>OZ024834.1:33854587-34454587 GCA_964016985.1 Anodontia alba
CACTTGTACCCCCCCCAGGAGGGGACTAGTACTTAAGTGGACATGAAGGTGAGTTTCTCAGTGGATCCAGGATTTATTCTGTCCCAGCATTCAACATAAATAATTCAAGGAATGTTGTGCACCCTCTATTAATTGTCTTTTAATTACAAATTACGTGTGAAACCAGACTCTTGGTTATTCAGCAGATATCCATTTTCTCCCAGAGCAAGGTTGGTTGAAATTGCATGCGAATAATTTGGATGCACATTCCTTAAGTTGCTGAGTATGAATGATTTCTTCTTTCACCGGAACTTTGAAGGGCAGTCATATTAATTTAAGAATCAAACTATATTCCCTAACCATTTGTTAACAAAGAAGATAAGCTTTTTTTATACCCTGCCACACGATAATGGTTGGGTATTATTTCCCCTTCGGGTGTCCGTCTGTCCTCCTGTCATCCAGTGCTTGGTTTCCACTCTCAAATAGTTTTTGATGGATTTATTCAAATTTTGTGTACACATGTAAATCATGGATGATCGAGTGTTATTTTTGACAATTTATCTGCCCACAAGACAATACTGGTGTGATATTGTTTCACAGCTTTTTATTGAATTTTATGGTTGTGGGGATCATTTGTGATTTAAAGGATAGGTTGTGATTGATGGGACTGTGAAATATAGGAACATTCGTCTACTCTAGTGCCCATAAAAGGTCTCATAGTTATGTGTGTGTCATATCAGCATCTACACTATTTGCCACTTAGTTTAGCAGTTTTTTTAGACACATCAACATACCTGTGTAAAATGGACTTGTTGAAATGCTCGGATGAATCTGGTAAGGAGTTATGGTGCTCCGGTAGTTTGGGGAGATACAGTACTTTGAATATTTGTATGTTATTTACAGCCTCCCAAACAGGGATCAGCTAAGAAGAAATTATCAAAGGCAGAGAAAGAAAAGCTGAAACAAGAGGAAGAAGAGAGAAAGGCATTAGAAGAAGGTGATTTAAAGGAAAAAATGTCAGATTATGAATATATTTGAAAATAAAGAGCCTTTCAAGCAGTCAGAGCAGTTTGGTGGATCAAAATCGGTTGAGAAATATATCTAGAGAAATAAGGAAAATATTGGGCTTTGTATATCTTGAAAACGGTGTTATGGAGGCTGCCATGTTTGAGAGAAAATGATGTCATAACCACATAATTATATATGCAAAATCTTAATAACACTTGAATATCTTCATTTGCATATACATGTATATTATCATCTGGCAGTATATTCCAGTCAGAAGGAAGCTTATATTTGTCCCTTAAACATTTAAATATCTCATAATGAAATGTTCAAAATGGCAACATAGTGACTGCACTTTGTTCAGGGCCAGTGTACATTCCATTCAATGTGTCTGTGGAAACTGAACATTTTTCATGGAATCCATGGATTCATTTCAAAATCTTTTCATCATTGCTCATTATTTAGCTTAATTCTTCAAAGTTAACTCTAGTCCTGAACCTAGATATGTCCTGCTTTTGCAAACAGTGTAGATCCAGATCAGTTGACTTCTAAAGAAGCCAACTGATCGGGATGTGCACTGTTTGCCATTACGGATGTGAATTTATGTTAACAATCTGGATCATGTAATCTGGTTGGCTGAAAATTAGAAATGGGCGAGACATCTTAATTTATTCATCATGACAAGGGTTAAAATATAATATCTGTGAAAACCAAAGGCACTGACAAAAGTGAATAGATGCAGAGGCTAATCTCAGCCTGCTTTTCACATTTAGCATACCATATAGTTGCATGGCATACTCATATACTTTAATAGTTTATCATCACGAAAACATGCCTATATAATTTTGACCCCTTTAAACCCCCTTTTTATATAGTAAAACTGGGGTTTACAGGGGTATGCATTATTATTATTTCTGCTCAAAAACATAGATTGTGAGTACTCATTAGAACTGTCTCAATGATGGTACTCATTAGAACTGCCTCAATGAGGCAGTTCTAATGAGTACCCATAATCTATGTTTTGAGCAGAAATATGAAAAAATATCATAGTTTTTTTATCCAAAAATTTTGTTGTTTTTTTTTTTTTTTTTTGGTCGTAAAATTTTCAGTATATTTGATTAGGCATGTTTTTGTAATGGACTCAGTTTACTTGACTCTAGAATTATGGGGACTGGAAAGGCCCCTTAAGTATATGCCATAGGTGAACAGATCAGTGTACACATCCATGTAGGTAGTTCAAAATCAGAGGAGTATCCAGAAAATTAGTTCTCTTATTTCTCCACAAAACGTACCAGCCAAAATACCATATTAACACAAAGTATGGGGATATGCATGTCAGCAAACAGTGTAGACCCAGATCAGATGCTGCAAAACATTGCATCTGATCAAGCTCTACACTGTTTACCACCAAGCCAGCAATTTTTAAAAACAGGAACTGGTAGACTGGAGACATGGGCTTGTTCAAATTTTAGGGTAAGTACATTCCATGAAATCCTGTTTTGTAAACCTTTTGATATATATATATATATATATATATATATATATATATATATATATATATATTTTTTTTTTTTTTTTTTTTTAAAAAAAAAAAAAATATATATATATATATATATATATATATATATATATATATATATATATATATATATATTTTTTTTTTTTTTTTTTTTTTTTATCAGAGGAGGCTCGCATCAAGTTTGAAGAAGAAGAAAAGATTCGAAAAGCTAGGGAGAAGGAAGCTGAAGCTGAGAGGAAGAAATTAGAAAATGCTGTAAGTTGTTTGTAAAAGCTAGTGGCAAAATAAAGACGCATCATTTCAGAACTTACCATCTTAAGCAAATGCAGTAGTCTTTCTTTTTTGCAGACAACTTGAAATTAAACTTGGATAGCTACTTTTTACTCATACTATATAATATTATTTTCTTTTGCATGATGTGCACCACAAAAGCATCTGTGCTGCTTTGTTTAATGCTTGGGAGAAATTTTATACTGTAAACCAGTTCAATTTCATGGATTGTTTAGAAATTAAAACAGAATTTTATTATAAATGCAAAAAACTCATTAAATTCCAACTCAAAAGCTATTAATGTATTATCTTTGTCTGTGCCATAATAACCCTAAGTATTAATTGGTACAGACAGGTCTGAGCAAATAGTGTAGACCCAGATCAGATGCTGCAGATGATGCAGCAGGTATTAAAATAGACGTTCAAATTTTAGGATGATGATGGTAAGGTATCCAAATATTTAGGGTAAATAAGGTATATAAATATATAGTGTCAGCTATTTTGCTATTATTTTACAGGAGAAAGAGAATCGGCGAGCTGAGATGTTAGCACTTGTTGACATCCAGGAGTCTTCTAAAATGGTCTTGGAAGAGATGCATGCTGAAAGAAGAAAGAGAGCTAAGGTATGTAAACATGCATAGCTCCAGATAAGAAGGGGTATCTGGTGGATATTTTTTCTTATTCGCCACAAAAACATTTGTTATGAGTACTCATTCGAAACACCTATGCAAGGCACTTCTACTGATTACCCTAAAACTATTTTTTTGTGTGGAGAAATATAAAAATATATACGTAATTTATGTCGAAAAAAAATGTCCTTGCTGGAGCTATGATATGAGATGAAGTGTAGTTATTTGCCTGTTATTCATTATGGACAGAGATTAATACAACCGCTTTGATTGCAGAATCAAGTGTTGAAATTGAATTAACTGCAAATGTTATAAAATACCAGCAGTGTACAATCACAGGAACCTCTTTATAACATGATTCATTAAAACATTGTTTCTCATATGACACAGTTTAAAGATATACCCCAAAAATATTGTATTCAAAAAAAACAACAAAAAAACATTTATGGTCATTTTTGTTTGGCTACAACATGGTTGTTTAGCTATTAAGATGTTTCTTGTTTTGGATTTAAGCAAGAGTATTATAAAGACTATAGTAAATTTGTCTGTATTCTACAGTTACCATAACTCCAGATAAGGGCATTCTCTCTGCCCAAAAGTACTGATATTTTTCTTATTTCTCCCCAAAAATATATTTTATGAATGAATACTCTTGCCACTACTTGCACCTTGCTTCTACTGAAAATCTGTTTTCATGGAGAAGTAAGAAAACATATGTGAAAACACACTCTTATCTGGAAGTACGCTTAGCATACATTTTGATGCTTCTGATGAGTACTCATAACATGTTTTTGTGGATTAAATAAGTAAAAAATTGTCTTGATATAATTTTTATCTAACTGTTTAATGTAAACATTTTTATAGTATGTATGACTATGAAAGACCATTAAAAAACGCGTATTCGAATATATTGAAAATTTTACAACCAAAACAAGGAAATTTTTTCAGATTAAAAATATATATTTCATATTTCTGCTCAAAACATAGATTATGGGTACTCATTAGAACTGCCTCACTGAGGCAGTTCTAATGAGTACCCACAATCTATGTTTTTTAGCAAAATAAGAAAAATAATGTAAACCCCTGTAAACCCCAGTTTTACTGTATAAAAGTGGGGTTTAAGGGGGTCAAAGTTATATAGGCATGTTTTCGTGATGAAGTGGTTATTCTAAACATGGTCTTGAGAAATTCAAAATAGCTGTTAAGCACTGGTGTCATCTAGATAATGGTAAACACTTACGTACATAAGAATTGTGTCTTGTCCACATGTACATTGTAAGTAGAGGAAAACACTTACACTGGTAAGAAATGTGAATTATATAAATAAATGCATACATCAGTGTTTTTTGTCAAAAAAAATCACTCAAGTTTTTTGTCTATCTGTCGACTTTATAGTGGGCAAGATATATGCGATGTGATGGCTCACCTGACCCAACTGTACCTGGTGAAATCAACACATACATCAACCTGAGACTTGAAGACATGGAAAACAATGATATTGATATTGTTCTCAAACAGGGAGAGCAGGATCTTGCTGTGAGTATCACATTGTCATAGCTCTAGAGATAGTATTTACTAAGGCTGGCTAATCAGAGCTGAAAAGATAATCGATTATCAGTCCTGCCATTGCAAGCGATAATCAGTTAGTAATCACTAAAGATTTGGTCATACCTTTACCTGTTTGAGCATGACTCTTACTATATATTATACTTTATTGTATGTATTCGGACAGACAGGCCTGAGCAAACAGTGTAGACCCAGATGAGATGCAGCATCTCATCAGGGTCTACACTGTTTGCCATTAATCCAGCTATTTTTAGACACAACAATGGGTATCTGAATACTAAGGGTATATATGTTAAAGTAACAAACACAGAAATCAAATGATCGATTATTAGCAAATCAGTAATGATAATCATTTTTTGTGGAATTTACCAATCAGTTAATCGATTATACTATTAATTGTGCTAGCCTAAGTATTTACCCGAGGTACATTGTATTTGAATCTGTATAGATGTGAACTAGTCCATTTTACTATCTTTTTATAAGGCTGGCACAATTAATCAAATAATCAATTAATTTATCGATAAATTCCACAAAAATTATTATCGTTACAGATGTGCTAATAATGGATCATTTCATTTCTGTGTCTGTTACTTTACCGTATTTACCATTAGTATTCAGATGCCTCAACTCCTTACCATACTTTATCTAAAATTTGAACAAGTACAATTTACTACACAATGTTGTGCCTGGGTCTACACTGTTTGCTCAGGCCTGCCTGTCCAAATATGTCCATAAAGTATAGCATATTTTAAGAGTCATGCTCAGACAGACAGGTAAAATCATGATCAATCAATCGATTACCAATCACAGTGGCAGGACTGATAATCGATTATCTTTTCAGCTCTGATTAGCCAGCCTTACTTTTTATATAAAACATTATTTTATTACTGTCAAACAGTATAGACTCTGTATGGTGTACCACTTGGTCAAAAGTAAAGAATATAACTAGGACTAAAAATAATATTAGTGTGATTAAAAATAATATTAGTTCCACTATTATTTTAAGTCCAACTAGCTTTATTTTCAGTCCGACTAATATTTATTATTTGTGGGACTTAACATAATATTATTGCAACTAAAAATAATATTAGTTCCACTAATATTATTTTTAGTCACACTAATATTCATTTTTAGTCTCACTAATATTATTGAATTTTCATCTGACTGCTAATAATAATTGTGTAACTAATATGTATTTTAGTGAGACTAAGATGATATCATTTAGATACATTAGTGTTAGTCCCACTAATATTCTGTTGGCCTCGGTGGCTCAGTTGGATGCGCCGTCCGACTGGAGACCAGGAGGTCGCGGGTTCAACCCCTGCCGAGGTCGGCAACATTCTTTCGTTGAGATTGATCATGAAATATTTTCTACGGTCATTCTCTCCCTTCCACTGATTCAAGAAGGGCAGTTGTCAGTTTCTGGCGAAAGAATGCACAATACCGGTTAACCGCTTAGAGGACTAAGCCTGCCCAGTAAACGTGTGGTTAGGTGAACTGACCGCGCTTGACATGACCCCATTGGGTTGACTGGGCCGTAAAACCTCAACACAAACAAAAACTAATATTCATTTTAGTGGAATTAATAAAAAATTAAATGGGATTAAAAATACCCATAATATTAGTGGGACTAGTATTGATTTTAGTCCCACTTTAATTCTTGACTTTTGATCCTTTTAGTACACAATAACTCTCAATGGTCTGCACATCCCTGTAGTCTGATCAGAATCAAGAATGCAAAGTTTCTTAATGCACAGGCTGATTTGTGCCTTCATTTGGAGTACATATCAGAAGGTCTTTCACGTTGTGGTGCATAAGATGCTGTAAGCATGGTTATAGGAAGCATTTCTGATATCCATTAGGGAGTAGAGATTCAGGGATTTTTACCCATGTGCTGAACAGTCACCGAGAATTAAGCTCAGCAATAGTAATTCAGCATAGGGAATAATGTGAAACTTGAAAACATGTACGTAGAAAACTAACCGCAAGACCAGCTAAAATAATAAAAAAAATGATCAGTTACAGAATTATAGATCATTTTTATGAAGATACAGGTATATAAAGCTACATAAGATTTCATGAGTTTACATTGTTTGAGATAAGGCTCTTTTTTTTTATCAACAGAAACGTATTGATATTTAACTTATTTCTCCTTGAAAACATATATTGTGTGTACTCATTAGAAGTGCCTCGGTGAGGCACTTCTAATGAGTATCCACAATGTATGTTTTCAAAAAGAAATAAGAAAAATGTTTACTTGATACCCTCATATCTAGAGCTATGGATTATATTTGTTAAGAAGGCAAAAATAGTATGCAAATTATAAATGGTTTTGTTTTACAGTTGATCAATGAGTTGGAGTTTCTAATCGATGACACACCAGGCTCAGAAATATCACCTCTGGAAGTTGACAAATACAAAAGTGTGAGTATAATTGTTGTCAGACATGTGAGATATAGAAGGACCTTATTTTATTGTTAGTGGTGAAATCAGTGTATATCTGGTGAAAATAAAAGTGGTATCAGTCGCTAGTGAAATGATATCGTATCATTTCACTAGTGACTGATATGATTTATATTTTCACTACTCGCTTTGGATGACTTCAGTTTTCTTCATTGTTTCAGAAATGGATGTTACCTCCACTTCAGTTTTTTGAACACCTCTAACTTCTTTGTTTCTGAACTAAAATATCAAGTGTTGGTGTGCATTTTCTTAGTAAAATAGAATGTAAGGAACATTTTGGTATCAAAATTATTTTGATTTGCCAAAACGTTTTGTTTTTGTCTCTCCAGCATTTCACATGTTAAGCACTGAACGTCAACGCCATGACATTCATGTTTTGTTTGGTGACATTAGTTATGACATCAGAAACGTGCATTGGCGTGTAAACAATAAAATAAAAAGAAAATTTACTCTTTTTCAGTGAATACCATAAAAATTTTCATCTCGTGTAATGAAAACATTCAAATTTTCACTCGTGCTTCGCACTTCTGAAAATACTGATGTTTTCATTACACTCGATGACAATATTTATGGTATTCACAGCAAAAGAGTAAATATCCTCTATTTATTTAACTATCTGGACACCACAACTGTTTACCACATAACTGAAGTTAAGACACTTTCTTTTTCATTTAAAAAGGTATTAACCTTTTCATTCCTGAGTTTCTAAAGTGGACTCTTCCAGTCTTGATTTTTGTCTATCCACTGATGCTAATAGGGGTTTCAGTCTAAAATCAAAAAGCAAAATGTCAAGCTCATCGGGATCTAGACTGTTTGCATAGGCATCAGCATTGAACTACATGGTTGAAAGTTGTCCATAAAAGCATTATGATGTGGGTACTCATTGGAAATGCCTCAGCAAGGTGCTTCTCATCAATACCCACAACATATCTTTTTATGGTCAAATAAGAGTTTTTTTTTTTATATGGATACCACAGTGTTGTGGAATTATCAAATTTTATAACATGTCCATGGACAAGTAAATGATCTAAATCCACTTGTCCAACCAAGATTCACTTGCCTGAAATTTGAATTTTTTCTTATTTCTTGAAAAAAACATAAGGGTACTCATTAGAAGTGCCTCAGTGAGGTGTTTTTAATGAGTACCCAGAACATATTTTTTATTCGAGAAATAAGAAAAATGTATATATCATAATCTGGATACTCTTCTTAGCTAGAGCTGTGAAGTCCTTGTCCTCACGGAAATGGGACAAGCTGGGCACGGATTTCCACAGCCCTGTCAGAAGAGATAACATTTATTGAAATATCAAGTCCTGTTTGCATTGAAAATAATTGTAAATATTTGAACATCAAGATGATGGTAGTAAACATTGGTGACAAACCTGTCAAAATTGCATTTTTGCTCTTCTATAAAATTTTATCTTGAAACAAGCAAATGTTATTTTTTGGACCAATTTTAACCCTTCAGTCACCATTCAGGATTGTAATGGACAGCATTCTGAGAAAGTAAGACTAAGCTTAAACTTATTTTATTTCAACACTTTGATGTATATATACAACAAATAGCCCAATTTATAGGATTACAACAAAAGCAGTCTGCTTGTTTGGTTCAACTCCATGTTATGAATTTTATGTATACAGTTTGATGGAAAAATCTGTATGAGCAAGCAGTGAACTAACTATTACTGCACAGTATTATCAAACAAAAACGAAAACTTTGCATATCATGTCATTGTAGTTTGGTAGATGTGATAATATGACTTGACATTTCATGTGAATCATCTGTCTACCAGCAACTCACATGAAATGTTATGCTTCATTTTCTCAGAAAAAAAAAATAAATACAATGTAAATAAGAATGCTTTCTGCTGTCATTTGGACTAGCACTTTGGGGGAACTAAATGCATTTGATAGATTTTCCACCATTTTGTCCAAAGGAAGACAACTTTTATGACTTCCTTCTAAAAAGAGGTCTACCCTGAAGGGAAAGAACTTGTTCCCACTAGGGAGCAAATTCTTTCCTTTTAGTGTAGACCTCTTTTCAGAAGCAAGAAAAAGAAAAAGAAAATGACTGTTGTCTCCTTTGTAAGTGTATTGGTTTCCCTCAAGGGTTAACCCTTGCCATACTGATTAAATTAAGATGCCACACCCACTTCTGATTTTAGCCAGTTGGATAACTTGATCCAAATTTGCATTCTTAATGACAAACAGCGCAGATCCAGATCATTTGGCTTCTTCAGATTCCAACTGATCTAGATATACATGTACACTGTTTGCAAAGGCAAGGAATTTCCAGGTTCAGCAGAACCAGGGTTAAGATTGAATGAACAGAATAAGTTCTTACTTTACATATGCTGAAATATATTTTGAATAAATAAACTAATTATCAAAAACACACGCTTGTTTTCACACTGGACATTTATTTGCATCAAAAAATGTGGCAAAAACAATATGAGGTAAGACCAGGAAAAAAGGGACCTTACTTACATCTTTTCCAGAAATGTGCAGAAACTTCTGACTATTCAAATTCCAGGATATTCTAGAAAATTCAGTAAGGTTTTTCAAGTGAAAAACATCAGAAAAGTGGCATCGATGAGACTCAATTTTGTCGACTTTCTAAAACATTTGGTCGCAAAAGAAAGTAAGAATTGTAAAAAGTAGAAAAAGCCAACTCTGTAGTTTTTATTTCAAACACTGCATATGAATTACAGGATGTTGAAGATCTTCGACAGTTGGAGATTGTAAGTGTATCGTTACTAGGGATCATTAATGCCAGACTTGTTTTGTATAGATCATAGCTCTGCTGTGCTTTTGGCTAATTTCAGAAAGTCATTTTTTGATTGGGGCTTTACATAAAAGAAGTAAATTTGCAAACTTTGGTCATGATTTAATGCAAAACAATTTTTTGTAACTACCCATGGACAAAAAGTTTTATTCTAGTTATTTTTTTTTTTGTTTAAAAATCAAATATTTTCACTTTTTCCCATAGTAGAAATAAATGTAAATTCTGCAGAAATCTGTAGGAGACAGATTTTCAACAAGTTGTCAATTTTTCTGAAATTTTCACAATATTGTTGTGACGCATCAATAATTTAAATTCAGCAAAGAAAAATAAAAAATATTTTCTTAGACAGAAATTCTAAAAAATCACTATACTATAGAAACTGCATAGGTCAAACCAATTTTTATGCTCCCCGAAGAATTTCGGGGGAGCATATAGTCGCCGCTTCGTCCGTGCGTCCGTGCGTCCGTGTGTCCGTGCGTCCGTACGTCCGTGTGTCCGTGCGTCCGTCCCGCTCTTGTCCATGCAAATTCTCGGAAACTGCTTGTCGGATTTCAATGAAACTTCATGGGAATATTAAGTATCAAAGGTGGATGCGCATATCACCTGCGTGTTCTGGTTCGATGATTTTTCCAAGAGTTATTGCCCTTTGATGAGTTCTGCATGAATATATAGGGTACTGTTCGTGTCCACGCGAATTCTCGGAAACTACTAGTCGGATTTCATTGAAACTTCATGGGAATATTAAGTATGGAAGGTGGATGTGCATATCACCTGCGTGTTCTGGTTCGATGATTTTTCCAAGAGTTATTGCCCTTTGATGAGTTCTGCATGAATATATAGGGTACTGTTCGTGTCCACGCAAATTCTTAGCAAATACTGGCAGAAATTCAACGAAATTTTAATGGAATCTTAAGCAGCAATAGGGGATGCGCATATTGTTCAATCTTTCTGGTTAGATGATTTGTCACAGAGTCATGCTACTTTGTTTAAAGCTGCAGTGTAAGGTCACTGGCTATTTTTAGAAAAGAATTTGTCAACACTCTAGTGCCTACATTTATTGATGGATTTTGATATAACTTCAAACAAATGTTGGGTATGATAATATCTTGAGCATGTTTGACATTCAGGGTCCTGGGCTCAAGGTCAAGGTCACTGTGGCTATTTTTAGAAAAACTTTGTTTTTGCTCTAGTGCCTAGATTTATTGATGGATTTTAATATAATTTCACAAAAATGTTGAGTATGATAACATCTCAAGCAATTTCAATTTCCAGTGTCCTGGGCTCAATGTCAAGGTCACTGCAGCTTTTAAATATCTTGAGCACACAGTATACCGCTCTTTATCTAGGATAATGTTTCCTGTTCCGACTATTGCATGTTCGGGGAGCATCCATCGGTTTCACCGATATTCTTGTTGGCCATTAATTTAATTTTAGGGTAAATATTTGAGAAGAAAACACAGACACAGAAAAGACAAATAGTTTCTGATTAGATATGGTCAATCAGAACAAAATATTTTCATTTAAAATAAAATACCAAGCAAAAATCGTCTTTCTGAGTGATGTTGAAAAGACAGTTGATAAGACGCTATATTTCAACCAAAAAGTATTTATATTTTTCGTATATCTTTTTGAAAACATATGTTGTGGGTACTCATTAGAATTGCCTTACTGAGGTGCTTCTAATGAGTATGTGCAACATGTTTTCATGGAGAAGTAAGAAAAATATTTACCTGATACCCCTCTTATCTAGATCTAAGAAAGACCATGATTGATCTAGTTCAATTTTTGCTATAGGGAAATCAGCTTATTACTTTTTGATATTTTATTTCATAAGTTAAAACTAAATGAAGGATGCATCATATTTACCCTGGGTATACAGACATCATAACTCCTTAACAAACTGCTCCTATAATTTCAACAAGTCCATTTTTAATGACAGATTCTATCTGTCATTCTTCGTTGCCACCCACGGTTTTAGAGAAAGTGACTTTGACTACTATTAAATTTCGTATTTATCCGCGCACAAAAGTAGACCCAATGTTTTACTGTGTGTATATTAGTACACCATTGAAGAGCTATCCATACAAAAATAGTGCGACTTGTGCTTGATCTATGGTGAGTCGCTGAGAAAACCCGCCTTAATACATGTGCAAACAACAAAGGCGCAGATCAGCCTGCGCGTCCGCGCAGGCTGATCAGCGGCTTTGTTGTTTGCTATAGTTCGTTTGTTTTCGACAAAGAAGTGTATCACAAACTTAAATGGAGAACAGAATGATACCTGGAACTTATTAGTTTCTCATAGAATCTGTCATTTCAGGGCTGTTCAGCCCTTTGATTATTCCATGTGGATGTGTCAAAAATAGCTGAGTGACAAACAGTGTAGACCCTGATCAGATGCCACATTCTTTGGCATCTGATCTGGACCTATGCTGTTTTCTAAAGACTGCCTGTCCAAATACTTAGGGAAAATAAGGTATCAAGGAATATTTTTTGTTATCTTTATAGCAAAGTATGCTGTTGGTACTCATCACGAAAACATGCCTATATAATTTTGACCCCCTTAAACCCCACTTTTATATAGTAAAACTGGGGTTTACAGGGGTATACATTTGTTTTGTTATTTCTGCTCAAAAACATAGATTGTGGGTACTCGTTAGAACCGCCTCGACGAGGCAGTTCTAACGAATACCCACAATCTATGTTTTGAGCAGAAATACGAAAAATATCAGAATTTTTTATCTGAAAAATTGCCATTTTTTGCTGCTAAAATTTTCAGTGTATTTGAATAGGCGTGTTTTCGTAATGAATTAGAATTGCCTTACTTAGGCAATACTAACAAGTGCTCATTACATATGTTTTGATGCGAAATATATCTTAAAATTACCCCAACTTATTACCAAAAATACTTTCTTATTTGGGGCTCTGTGAAACAGTATTATACACCAGCACTGCCAAGTAACTGGGAAAGCTTCAAATTTATGGTTGACAACTGGTGATGAAAACATGGCATCAGTTGGCACTCCTGAGTTCATGCCTTTTGTAGTAACTTGATGACACTTTTTCACAAGGGCATAGCATCAGTAGAAAGGTAAACCACTTTACTTGCCTGGAAATTGGAACAGTCCAATCAGCATTTGAATGTTACTTTTGGAGGCCACTGATTGGATGTCCAATACTCACACACTGTTAGTGTGGCTATTGTAACAAGAAATTTAACTCAACGTAACTTTTTTGTTGCAAACATTTTATCAAGACATAAGAACTATTTATATTAAAATCATACAAAAATTATTATGTACCTTAGCTGCAGTTAGATCATTTTGACCAAAATCAGACTGTGGACTAATGTTAGAGTGTTTTTTTTGTTTGTTTCTTTTTTATGTTTTTCTTTTTTCTTGTGTTTACCTTCAAGTTGTTTTGTTTTTTTTTTACAATGTGCGACTAATGTTAGATGTCTTCAGCTTTTCATCCTTGTCTGGACTTTATTAATAAACTAAGCAAGATTTGATCAAAGTGTCTCATAACTTTAAAGCACTGAATGACATGAATGAAAATGCTGAAGTTTATTTTAACCCTTGTCCTGCTGAACCCAGATATACCCTGCCTCTGCAAACAGTGTATATCCAGATAAGTTGGCTTCTGAAGAAGCCAGACGATCTGGATCTGCTCTGTTTGCCATTAAGTATGTGAATACATAGCAATAATCTGGATCTAGTGATCTGATTTGCTGAAAATTAGAAAAGAGTGTGACTTCTTAATTTATTCAGCAGGACAAGGGTTAAAAACTGGCACATTGTGTATATAAAAAAAGTCAGTTATTTGTTACAAGTCACTAGTTACAATGCATAGAAGAGAAGACTACATGATGTAAATATTTAACTTAAAATTTTCTGTTTAGGTTCTTTATAATTTCTATCCATAGCTCTGGATATTAGTTGGGTATTCAGATAAATAATTTCATGACATTTCTAACAATGGATTACCTATTTTTCTCTCTGAAAAAAAAAAAAAAAAAAAAAAAAAAAAAAATGGTAATCGCTCACCAGTGAATTATTTCATTTCTTCAAATGGATTGTTTTCACACGCTAATTAGTGACTTAATTCTGTGACGTAATTAATTTATTTATTGAAGAATTGTGGGACATTTTGCTTTCAACACTTTCAATGCGTTAATACAAAGAAAAATGTTTGAAAATATGATCATTATTTGAGAGCTTTATTTATTATTTATTATCTCAGTTAGAACTGAAATCTGCTGGCACTATTTTTTTTTCTTTTTTTTTTTTTTTTTAGGCATCTCTCATTGCATATGAAATTCCTGTATGTTGTAAACATACAACATGCAACTAAAACACATTGTGTGTAGGATGGGGGTGGAGATAAGAAATGTAATAAATAATTTATTTGTTTGTTTTTGATCGATTACGGACTTGGGTATCCAGATGAATAATTTTCTTAGTATCCACAACACCTTCATTGTGAGTCTCATTACAAACACAGGCAAGACACATATGATATATCTTTTTATTAGTGAAATAAGAAAAAAACATCAACATACTTTTTGTTGAAAAATTGCCTTATTTAGAGCTCTTTTTCTCATTTCTCCTGTAATTTTGTGGGAGAATGAATATACTTGACATTTTATTTTGGCTAATTACAAGCATCAAAAGTTTATTATACATTAAGGGGACTGGATGCACTTGGTAGATTTTCCTCTATTTCTCACAAGACAGACAACTTTTTTGATTGCCAGTTTTGGCTTCTTGCACAAGCCCCTTCTGAAAAGGGGTCTACTCTTAAAAGAATTTGCTCCAAATGGGAGGTAATTGTTTCCTTTCAGAGTAGACTTCTTTTCAGAAGGTTGCAAATCAATTTTGATGGAGTTGTCTATCATGAAAGTGTGTTCATTCCTCTTTAATGCATTTTACAGTATATTGCATTTAGATTATGCATTATATTTGCAGCTATTATGGCAACGGCATAGTTGGCTATGAATAGTTTTAGAAACATTTTTGTTATTGTTTTGAATAAATTTTATATATGTGGTCTTAAAATGTGATTAACAGAGAATTCCATTTGTTTAATCAGTATTTGAGTTTTCAGAGAGTTTTAATTAATCTGTGAGATTTGGTTAAGGTAGATGGATACACCTGGTGGGTTTTCTGCCATTTTTTACAAGGGATATAACTCTTGTGACTTCTTGTTTGCTCTTCTGTACACCAAGCTCCTTTTGAAAAGTAGTCTACTTTAAAGGGAAAGAATTTGTTCCCAAGAGGCGGGAATTCTTTTCCTGTTAGAGTAGACCATTTCAGAAGGGGGAAAAAAACAACATTTGACAAAGTTATCTCCCCTGTAAGTGTAGCCATTTCCCTTAATCAGTATTTGAGTTTCAGAAAAGATTTTTATTATTAATCTGTGAGATTTAATTAATAGAGATTTTATTTTTGTCTGTATTTATATTTTAGGTGTTCATTTTCAATTTTCTTTGCTAACAGTATGAATTAATTCATGTTCACTCTAAATATTTTGACATTTACCTTATTACTGTAAAATGTAAAGAAAGGCACCCTAGCTGAACAGATAAATCATTTAACTATGGTGCTAGAGGTTTGAGATTTGCTCAGACCATTGACCAAAAAAAAAAAAACAACAAAAAAAACCCCTCCGTGTTCTTCCAGTACTTAATGGGTACTTTTCATGGGAAGGCTAAAATGGTTGAGCCCTGCTTTTCATATGCTGTACCCAAGACAGGGTTGTCTTTACCTTCCTCTGCCTCTTCAGCCACAAGGCATTGGGACAGTTACCTTGAACTTTTAATTCTCTTTGCAAAATCAACAGATAACAAATGATGATACAGTAAATGTCCTAAAATTTCAAACAGTTTATGCCATACTTTTTGGGCCTAAATTTTGCTTTTCATGCAGTCGTTTCTTAAAATACTTAATGGAATGGCAAACTGTGTAGACCCTGATCAGACTGCTCCTTCAGGAGCAGTCTGATCTGGGTCTGCATGGATGCATAGGCCGTTTTGTCCACAACTTTGCTGTACAAAATTTTAGGACTTTTACTGTATGAGTAAGTTGTAAGATAAATTCACTGTATGCTAGAGAGGATGGAATTTTACTTACAAAGGAAGAGCAAGCAAAGGAAAGGAAAAATGAAGTTGAAAGAGTGCGCACATTCTTACAAACATTGATAATTGAATTTGAATCATAGGAAGCTGCTCTTTGTATAACTGGGTAAAAGCTGGCCTTGGTGGCTCAGTTGGATGTGCCGTCCGACTAGAGACCAGGAGGTCGCGGGTTCAACCCCCACCGAGGTCGGCAACATTCTTTCATAGAGATTGATCATGAAATATTTTCTACAGTCATTCTCTCCCTTCCGCTGATTCAAGAAGGGCAGTTGTCAGTTTCTGGCTAATGAATGTGCACAATACTGGTTAACCGCTTAGAGGACTAAGCCTGTCCAGTAAACGTGTGGTTAGGTAAACTGATCACACTCGACATGACCCCATTGGGTTGACTGGGCCGTAAAACCTCAACACAAACAAAATAACTGGGTAAAAATGAAATACATACATGTATTGATTAAATAAGCAAAATATTTCAGAATTACTTATGTGCTATTATGCTTTTTTAAAAGTGCAGAAACCCAGGTTAATTTTCCAAATATGCATATGATTTTCTTTGTAAGACTTACAAGAACAATTTAGTAAATACTAGAAAATCTAAAATGGTAAACAGTGAAACAGCTTGAAAGTAATGTGTTATGGCAAAAAACAAAGTATGTCATATAATAAAGACTCTTTGGTATATCTGATCTGCAATGTCAGAAAACATATCTTCCAACATGTGCACCCAGCGAAGATTCAGATCAGCCTGCATATGCACATTTGCACAGTCTGATCAAACTTTTCATTGGGTGCATTTTGGATAGCCAAACATCACGAAAACATGCCTATATAATTTTGACCCCCTTAAACCCCACTTTTGTATAGTAAAACTGGGGTTCACAGGGGTACATATTATTTTTCTTATTTCTGCTCAAAAACATAGATTGTGGGTACTCATTAGAACTGCCTCGGTGAGGCAGTTCTAACAAGTACCCACAATCCATGTTTTGAGTAGAAATGAGAAAAATATTAGAATTTTGATCTGAAAACTTTCAGTTTTTAGTGTTGAAATTTTCAATCCATTTGAATAGAAATGCTTTCATAATGGGTGCAGACAAGGACTCTGATCAGACTGCATGGAGGCACAGGCTGATTTGAATCTTCATTGGACACACATGTCAGAAGGTATGTTTTCTCATGTTGTGGCTCATATAATTTAGATCTCCAGGTACTGCCCAGTATTAAATATAGAGAATAATGCACATTAATGAGATGATATGGTTAAAGCTAAATTTATTCAACTCAGTTATTAATTTTGTAACATTTTTGCGGGGTAACGGAGAAACATTTATTTTCGTTGAAATAGAATTGTTATTTTCTTTTTTCTTTCTTTCTTTCTATCTGTCTTCAATTATTTATTTATCTATTACTTGAAAATTCTGTATGTATTTAGTTAAAGGTGAAATGTTTAAAATTCTTCAAACTTTTTTTGGGTAACAATGAAGAAATATTTTATATGGGTAATACATGATTGCAAACTCTGTATTTGGATTATTTTTTTCTCAGTTTAAATTAGAATTGTTCAGTCTGTATTTTTTGATAATATAGAAACATCTAGTTGGGCGAAAATACTTAAAAAAAAATCAGGGGCCAATTCTTCAAAACTAACGATGTTGTTTGTTACTACATGTATTAAAACTTTGATCATTAAATATGGCATATATGCTAATATTTTTGCTAAAAAATGTGAGTAACTTTTGCATTTACAAAAGCTACTTACATTTTTTCAGAAAAAATACCTGTGAATTAGATATTGTATTTACTAGAGAAGTTAACATTTTGACTGCTAATTAGCTCCATAAGCTAACAATGCTTTGAAAAACTTGGCCCAGTTTATTTTAAGGGGTTAAACAGAGAAAATGAATTTTTAATATTTATATTCCTGTTGATGTACCTAAACACTGCTGAATGAGTAGCAAACAATATAATCCTTGATCAGATGGCACTTTCTGTAGCATCTGATCTGTGTCCACACTGTTTATTCAGAACTCTATCCAAATGCTTAATATAAATACAACTAGAATGTGCAGTCGATAGCACACTATCGCAAAATTCCCACACTCCATGCTAATGTTGATAATAGTGTGACAGAGAAACAAACAGATGGGCTGACTTGCTCTCACACACCCTTACCATGAAGGGAAGTCATGTAGTAAGTTTGGTTAAATTCCACCCAGTGGTTTAGTTTAGGAGAAAATAGTGCGATGGACAGACGAACCAAAAAATAATGTTGCTCTGACACCCTTACCATGTTGGGAAGTCCTGTAGCAAGTTTTGTTAAATTCTACCTTGTTGTTAAGTATGAAATAGCATGACAGACAGACAGATGGAGGCATTCACATACACTAATTATTGTTTGTTATTTTAAAAAAAAAAACATGGGGATAATATTGTATTTAAAATTGATACTTTAGTAGATAACATGCTTACCGGTAATTTAAATATTTTAGCTGATCATATTGAAGGTGCTTTTCTTTTGTAAATATGAAATTCCATTCATGTGAAATGCAAAGCATAAGCTACAATGTGAGAGGATATACCTCCTGACATGTTCACTGCAAAGACTTAGATTAACCTGCATAGCCACAGTCTAATCAGAGTCTTTGCTGGGTACTTTGTGGATTGCCAAGGAAACAAGTTTGTTTGTGGTTTCTTTTTTTCAGGTGAACAGCAAAGACTCTCATCAGATGTGCAGGCTGATCTGAGTCATCACTGTATGCACATGTTGTGGCATCTTTTTTTTGACTCTCATCATTGTCTGTTAGTTCTATAATGAGCATATTGGGGACAAAATGCTAAACTATGTCATTTTACTTCTACATCCCTGAGTTTCTGAAATGGACTTTTCATCTTTAACCCTGATCCTGCTGAACCGGGATGTGCCCTGCATTTGCAAACAGTGTAGATCCAGATCAACTGGTTTGAAGCCAGCTGATCTGGATCTGCACTGTTTGCCATTAAGTATGTAAATTTATATCAACAATCTAGATTAAGTAATCTGATTGGCTGAAAAATAGAAGTGGGCATGGCATCTTAATTTATTCAGCAGGACAAGGGTTAAATTTGGACTGTTTGAAATGGGGATGTCATCAAAATTCATAAACAGACATCTCTTTTGGAGCTGTACTGTTTACATAGGCACAGTGTACCTAGTTTAGTCTGCAGGGCTCAAAGAGTTACCATAATAACCCTAATTATCTAGACAGACAGGCCTAATGAGCAAACAGAGTACACCCAGATCAGATGCAACAGAATGCAGCATCTGATCAAGGTCTACACTAATTGCTACTCATCCAGCAATTTTCGTCTACATCAACAAGTAGAAAAACAGACTTGTTCTAATTTTGTGACAGGTATGAGGAGGAGTTCAGATACAAAAACGAAAATAAATATTGGTTGAGAAATTAACCTTTACCACTCCATGGGCATATTCAGCAGATGACAAAATGATCATACTTTTCTAATTTTCCAATAAAATCGGCTTTTGACATTTCATGTAAATTTGAATTGTCTCCTTTAGAGACAGTTTGTATGAAATGTCAAAGCCTGTTTTCTGGAAAAAAAAAATAAGGAAAATATTTCAAAATATCATTGCTGAAATTTTTACCTAGAGGGCTAAGTGTTAAATATATTTTTGAATATATTTTAGACAACAGAAGATCTGCAGAGATTAATGCAAGTAAAACTTGATGCTGCTACAGTTCTGGTACTGCAACGAGCCACTGAATTGTGTGACAATGAGACATTTAATCTTCACTACCTGAACCAGAATCCTGATGTCTGCCTGTGTATCTGGGGTAACCTTAGTAAAAATCCAAGGTATGTATATGTTTCTTCATGAACACACATTTCCGACATGATTCCAGGTTTTCCCCGACTCACATTTTTGTAGTTTTTACCCCCAAAACCTTGTTTGGGGCCCTTAACAGTTAAGGACAAGGGCCCTGAGTGATGCATATATAATCAGTCTCAGATTAATTTTTGTCTATCTGTTGCTTTGTATTTTTATCTATTTGTGGTTTAAAGGGCAAGAATTGTTAGTATTTAGGCAATAGTTAATCCTTTAAGCACTAAGCAAATTGTTGCAGACACTATTCTAAAATTGATTTTATTTTTCAGAGAAAATAAGACGACATTTCATGTAGGCAGACAGTTCACATGAAATGTCAAACCTTATTTTCACTGAAAAATAAAAAAAAGTACTTTAAAATATTGTTTGCTGTAGTTGCTATTAGCGCTGAGGGTTAACCCAACAAACCTCTAAATTTAATTAAAGGACCCCTTAAGTCCACATAAGGGAGTCCTGGGACCCTCATTTTAAACCTTGACGGAAAACCCTGATGATTGTATGTGTGTCCAGTGAGAATCAGATCAGCATGCGCATCTGCAAAATCTGATCAGAGTCTTCACTATCTGCCTGAAGATGCTTGGATCCTTGACTATCCATAGAATGCCCTGTGGGGACTGACCAGACTGCATCGATGCTGAGTGCTTATGCATGGATGCTGGAAGCACATGCCAGTATTGTGAAAATTTCAGAAAATTCTTTAACCAGAGAAACTTGTTGAAAATCTGCTTAAATGTACCTTAGTCCTACTCTACTGATTTCTTAACAATTTGCAACCATTTCACTATGGTTATGACAAAAAGTTTTGCGTTAATTCATGACAAAAAAATTGCAAATTTAGTTCTGTGTAAAGCACCAGGCAAAAACTGACTTTTTGAAAGATATCGAAAGCATAGTGGGATAAATCTAGACCTGTCCTGTGTATATGCTTTCTTTCCGCTTACCGCATTTATCCCAAGTATTTGCACAGACAGGCCTGAGCAAACAGCGTAGACTCAGATCAGACATCGCAGATTATGGCATCTGATCAGGGCTACACTGTTAGCAATTCATCCAGTAATTTTTAGACACAGGAACAGGTCATCAAATGTTTGTATATTAGAATAAGTATGATGAGAAATTAACCCATTAAAGACTGAATAAACTCTCCTACACTATATATTGGAAGAGTCCATTTTCCATTTTAGGTATGTCAGGCTATATTATATAGATATTCCTAAAGAAAAATTGTTGAACTATCAGCAAAAAGTGGAGACCCTGATCAGATGCAGCATTCTGTGGCATCTGATCTGGGTCTGCTTTGTTTGCCAGTTACATGTTTAGGGGTCTCCAGTCTTCATTCAGTTGGATTAAGGAACCCAAATATTCAGGGTAAAGTCAGTATGTCAGCATTTTTTCTTCTTACAGAATCAAGAGTTTTGAGTTCCCTGAGAAAGGTTTCAAATTTGACATTCCACGTATACTGACGCTGTCTGACTGTGCCTTTAGAGTCCTGTTTACAAAATATGACCACTTCTCACCGAAGTCAAAGAGTTATTATCCAAGAAAAAAGAAGAAGGAAGGTTTGTATGACTGCAGCAGACATTTTGATTTTTATGCCCCTGCCACAAAGTGAAGGAGGGCATATAGTTTTACCCTCCACCTGTCGATGTGTCCGACTGTCTGTGTGTCCATCCATCCGGCAAACTTTATAGTACTCCGCAAGTCCTCCTACAGTTTTCAAGGTAATAGTTTGAAACTTGCACCATATCAAGAATATAGACTGGGGATATGCATAAAGGTCACAGAACTTTGATCAAGTTATTAATGGTAGAGTTATATACCTTTGATTTACTCAGAAAATTTGTCTTACAGACATGACATAGTTTGGTTTATGTCTCCGCAACTTCTACAATTTTAAAGATAATGATTTGAAACTTGCAGCAAAGTAAGAATATAGGCCTGGCATGTGCATAAAGGTCACAGAACTCTGATCAATTTTTTATTGCTAGACTTAAATACCCTGGATTTACTTAGAAATTTTGCCTTGTATCCATAGCATGATAGAGATTGTGTCTCTGCAACTCCTCCTACAGTTGAAACTTACAGCAGAGTAAGAATATAGACAGGGCATGTACATAAAGGTCACAGAACTCTGGTAAAAATTTTATTGCTAGAATTACATATCCTTCATTTACTTAGAAATTTGCCATATTCACATTGCATAGTGCAGTTCATGTCTCTGCAACTGCTGCAGTTTATGTGATTATGATTTGTAACTTGCACTACAGAAAAGGTATAGGTTTAGCATATGCATGAAGGTCAGAGAAATCTGATCAAACTATTATTGCAAGAATTACATGGCCTTGATTTATTTCATAATTTTGCCTTATAACCATGCCATAGCAGATTTCATGTGTCTGCGACTTCTTTTACAGATTTCAAGGTCATGTCTGGAAATTAGCACCGTGGCAAGAATACAGGTTTAGCTTTTGCATGAAACCCACGTGCCTCTGAAAATAGTCAAATGTATAAAGCCAAACTGGCAGTAGGGGGGGCATTCATCCCCTTTAGGGATCTTCTAGTTTCTTTTAGTTTTTCAGAGGAAATAAGTCTTGACATGGCAGACAATTCACATGAAATGTCAGGGCTTTTTTTTCTCTGAAATATAAAAAAAAATCAAAATGTCAGTATTACTTGGCTCTTTAGGAGTTAAAGTTTGTGGATACTTATTTGGCTTCTTCACATTATATACCCTGCTGCTATATGTTTTCCCATAGGATAATCCATCTAATATAAGTACATAAATATATACATCCATTCGAAATTTATTTCCATGTGATATTGTTTTAACATTTAAAGCAAGCTGGGAAAACTTTTCAGCAGAAGACATTTTCAAATATTTTTTCTTATTTTTCCAGGAAAGTACAATTTGACATTTCATGAAAGTTATCTCCTGAGGGAAAAATTTCAGCAAATGACATTTAGAAATATTTTTCTTGTTTCTCCTGGAAAGTAGGATTTGACACATCATGCAAATTTTCTTCTTAGGAGACAATTTGCATGAGATTTCAATTCATATTTTCTGGAAAAAATAAGAAAAACATAATTAATTTGTCTGCTGAGTTTGCCTAGATAGTGGAAAAGCTTTAAGTTTTCAGACAGACAGACCAGACAGACTCAGATCAGACTACTCCTAAAGGAACAGTTTGGTTAGAGCCTGTGTTGTTTGTCAATCTGGCGGCCGGCCTCAGTGGCTCAGTTGGATGCGCCGTCTGACTGGAGACCAGGAGGTCGCGGGTTCAACCCCCGCCGAGGTCGGCAACATTCTTTCATGGAGATTGATCATGAAATATTTTCTACGGTCATTCTCTCCCTTCCGCTGATTCAAGAAGGGCAGTTGTCAGTTTCTGGCGAAAGATTGTGCACAATACTGGTTAACCGCTTAGAGGACTAAGCCTGCCCAGTAACGTGTGGTTAGGTAAACTGACCACGCTCGACATGACCCCATTGGATTGACTGGGCCATAAAACCTCAACACAAATTGTCAATCTGGCGGTCAACTGGTCAGTGCTGCCAGCTGTGGATCATAATGTCTTGGGTTCAAATCTCGCTGAAGGTGGAATTCAGCTCATGACTGGGGCATTTCATTGCACAGAACCTTTTATTATCACCTTTCCATCATCTCAACTTATGACTTAAATTATGTTGAAAGGAACAACATCGTCATCATCATCACCATTACTTCCACATCAATATTTTAGACACACCAATAATTAGTTAGAAGGACTATTCAAATTTTAAGATAAGCACCCAGTATTTATGGGTTCCAGATATTTAGGGTACTTATGGCTTTAAAATCAAGACCTGTGAGTCTTGACAGGTTGTCTACTATGACAAACTTGGTAAAGAATAATAATTATACAATGCCCAAAATACCTACTCTCTCAAGTAATGTGTACAGTAAATGTCCTAAAATTGGAACACTATATTCCATACCTTTTTAGCTTAAATTTTGCTTTTTATATATTTGTTTCTTAAAGTACATACTAGAATGGCAAACAGTGTAGACCCTGATCAGACTGCTCCTTCAGGAGCAGTCTGATCCGGGTCTGCACTGTTTGTGTAGGCCATTTTTTCAAAAAAAAATTGGTGGTCAAATTCTTTACGACATTTACCGTAAACAATGTTATATCAAATAAAATGTTGCATTGATTCTGTAAATGGGTGGCAAAAGCCCAGATAAGACTAGGCAGATATGAAGACTGATCAGGGCTTCTGCTGTCAGCATCTGTCTCAAAGACCAATTTTCAATTGGCACAGCCTATAATATGTTGTGTAAACTCTCTGAGGAAATTCAAATGAAAACAATATGGATTTCTCTGCAAAAATGTAAAAAAAATATCAGTTGGCATCATTAGAAAATATATGCAAACAGCAAAGGTTCATCTAAGAATGTGCATTTAAGCAGTCTCACCAGTACCTGTTCTGTTCTGACTCACATAAGCAGTGGGCCAAACAACTAGACTATATGTAGTACTTTATAAATTGAGTTGTTTTATCACAGAGCCAGTTCCAGAAGTCGATGAAGTTAAAGAAGAGGAGAAAAAGGAAGAAGAGGAAGCAGAAGGAGAGAAGAAGGAAGAAGGGGAGGAAGGAGAGGGAGAAGAAGGTGTAGAGAAAGAGGATACAACAGTAAGTTACATTTTTATCATCCAAACTAGCCAACGCTTTGAACTTTTAGAATCTGTTTAGTGCATGGATACAAAATAATGGTGGATGTTTTTGTTTTCACTGAAAAGAGAAAGGCATTGGGTAATGATTAAAAATCATGGGTTGAAATAAACTATTTTAAGCAAAAAAGTAGGCATAATGTTGATAAAAAAGGAGAAAATCCAAGTAGGCCTATTCATCAGTATTTTCTGATCATGGCATTCACTTTATACAATATCTATATAACTTCAAATGAAGGAGTATTCACAAAGTAAACTTTGTTATTTTTACATAAGTCGTGGGACATACACTCTAGGGTCCACATATGGTAAGTATGTTTTCGTATGAAGACATGCTGTTCTTACCTAATTAATTGGACATGTATGGGTGTGCAGACAATTCCAAAATGTTTTCTGCTGAAATTTTTATCCAGTATGCTAAGGGTGAACTGTTAACACATTGTAGATTAAGTCAGGATACATGGCTGACAATTTTTTTGTATATTTTAAATACTTTTAGTCCATGGCTGAATTTCAAGTAGGCTAGGACAGTAATAGCCCAGATCTCACACTACAGAAAGTGGCATATGATCAGGGTTTACACTGTTTGCCCATCATCCACCAGTTTTTGGATGCATCAACAGGTAGTAAAATGGAACCTGTTCAAATTTTAGGACAAGTATGGTAAAGAGGTAATGTGTCCACATACATATGGTATGTTCTGGAATCTTGGTAGAATCATCAAAATAACATGATTCAAATAGGATCCCACATCATCTGTTTTTCGAAATATCTTTTTTCTTTTTTTTTCATTTTTATTACAGCTGTGTAGCCTACTGTGGCGCATCTGCCAATGCTGCTCACACAAATATTTTTCTCCCTAAAAATCCCAAAGTATCATTTTGTGGGTGTATGTGATGAAACATATCAAAAGGTACATGGCCATTACAATTTGCACGGGGATTAAGGAGTTTATTTCAAAATAATGAGGAAAATGTTGATTTCACTAAAACCAAAGGACCCTTTTTCCTGAACGTGAAATTTTAAAGGTGGTTTTGTCAGTGTGAACGATGAAAATGGCCCAAATATATTCTGAATTGATTAGTTATCATAGAAATGCATCTTTAATCAAAAAACATTCTTTAAGTCCAAGGCAACAGGCAAAATTCTAACAGGTGCGCGACATTGGCAGACATTTTTTATGACACACAAACAAGGGGGTGATGAAGTTGAGGGATTATTATCTGCTAAATTTGAAGAAGAAATTAAATGAAAATAAACTTGTTTTATTAATAATAAATTATTCTTCGTTCTAGTACATTTAAAAATTAAAACTGGTCTAGCAATTATTTTTTAAATTCAGCTCAAATCCTTAGGTGCGCTGAATAGGCTGACAGCAGTGTATATTTAGATCAGTATGATAAAATAAGGTTATTCTCTACCTTTTGTTTTCTATAGTCTGAAACAAAATAAATATAAAAAAAATAAATACTGTTTGACAATACTCTAATAGTTTAGTGTTTTTCTTTAAATTGAGCATGAGGTAAGTATGTCTTTGATCTAAAGCAGAAAATGTAAGGTGGCAGTCTACTTTTACTGGAAGAATAGTTACATTTCACATTTGAGACACTCTGAAGGAAGACCAAAATGCTATTTTTACCCTAAATATTAGATGCCATGCTTAACAAAATTTGACCTGCCCAGGAAAAAGTGTGGTTAAGTAAACTGACCGTGCTCAACATGACCCTAATGGGTTGACTGGGCCATAAAACCTCAACACAAATATTAACAAAATTTGAGTGTGTGCATTCAATTACCAGGGGATGTGTCTAAGCAACGCTAGCTGAATGGCAAACAGTGGTGATCCTGATCAAACTAGGAGCAGTTTGACCAGGGTCTTCTGTTTGCTGAGGCACACTATTCTGAATATTTTAGGTGATTGGGGTAGAAAGTATGAATGGGTTGGTTGATCTCATTCATTGGTACCATATTTACGTTAAGTATTTAGACATCTTAATTCCATACAATACTTGTCCTGAATTGAACAACTCCATTTTACTAATGACGAAAACATGCCTATATAATTATGACCCCCCTTGAACTATTAAATTGTAAAACTGGGGTTTACAGGGGTATACATTATTTTTCTTATTTTTGCTCAAAAACATAGATTGTGGGTACTCATTAGAACTGCCTCACCAAGGTGGTTCTAGTGAGTACCCACAATCTATGTTTTGAGCATAAATCTGAAAATATCAGAGTTTTTTTGTTTTGTTTTTTTTTTTCTGAAAATGTTCAGTTTTGGAGATGAAATTTTCTATATATTTGAATAGGTATGTTTTCGTAATATGCCTGCTGATGTGTCAAAAAGACACCTGGATCAGTGGCAAACAGTATAGACCCTGATCAGACACCATGTTTTACAGCATCTGATCTGGGTCTGCAATGTTTACTTAGGCCTGTTTCTCCCAGTACTTGGGGTTAACATGGTAACACTTTACCATACTTATTCTGAAATTTGGACAAGTGCAATTTTCTGTCTATTGATGTGTCTAAAAGAGATCTAAATGGGTGGCAAACAGTGAAGACCCAGACCATAGAATTTAGTATCTGATCTGGGTCTACCCTGTTTGCTCAGCTTGTCTGTCTGAATATTTAGGGTAAATACAGTATTCACATATTGACAAAAGTGGTTTTCCTCTGTGGAGTCTCATTTGACAGGATATTTGTAGAAGTGGTGACTTGTTGAGATAAATCTTCTTTTGTAGGTTTTACAAATAAAATCTGTTACAATACAGGTGGCACTTTTAATGTAGATATGTTTACAGTTCACGTTTTACCATCACGAAAACATGCCTATATGATTTTGACCCCCTCAAACCCCACTTTTATATAGTAAAACTGGGGTTTACAGGGGTATACTTTATTTTTCTTATTTCTGCTCAAAAACATAGATTGTGGGTACTCGTTAGAACCGCCTCACCGAGGCAGTTCTAAAGAGTACCCACAATCTATGTTTTGAACAGAAATTTGAAAAATATCAGAGATTTTTTATCTGAAAATTTTCAGTTTTTGGAGGTGAAAATTTCTAAATATTTGAATAGGCGTGTTTTCGTAACGATTATGCTTTACTAGTTCATATGCTTCATCTACAATGTATAGTTCTTTCCACTCTGACATTTACAAAGTTGTTAACCCTTTTATGCTGAGTGGAATCTTCTCACTCAACTTTTTGGACAGGTCCATTTCCAGTGGAAGTTTTTGTTATTACTCTGTTGTATAGTAGTTCCTTTTTTAAATGCAAACAGTGTAGACTCTGATCAAATGCCACATTCTGCAGCATCTGATCTGGGTCTGCACTGTTTGCCAATATCCCTTTTATGGGACGCTAGGCATAAATGGGTTAATTTGTTACATACAACTTTCTTTAAAAGATATGTTTTAGAAGATATTTTATTTTAATATGCTAACCTGAAAAAGAAATACAAAGAAGGCAGTGTGCATGAAAGGGCAAAGTCTGTTTTCTGGGAAAAATAAGAAAAAAATATTGGAGCCAGTGCATGACAAAACCTACAATAAATTTTGTGCAACCAGCAAAGACTCTGATCAGCTTGTGCATCTGTGCAGTCTGATCAGAATCTCGGCTGATCACATGTGCCCTCTACAGCCTCTGGGCTATCCAGAGAGGGATGAACGAGAACCCTTTCCCTACTGGGTTGATGTACAGGCTGATCTGAGACTTTGTTGGCCACACAGGTCTTATTGAAGTTTTTTTTTGTGTGCTGGTTTATTTCAAAATGTTTTCTACTGAAATTCTTATCCGACATGCTAAAGGTGAACTGTTAACACATTGTAGGTTAAGTCAGGATACATGACTGATAATTTTTTTGTATATTTTAAATAATTTTAGTCCATGGCTGAATTTCAAGTAGGCTTGGAATGTACTGTTTGAAGCAAGGCTAACTTAATATGCCAGACATGTTGTCTCCTATTTTTTAGTGAGACTCAGTAATTTCTGGCTCCAGAAATCCAGTCTTATGTGCTTTCAGAAATTTCCCTATATATTTAATGAAAAATAGAGATCTTACTAATTTTTTTGTCCAGAATCTCACTAATTTTTATTTTCAGAACTTAACATGTTTCATACCACATATAATATCGATAATGAAAAGTAAAAACTACTGTAAAAATGGATTTTGGCCAGAGTGTTCAATTTATTCTGTATTATGCCTGTTACATATTACCTCTGGAAACCAGGTGCAGAACATATTTACCCTTAAAGCCCTGTTAAAGCAAAATTGTAATTGACAACACTTTATTTATTTATTTATATATTTATTTATTTATTTATTTATTTATTTATTTTTTTTTGTTTTGTTTTGTTTTGTATTATTTTTTGAGAGAAAATAAGACTTTGCATTTTATGTGAATCATCTGCTGTTTCATATGAAATATCAAGCCTATTTTCACTGAAAAATATCCAAAAAAAATAAATAAATAAATAAAAATAAAAATGTGTCATCTACTGCAGTTGTGATACAATAAAAAAAAATGTCATATACTGCAGAAATTTAGGATAAATTCTTTGCTTGCTCTTACACTGATATCTTGGTTTCTCTTGAATATAAATGTGATGCTAAGTATTTAAAGCTTAAAAAACTCAGTATTTCAATGGAGTTTTCTACATTTGACTGGGTAGCATATCCAATTTACAGCCACAACTGAAATCCGGAGATGTTTTGTCTTTAAAAGTTTTAAGACAGTGGCATTAAATTGTTATGAATTCAGATAGAATTGCTTCAGCATGTTTGTTCCATTTTTGTAGTTTTTTATCATTGTGACAATCTGCCCTTGACTTCCTAAAAATAAAATATCCACACATTTTCCTCAATAATTTCCATAGTTACTATATTGTGTGTGTGCCCATATTGTTTGAATTGATATACCATATTTACCCTAAGTATACAAACACCTTAACTCCTTACCATACTTGCTGTTAAAATTGAACAAGTACAATTTACTACCCATTTATGTGTCTAAAAATTGCTGGGTGAGTGGCAAACAGTGTTGAATCTGATGAGATGCAGTGTTTTACGGCATCTCATCTGGGTCTCTACAGTTTGCTCAGGCCTGTCAATCTGAATACTTACGGTATATATGATATAAAATTGGACTGACCACTGACATGTTCTTTTTTTTTTTCTTTTTTTTTTATGATTATCTTATATACCTTTAATACTTGGGCCTTAACTCCTGACCATAGTTGTCCAAAAATTCAGATAAAGCCATTTTTACTACCTACCAAATGAGATCCAAATAAACACTGCTTGCTCAGGCCTGTCTTTCCCAGTACTAAGGGTAAGATTGGTATATCTAATGACATTAATGAGGGAACTTTGACTGCAAAAGTTTTAGTAGAAGAAACAACTGTCTAATAATGAAACATACCTGAAGCTGGCATAAATCACCAATATTAACTCCATATAACACCATGTTTTTAAAAGCATAATCTTTTAGCCCAGATTTTATTTTTGTAGGTCATTAATAAAAAATCAAATGACATTTCAAGATTTCATGCATAATTACAAATTTAATCCTTGATTATAAAAATTCTATTTACAGCTACAAATTTTGATGCCATATTTTATGTTTAGAGATTATTTTCTGATATTTGCATCATTCAACATCACTGTGATCTCTGTTTAATTTTTATGGATTTTTTTCCCTTATTTCTTCACTAAAACATACATTATGGGTACCAATAAGAAATGTATTTGTTGATTAGTGAAAAATTCATACATACTACACGGGAACCTCTATATGACAATGTCAGTTATAGCACAATTTGGGATATACATAACACAGTTTAAAGATTGACCCAGAAAAATTGTTGGTAAACAAAAAAATTATAGATTATATAGAAAAATGACCATAAATGGTCATTTTTTCTATATAATCTATACATTTTTGTTTGGATACAACAAGGTTATTTAGCTGACATGGCTTTTGCTTTGGATTCCAGCAACAGTAAGAGATTGTGGTGTATGTGGCAAAATGCTATTTCCTCTCTTCTTGCTTAGAGTATTCTTCCTGAATGTATCTGTTTCGGAATTTGGCACTTTTGCTATTCTTCATTTTGTATTCCTGCCTGAGGCTATTGTATGGAATACTAGCACCCAAAGAAAAGACTTTTTGAGTCTCTATTCACTTACCATATTTACCCTAAATATTTGGACAGGCAGGTCTGAGCAGACACTATATCAAGATGAAACTTTGCAGAATGCAGCATTTGATCAAAGTCTGCACTGTCTGCCACTCATTCAGCAGTTTTAGACACATGTGGTGAAATTGACTTGTTGAAATTTTAGGACAAGTATTGACAGGATATAAAGTGTCTGAATATTTATGGTAAATACCGTATTAATCCGCCTATAAGACGATTTGTTTATAAGACGGGGGCTGTTTTTGGGCCCTTCCCAGGCAGGATTTTGCTTTTACTTAATTATAAGACGGGTTAAAAAAGTCGCCTGTCGGAGATATTCCCTGCCACTCAGAAATTCCTAAAGTACAATTAAAAAAAACTTCCAACACCACTTACAAGCATGCATACCGTATTTAACTGTGTATAACACGCACCTTATTTACCCAGAAAACGTTTATAAAAATCCGATGTGTATTATTTATAGGAACACCAAAATCGGGACAGAAATCGCCAAGATAATCGGTCGCGAAAACTCATGACATTCACGATCGCCCGGTAAAAATGCGAAATAGAATGATTGCTATGAGATATTCATGATTTTTTATACCTATCTCGCCCATACCATGGTTCTGTCAGCTCAAAACAAGCAACTCCATCTGATTTGCAGTAATTTGATATCCTTTTCATGTCCATGCTCTTTTTGTTTACGCTTTTTATTTTGCTGATCATGTGATCTCTTCAAAGGGAAACTACTCAAACAGGCATATGCATATGAATCTGTATTGATTACCGGACTTTGACAAGTCTCACACCATAACTTGAATAAATCAGCCTGCACAACTGATTTATTGTAGTTCAAAACAGGAAATAAATTTGGTAGAACATAAATATTGGCACAAACGATCATACATTGAAAAAATAAAAAAATATTTAATTTTTTGCAATTATTAAAATTATTGATAATAAACAAAACCAACTGGGCTTTTGAGGTAGGTAGATCGGTCATTTGCATTTTATCTTTTATTTTCTTACCATATGTTTATCTTTTTTTTTTTTTTTTTTTAACTTTTCTTCCAACTTACCAAAAAATTGTTTGAAATAAACAATGTTTATGATAAAGAAAAAAAACAAAACTACCAGCATACATCTGTGCACTTAATTGGTTAATTGGCAGTCAGAATGACAACTAGTCGACTTTAGTTGTTGTTTGCATTGCCCTGAGGCACTGAGTTGATAATTTCACGTCTCAGTTAAGAAAGTGACACAAAGTGACACAAAGAAGGTGTTAACTATGAGTACACAAAAGAAATAACTACATTTTTATTGTCATAGCGTCTGCAGTGGGGAAGCAAAGAACTGCCTACACTACATCAAGTTGCCTGAGGCCCATGGTAACAGAGCTGCACAATGAAAATTCAGTTATCGTAAATTCGGCCTGTTTCTACTATAAACCTTCCGAATTCAGCCATTTTCAACTCAATCCTAGTGAAATTTGACACACTTAGTATCTGGTAACTTAGTAAATAATGCACGGATAAATTCTTTGTGTTTTACATAGGAACATCTTTTTTTTATTTCAAAACTATTTAGCAAATATTCAGTGCGTGTTATACACGGGTGCGAGTAATACACAGAAAAATTCGGTACTTCACCTAAAAAATTACCTTGCTGCTATTTCTATCAAGGGACGATGGTAAACATTATATCCTTCTACCGGTTTCGAAGATCGGCATTTTCCGTGACCACGTGGCACCACCGGACTTTGCCGAAAATACCGATATGGCCAAAGACCTCGATTATAAGACGGGTCTGGATTTTTGGGGGCTTTTTTTTGGGAAAAATCCCCGTCTTATAGGCGGATTAATACGGATACCCATCTTATTACTGACCCTATAGGAACATACGAGGGATGTTCGAAATGAATTGCTTATTTCTATCTGGAGACTTCAAATTTCAAGTTAGCCCAAAAGTACTCATCTCCTGCCCTCGAAGTACTCCCCGTGGCTAGAAATGCAAAGTTTCAGCCGATGTATCTACTTCTTGAAGCCGTCACGGTACGCTGATTTGGGCACAGTAATAAGGTACTGATGAATGGCAGATCCAAGTGCCTGTCGGGACTGGTAATACTTTTCCGCCCAGCAAGGAATGCTTTCAATTTCGGAAACAAAAAGAAATCACATGGGTCAAGGTCTGGGGAATACGGGGGGTGAGGCAAAACAGTTACTTTTTCTTTCTTCAAAAACGCTGTAACTATTGCGGAGGTATGAGCTGGGGCATTGTCATGTAAAAGACAGACATGTTTAAAACCAGTGGCAGGGCGTCGTTTCTGATAATACTTTTTCAGTTTCTTCAGTACTACGTCTTTGTAGTACTTTCCGGTGATGCTTTTGCCCCTTTTCACTAGCACTTTTATTGCGACTCCTTCACCAGAGAAGAAGATTGCATACAAAACCTTCTTTGTACTCAAAGAACGTTTGGCAATTATTGGGTTTATCAGCTTCTTCAAAGAACAACCAAGTTTTCAGCGAGTTTTGATGTAAGCCCGTATTTCATCTTTTTTGTCGTATTTCATCTTTTTTGTCGACGTTTCTACCAACCATTTTTACTGCAGTGGTCAATGACTGCGTGTATTCAAATGGCAAATTTTATGTCTTACACTTAGTCTAACATGTACATTTATACACCATTGTGTAGATATTGAATAGCCCTATACAGGCATGTATTGGTTTTTATCGTGCCCCACGTGGATATCGAGCTAGAGGACAATAACAATTCATTTCGAACATCCCTCGTAGAGTCAATGCTCTTATGTAGACCTGTGTATACTTTCCAGTGATTCTGTAAACAAACAGTGAAATCCCTGCTCAGACTCTGGATGTGGCATTGTATGGTTGTACTGGCTGATTTTGGCCATCATTTTAACAATATTTAATGAGACTGAGTTTCTTCATGGTGTAGCTCAAACAAATTTATGGTAAATGTAGTTTGGGGTGATAAATCTGCTTCTAGTTTATTCTGTGCATAACATGTATATGGTTTATCCTACATGTATGCATTTATCTGTCTTTCTGTCCTATAATCGAGACTTCACATTTAAGGGGAATGGATACACTTTCTTGGGAGATAACTCTTAAGTCTTTCAAAATTGTTTTTGCTTCATTATGAAAAGGGATCTACACTAAAAAGGAAGATGTTGCTCACCTTTTAAAATAGACCCTTTTTCAGAAGAGACTTGGTGTGCTGAAAAGCAAAGAGGAAATTACAAAAGTTGTTATCCTTGTAAAACATGACCTAAAATCTAAATATATCCAGACCCTTAACCCTTGTCATGCTGAATAAATTAAGATGCCACACCCACTTCTAATTTTCAGCCAATCAGATTACTTCATCCAGATTGTTGATATAAATATATAAATTCGCATACTTAATGGCAAACATTGCAGATCCAGATCAGTAGGCTTCTTCAGAAGCCAACTGATCTGGATCTACACTGTTTGCAAAGGCAGGGTATATCCGGGTTCAGCAGGACTAGGGTTAAATTTATAGCACTTCTGTATATTATAAGCAATTCTTGTCATATTTAGGATACTTAATAATTGTCATAAAGTTTTAGTTTGATATTAAGTAATAACTCTTTCGGTGCCGAATTTTAGACGACATTTGTCGTCTAATTATTATTTTTTTTTTTTTTTAACAAAACTATCGCTTGGAAAGAAGTTTATACGTAAAGTTAAAAGGCTGAATGTCAAACAGCGTAGATCCAGATGAGAAGGCTCATTATGAGGCGTCTCATCAGGATCTATGCTGTTTGCAAAAGTCTGTTATTACCGCCTGTGGCAGGGAAAGAGTTAACCCATCTACATCTAGTGGACACTTCTACCACAAGTCTTTGGAGCGGTCTGTTTCTAATAGCATGGGGTCTGGTTAGTTTTCATTATGACTATGTTTTATAAAAATTCCTTATTTTGATGCAAACAGTGTAGACCCTGATCGATGCTGCATTCTGCAGTATCTGATCTGGGTGTGCATTATTTGCCTATTACCCTTTTGGGGGTTTCCAGGCTAAAATGGGTTAAAATAACAGACTACTTATTATTAATTTTTGTGACCTAATGTATTCTGCAATATTGTTTCAGCATAGCAATAAGGTATTGTATAATTGCATGTGTGATGTTTAAGACGTTGGCTAGGCTACTGAATGCAGTTGTTTTGAGCTTTGTGAACATGGGCTTTGCACTAAAATACATAAGTCACATGATGGTAGAATGGGCTTTATCACAATGACACATATATGACAAAAGAGTAGCCTTCATGAGAAGGGAGGCAAATATTTCCCCATCAGAGTTATTTTACTTGGAGATAGGGCTGCAATGGGTCTGACATTGGTTATTCAAGTGTGTGAATTGGTCTACAGGCTAGGTACTTAAGGAAGGATTTGACCTGGGTTATATCTCAGTAGGAGTCCACATTACATGTATTATATTTTCATAATAAATTCTAAACATTGAGATTTTTCAATAGGCTGATTACAAAAATAGTTTTAACCAGCATGGCTGTTGATGACTAGTATTTATGCCAAAACACTATATGAAGTGTTTGTAATCATCAAAGTAGATTCTTACAATCAGATCAAAACAAAACTGAAAGAATTCTGTCAGAATACCGTCAGAACACTTACACTGTTTGCTATTCCACACAGATTTTCAAGTCTGAAATTTTGATTTAAGTAATAGACAGACTCAAGCCAGCCTTGAGTAACCAAGTACTTGTTGCAGCCTTACTTCAGTCTACAAAATGTAGAGACATTGTAGAATGGATGTGATGTGGTACGAAGATCCTGTCCAGGCTACACATGTGCAGGCTGGTGTGAATCTTCAGTGTTTCTGTATGGTGTCTCAGAATGGGCCTCATTTTTCACATGCAAGAGTTGAGTAAGGGAAGGTATTACTGGTATGTTTTTCTGAACCAGAATATTGCACAGTTTGCATTCTCAAGGAGACTGGATACACTTGGTAGATTTTCCATTTTTCACAAGGGAGACAGCATTTGTCACTTCCTGTTTGCTTTTCTGCGCATCGTCATGAAAACATGCCTATATAATTTTGACCCCCTTAAACCCCACTTTTATGTAGTATAACTGGGTTTTACAGGGATATACATTATTTTTCTTATTTCTGATCAAAAACATAGATTGTGGGTACTCGTTAGAACTGCCTCATTGAGGCAGTTCTAATGAGTACCCTCAATCTATGCTTTGAGCAGAAATATGACAAACATCAGAATTTTTTATCTGAAAATTTTCATTTTTTGGTAATAAAATTTCAGTATATTTGAATAGGCGTGTATGATAATGTCGAGCCCCTTTTGAAAAGGATGTACTGGAAAAGGAAAGAATTTGCTCCAAATGGGAGCAAAGTCTTTCCTTTTAGAGTAGACCCATTTTCAAAAGGGAGACAAAACAATTGACAATGTTGCCTTCCCTTAAAGTTTGTTCATTCTCCTTAAGTTGACATCTGTTTTGGAGTAAAATAGTAAATCCTTGAATTTTATTATATGAATTTTAACATTTTGTAACTGCCATGCATAAGGTCCTGGGTTCGAATCCCACAGAGGCAGAATTCAGCTCATGACTGTACAATGCTTTATTGCACAGGTCCTTTTATTATCATTCTTCCATTGTCTCAGTAAAATGACTTAATGTTGAAAGGGATGTAAAACACTAAATAATCATCATCAAAACCTCTCTTAGAACTTTATAATATTGGCATGTGTGTACATGATTGTAACAACAACTAATCATGCAGTTTTAACAAAAAAAGAAAAAAAGTTTTCTAATTATCCCTTGTCCTGCTGAACCCGGGTATACCCTGTCTTTGCAAACAGTGTAGATCCAGATCAGTTGGCTTCTGAAGAAGCCAACTGATCTGGATCTGCACTGTTCGTCATTAAGTATATGAATTTATATCAACAATCTGGATCAAGTAATCTGATTGGCTGAAAATTAGAAGAGGACATGGCCTCTTAATTTATTCAGCAGGACAAGGGTTAAGTATATGTGTATGTACTATGTTGCATGTTTAATGCTTAGCATGCTGGGAAAAATCACAGCAGACACAGTTTCAAAATATCAATATTTTTCCAAAAAATAAGCTGTGACATTCCATGTAAATTGTCTCCTTAGAAATGTCAGAGCCTATTTTTTTGGACAAATAAGAAAATATCATCAGTTTGTCATCTGCTGAATTTGTCCTGAGATTGGTAAAGGTTAAAATGGTGTTAAAATAATACTATATAATGCTTTATTTTTTTTATGCTAATATACATACAAATGTATACATATTTTGTGTGCTTGTGAAGGAAACCACTAAAACAGAAGAAATACCATTCCATTAATATGTGAAAGCTTATGCAAAATTGCATTACTAAAATGAACATATTTTATGAAAGTTTTTTATCCCCCGACCGATAGATTCGGGGGATATAGCGATCAGCATGGCATCCATCCGTCCATCCGTAGACGCATCGTTGTGCGCTCCATAACTTTGATACCCTTAGACATATTTCAATAATATTTGGTAAGAATGCAGAGGAGGACCAGTAGGCGTGTTGCGTGCAAGAGAGACGATTCTCACTATCTTTGTTATGTAGTTATCTCCCCTGAAGCCGAAATCTTGTGCAGGCCATAACCCATACTGTTTGAGATAATTTGGTAATATTTGATAGGGATGAAGAGGGGGACCAGTAGGCATATGGCATGCAAGAGAGACAACTCTCACTTTATTTGCTATGTAGTTATCTCTCCTGAAGCAGAAATTGTACTCATCCTTGTGCATTCCATAACTTTGATACCCTTAGACATATTTTAGTAATATTTGGTAGGAATGAAGAGGAGGACCAGTAGGCATGTCGCATGCAAGAGTGACAACTCTCACTTTCTTCTTTATGTAGTTATCTAAATTGAAGCCGAAATCTTGTGCAGGCAATAACTCCCATGCTGTTTGAGGTAATATGATATGATTTGATAGAAATGAAGAGGAGGACCAGTAGGCGTGTCTTGTGCAGGAGGGACAACTCTCACTTTCTTCGATATGTAGTTATCTCCCCTGAAGCCGAAATCTTGTGCACTCCATAACTTTGATACTCTTAGACATATTTTAATAACGTTTGGTAGAAATGAAGAGGACCAGTAGGCGTGTCCCTTGCAAGAGAGACAACTCTTACTTTCTTCATTTTGTAGTTATCTCCCCTGAAGCCAAAATCTTGTGCAGGCCATAACTCCCATACTGTTTGACATAATAAGATAATATTTGGTAGAAATAAAGAGGAGGACCAGTAGGCATGTCATGTGCAAGAAAGACAACTCTCACTTTCTTCTTCGTTGTGTAGTTATCTCCCCTGAAGCCAAAATCTTATGCGCTCCATAACTTTGACATCCTTAGACATATTTTGATAATATTTGGTAGAGGCATTGCTAACGACCAGTAGGTGTGTCACATGCAAGAGAGACAACCTCTGCTGTGGTTGTTTTTCAGTTACCTCTCCTGAGTGAATTTCTAAGCCGAATTCTTGAGTATGTGGTTTTGAAATATTTTGTTTATATTTGGTAGAGGCATAGATAAGGACCAGTAGGCATGTCGTGTTCAAGTGTACTCTCACTTTCTCCATTGTGTACTTATCTCCCCTGATGCCGAAATCTTGTGCAGGCCATAACTCCCATACTGTTTGAGATAACTTGATAATTGTTGGTAGGGACATATATCAGGTGAAGAAGGAGTGTAGCATGCAAGAAGGACAACTTTTACTCTGTTGATTTTTTACCCCAATAAACATACAGCAAGTTCCTTTACATTTATTTTTGCTATTATTTCTGAATATGTACACTCACAAGTTCAAAGTATTTACAAATATTGTGTATCCTGTACAAATTATCACATCAGAAGTAACTATTAGATGATTTTGACAAAAATAAAAAAAAAAATAATAAAAGAACACGAATAGATAAAATCTTTAATTAGTACACCTTTTATTGTTTTCACTTATTATTTTGATCACATTTCATACTATCATTGCATCTTTTTACTTTGCTCTGTTTCAATATTTCCATGCTATCAGTTGAAATACACTAAATTTAGAAATGGCGGTTTGGTCGGGGGATTTGCCATCTCCTCTGATGGCTATTTTTGTATTATTCTACACATTCAGCTGGGATCAGTGAAGTAATTTACCCTTAAAGTTCCAATCATAGGAGGGAGAGAGTGCATTCTAAAATATATATATATTTTTTTTTAGAGAAACTAAAGCTTGAAATTTCATGTGAATTGTCTGCTAAGCAGACTATTCTCTTGAAATTTCAAGCCTTATTTTCTCTGAAAAGGTTAAAAAATATACTTCAGTATGTCATCGGCTACAATTTTGTGTGGTACGTACTATAATGTTAAAAAAGCTACGGAAATACTTGACTGAAGATAATTAAGCTAAAAATGTGGGCTTATTGCTTAAGATAGATGCTGGAATATATGAGTTTCGTCAGCAATATATATGTCAGAATTTTGTGTTGAATCTATTATGTTGTAGTAGTAGTAGTAATATTTTTGTATTGTGATTGTGAAATTGTCTATAACTCAGATCTATGATCTTACCACTTTAAAGTGCCAGTCACAGCTGCAGCAGGGGGTATCTTTAAACAGTGGTTTTTGTTTTGTTGTTTGTTGTTGTTTTTTTTTTGTTGTTTTTTTTTGTTTGTTTTTTTTTTTTCAGAGAAAAAAGGCTTGACATTTCATGTGAAGCATGATTCACATGAAAGGTCAAGCCTTATTTTATCTGAAAAATTATGAAAGAAGACTATTGTATGTTAGCTGCTACAATTTTGCTTGTCACTTTAAGGGTTAAATACTATGTAACAATTGAAATCTATTGTCAATAATGAAAACATGATCCATATTTAACCCTTTTCATGCAACACCAACTTCTAATTTTCAGCCAATCAGATTGCTTGATCTGGATTGTTGCTATAAATTAACATACTTATTCGCAAATAGTGCAGATCCAAATCAGTTGGCTACCTCAGAAGCCAAATTATCTGGATCTACACTGTTTGCAAAAGCAGGGTATATCTGGGTTCAGCAGGACAAGGGTTAATATTAGATTTTTGTTAAGGACATTTCAGTTCCAAAACAATTCTTGCAATACTTTGACGCTGATTTCTAAGTAAATACTTTATTCAAGACACACACATGCACACACACACACACACAGAGTATATAGCTGTAAATAAGAAGGTGCCAGATGAATAGTTTTCTTATTTCTCCACAAAAACTTATGCTGTGGTTACTTTTTAGAAGCACCTATAAGCATTTCTGTAGACTACCCACAACATAATTATGTTTTCTCGGAGAAATAAGGAAAATTTTGACATATTTTGATAAAAAAAAAAAAAAAACACCTTACCTAGAATTATGACACACTTAAACATAAAGATTTTAAAGTTAATGTGGCCAAAGCCCTTCATTATCTTTGATTACTTTCTACAGATATGCGTTGTATAACTAGAATTTCTTTGACCTGGTGATTTCTGATTTCCAGTTTTAGACTTCGAAAAGGTTTATATACTAAGTTTTATGACAGTCAGAGTAAAACATTTTCTTGGTCTTCATGGCATTAACAAATGTAGGCTATTCCCATAACATATTCTACACCTTCTTGGAAATTGTGGCAGTGTTCCCTACTTCGGACCATGAGGTCTTTGGGTTCAAATCCTGCTGAAAGCGGAATTCAGCTCATGACTGTACGGCACTTCATTGCACAGACCCTTTCAATATCACCCTTCCATCATCTCGATATGACCTAACCCATTGTATACTGAATAGAATCTTCCATACTATATATTGGAAGAGTCCAATTTCAATTTTAGGTACGTCTGGCTATGAGATTTAGATATTCCTATAGAAAAAAAGGCTAAACTATTTGCAAACAGTGGGTACCCTGATCAGATGCCACGTTCTGCAGTGTCTGATCTGGGTCTGCACTGTTTGCCAATTGCCCATTTAGGGATCACCCAACAACAATGCGTCAAATAATGTTGAAAGGAACATAAAACATCAAACCATCATCATAATCAGACAGACAGCCTGAAGAAACAATCTATATCCCAATGCAGATGCCATTCAACACATCTGATTGGGGTCAACACTCTTTGCCAGTAATCTAGCAGTTTTAAGACATGTCAGTAGGTAGTTAAGAAAGACTTGTTTAAATTTTAGGACAAGTATGGTAAGGAGTTTTGTTTGAATATTTAGGGTAAGTACAGTATTACCATATGATTCTTCATCTTCTTGAACCTTGAGGCAGTACTAAGTAACAAACTGGTTTTCATAGTTCAAAGTAAGGTGCTTTTTTGTGTACATTTATTTTATTTCTCAAAAAAAACATTATGTTGTGGGTACTCATGAGAAGCACCTCATTGTGGCACTTCTAATGAGTACCCACAACATATGTTTTTATGAAGAATTAAAAACAGTATTATGTGGATACCCTCTTATCTCAAACTATAAACCAGTTTTTAACTGACTTTTCTTATAACTCAACATTCTAGGACCTCATGGCTATGTTGAGACAGATGAAGGGAGAAGGGGGAGAAGAAGAAAAGAAGGAAGAAGTTGAAGAAGAGAAGGAAGAAGATGTTCAAGAATTTGAAAATCCAATTACTCCAGGTAACTTGAGGAAAATGGTCCAGTATTCAAGTTTGGTAAATATCCTAAAATTCTGTACACCAACTTGCCTAATAAAATGGCATATGCAAACAGTGCAGATCTTATCAGACTACTCCAGTCTGATCAGGGTCTACATTGATTGCCTTTCCATCAAATATTTTGTAGAATAATTTTATAAAAAAAAAAAAAAAAATAGGCCAAAAAAAACAAAACAAAAAAAAAAAAAAGAAAACAGTATAGCATAAAGTGTTTGAAAGTTTAGGACATATACTGTACAGTGTTTCTAGTGGCTGATATTATCCCTTTAAGTATATATATCAATCAATTATCCCAGTACATCAAGACTGTTCTAATCAGTTCCTTCACAGGCAAGGCATCAGCTTACATTTTCTGGTATCATTTGAGTCACACTTGAAAGATTATTGCAAGAGAGACAGTTTTTGCAGACGGAAGGTTGCATCCGAGGTATTTAATTCCTTTCCAAAATGGCAGCAGATTTTTTTTTTTTTTTTTTTTTGTATTTATCCCCTATAACTGTTGAATTCAGCATATGAAGTGTGATTTTTTTATAATTATTATTGGATGCTATGGTTTGACAGTTTGAGAGTTTGCATTTAGTGTTAGTTCATAGTTTTTCAAGGGAAAAAATGATATAATATTTTAAAATGATATAATATTTTAAAAATGTCTTGCAGAATTCACAAGAAATGTATTGATGTTATTTGTATCTTAAAAATTGAGTTAAATTATATGTATATGGTGACGATGGAAAATTTATAGGCATGTGAAATAAATTAGGTCTTTTTCAGAGCTTAACGTGAACAATTTAAATATAGGTGGATGACATTTTAATTTTTTTATGAAACTTGGGCTTCACATTTTATGTAAATTTGGGGAGATACTTTGCATGAACCGTGTGTGTGTGTGTGTGTGTGTGAATGGAAAATAGCATTTGGTGACCTTTCATGAAGCGCTTTCAGACTCTCAGATTTTAAACTCTAAGATTGTCTGCGCCCAGGGGCATAGACAAAAAACAAGTATAATTATAAAAGTTGTGTTATATTTAAGCATGGCATAACTGGAATTATGGTAAGATAAATAGTAGTTGATTCAGGGCAAGGTCAAGGTCAAAAAATCCATGAAAACGTATGAGCTGCATCAAGCAAACACTACCTAATTGCATATGTGAAGAGCAAATATTAACCCTTGTCATGCTGAATAAATTAAGATGCCACTCCTGATTTTCAGCCAATCAGATTGCTTGATCAAGGTTGTTGATACAAGTTCACATTCTAAATGGCAAACGTTGCAGATCCAGATCATTTGGCTTCAGAAGCCAACTGATTTGGATCTACACTGTTTGCAAAGGCAGGGTATATCCAGAATCAGCAGGACCAGGGTTAATATCAGCCTCATTACACAAGGCCACAGAGGAATTGTTAAGGAGGAGCATTTGGAAATAATTCAGGGATATTTTTTCTTATTTCTCCATAAATACATATGTTATGGGTACTAGTATTACAAAGGCCTCACACAAAGACTTCTAATGAGTACCCACAACATATGTTTTTAAGGAGAAACTGAGAAAATTATCCCAGACTTATCATCAGATAATCTTCAACAAGTCCTTTGCCAATATATGATGTTTGCAAAATGCCCAGGCCTTGATCTGAGTTTGCAAACAGACTGCGCAAAAGCAATATGGTACCATTTTTGTTTGCCACAGCTCATATAACATACCATCATCATACTAACTATTCTGTTTCTTCCCTTCCTTTTCAGGTTTATACTGTATTTACCCTAAATATTGGGACACCTTAAATCAAAGCTCCAGATCAGATTGGGTATGAGGTAAATATTTTACCTATTTCTCCATAAAAACATATGTTGTGGGTACTCATTAGAAGCACCTGAGTGCTTCTAATGAGTACCCACAACATATGTTTTTATGGAAAAATAGGAAAAATATCAATACTTTTTTGTTGAAAAAAAAGAAGGAACTATACTTAACCCATTACCATACTTGTCTTTGAATTTGAACAAGTCTATTTTACTGCCTGTTGAGGTATCTAAAACCTGCTAGATGATTGGCAAACAGTGTAGGTCTTAATCAGATGCCAAATCCTGTGGCATTTGATATGGGTCTACACTTTGCTCAAGCCTGTTTATCCAGATACTTATGGTAAATACAGTAGTTTCAGAAGAATTTTTTTTTTTTTTTTCTTATTATCCAATCAGATTTAACTTTAGCTCTTGCAGACGAGTTACAAAGGGAGATAATATACATTCAGTTCAGACATGGGCATCCAGAGAAGACTCAGATAAAGTTGCACATCTCCACAGTCTGATAAGAGTATTCTAGGAAAAATGTTAACCCATTTATACCTAGCATCCCATAAAAGGGACATTGGCAAACACTGTAGACCCAGATCAGATGCCGCAGAATACGGCATCTGATCAGGGTCTGCACTGTTTGCAATAACATTTGAAGGTTTCAATGATGAAAGCAACTAGGACAATTTCAATATAACACCCCTTTGACTTCTATACAATGGACCCTTTGAAAGTTCATGATGGGAGACTTTATTGAAAATATTCAGGCATAAATGGGTTAAGGAGAAGTATCTGGTGGCAAGTTTGGGATGATTTTCTTACCATCACGAAAACATGCCTGTATAATTTTGACCCCCTTAAACGCCACTTTTATATAGTAAAACTGGGGTTTACACAGGTGTACATTATTTTTCTTATTTTTGCTAAAACATAGATTGTGGGTACTTGTTACAACTGCCTCACCGAGGCAGTTCTAACGAGTACCCACAATCTATGTTTTGAGCAGAAATATGAAAAATATCAGTTTTTTTTATCTGAAAATTTTCAGTTTTTGGAGGTGAAATTTTCCATATTTTTGAATAGGCATGTTTTTGTAATGCTGCACCGTGAAAACATATGTTGTTGCTACTCATTTGAAGTGCCTCACTGAGGCGCTTTAAAGAATTACTACCTACAACACATTTTTATGTAGAACTATAGAAAATTATCCCAGAAGTATCATAAAATACTTCTCTTTAACAGCTTGTCTGACTCTTTACTGTCACATTATGAAGTCGCGCCTGTTCAAATATATGGAAAATTTCACCACCAAAAACTGAAAGTTTTCAGATAAAAATTCTGATATTTTTCATATTTCTGCTCAAAACATAGATTGTTGGTACTCTTTAGAACCATCTTAATGAGGCAGTTCTAATGAGTACCCACAATCTATGTTTTTGAGAAGAAATAAGAAAAATAATGTATACCCCTTTAAACCCCAGTTTTACTGTATAAAAGTCCGGTTTAAGTGGGTCAAAATTATATAGGTATGTTTTCATGATGAGAAATCTAAGGTCTACCAGAAGCCTTCGATCTTTGGCAATCCAAAGAGTGCCAAGCAAAGACTGCCAAGATTGCACAGATTTGTAGGCTTATCTGAGTCTTGACTCAGATACATATGAGAAGTAACATTATTCCAAATTTAGACTCACTTGCTAATTAGCAGACAACAGGTTTTCTGAAAAAAAAATGAAGGGTGTATCATCTCATCTTAATCCTTAAAGCACCAAGCAAAAGTGTAGGAGATGATATTCTGAAATTAGTCTTGTTCTGTATTTTTCAGAGAAAACAAGGCTTGACATATCATGAATCGTCTGCTAGGCAGAAGATTCACATAAATATCAAGTCTTATTTTCTCTGAAATATATACACACAAAAGTCCTTGTCCTGCTGACTCCGGATATGCCCTGCCTTTGCAAACAGTGTAGATCCAGATCAGTTGGCTTCAGAAGCCAACTGATCTGGATCTGCACTGTTTATCATTCAGTATATGAAGTATCATCAATGTGGATTAAGTAATCTGATTGGCTGATAATTAGAAATGGGCATGGCATCTTAATTTATTCAGCATGACAAGGTTAAAATGTCATCAGCTGCAGTTATGATTCATGCTTTAAGGGTTAAACGTCTTGTAAGAGATTACAAAGGCTTATCATCAAAATAGTGAAATTGTTCATCAAAACAGCAGAAAAAAAGCTATCAAAACAGTGTATGCATTTTTGGTATCCTACCCGTCAAAACAGCAAAAAAAAATATTGGGCAGTCACCTCTGAAGTCACTTGTAAAATAAGATAATTTGACCTTCCATTAGCCCTAAAATACAGAAACATGTGCAAGCACTGAGTATATCTGGATCTGTTCTGGTATTGTTGCCCTGTGCTCATAGTTGGGAGGTGGAAGATGAGCAGGATTACCTTTGTCAGTTTAGTTAAAAATTCATTTTGATTAAAATCAGATATTAACATTTAAAAGTCCAGGTTGGCTGAATATGTCTATTAGTTGATAATGGGGAGACCTTTATAGCTTATAGCCTTGACTTAATGCACTCTGTTGATTTCTCCAGTTAGATATTTGTGGTACAATCCTAGGATTTGTTTTTGTTAAAATGACTATGAACTGATCACATACGTTAAGAGTTGAGTATTCCAATAGGTAAATTCACAACAAAAGAATTATACAGGTGACTGCACACTGTCTGATCGCTATTTATGCCCCCAACTTCAAAGAAGTTGGAGAGGCATATTGCTTCTGGGTTGTTCGTCCGTCTGTCTATCCTTCCGTCCGTCCGTCCATTCATCACGCTTTTTGATGCATAGCATAACTTTAGAACCGTGAATGCTACTGTTTTTGAAATTTCTTATATCGATACCTCATGAAAAAATAGCTGACACGTGTTTTTTTTTTCTTGACAGGATTAAGCCCCTTTTCAGAGTTATGGCCCTTTGAAAAAATATGGCTGCAATCTTGTCAGCAAAATATCTCACAAAACGTTGGAGCTAGAGCCTTGAAACTTGATGAATAGTATGGTAGTGATGAGTAAACAACCTGATTAACTTTTGAAGAAATTTTGAAAAATACTTCTTGAGTTATGGCCCTTTGTAATTTTGGGCATTTTTACCTTGTCAGCAAAATATCTCAAAAACGGTTAGAGCTTGAGCCTTGAAACTTAGTAAATGGATTTGTAGTGATGAGTAGATGACCTGATTAACTTTTGAAAAAATTCTGAAAAATAATTCATGAGTTATGGCCCTTTGTAATTTTGGGCATTTTTAACTTGTCAGCAAAATATCTCAAAAACTACTTAAGCTAGAGCCTTGAAACTTGATGAATAGACTGGTAGTGATGAGTAGATAACCTGATTAACTTTTGAAGAAATTTTGAAATATACTTCTTGAGTTATGCCCCTTTGTAATTTTAGACATTTTTATCTTGTCAGCACAATATCTCAAAAACTGTTAGAGCTAGAGCCTTGAAACTTAGTAAATAGATTTCTAGTGATGGGTAGATGACCTTATTAATGTTTGAAGAAATTTTGAAAAACACTTCTTGAGTTATGGCCCTTTGTAATTTTGGGCATACCTTGTCAGCAAAATATCTCAAAAACTGTTAGAGCTAGAGCCTTGAAACTTAGTAAATGGATTTGAAGTGATGGGTAGATGACCTGATAAACGTTTGAAGAAATTTTGAAAAACACTTCTTGAGTTATGGCCCTTTGTAATTTTAGACATACCTTGTCAGCAAAATATCTCAAAAACTGTTAGAGCTAGAGCCTTGAAACGTAGTAAATGGATTTGTAGTAATGAGTAGATGACCTGATTAACTTTTGAAGAAATTCTGAAAAGTACTTCATGAGTTATGGCTCTTTGTAATTTTGGGTATTTTTACCTTGTCAACAGAATATTCCAAAAACTGTTGGAGCTAGAGCCTTGAAACTTGATGAATAGACTGGTAGTGATGAGTAGACAACCTAATTTACTTTTGAAGAAATTTTGAAAAAATACTACTTGAGTTATGGCTCTTTGTAATTTTGGGCATTTTTACCTTGTCAGCAAAATATCTCAAAAACTGTTAGAGCTAGAGACTTGATTGGTAATGATGAGTAGATGACCTTATTAACTTTTTTTTGTAAACTCTGAAAAATATTTCGTAAGTAATGGCCCTTTGTAAATTTGGGCATGTTTCCCTTGTCAGCAAAATATCTAAAAAAACTATTGAAGTTGGAGCCTTGATATCTGATGAATAGATTGGTAGAGATGAGTAGATGACCTGATTATGCCCACAGTTTTGAATGAAATTGATGGAGTATATTATTTTGCCTTCATTTGTCCATCTGTCTGTTTGATTTGTCAAGCTTTTTTGTGCATGCCATATCTTAAGAACCCTGCATGCTAGGGTTTTGAAATTTTATATTTGGGTTCCAAATGAAAAAATAGCTGACCCATATTTTTTTTTCTTGTCTAGCATGTTTGTTTAGAGTTATGCCCCTTTGAAAAAAATCAGAATTAAATCTTGCGAGCAAGATATCTTGAAAAGTATTTAAGCTGGGTTCTTGAAATTTGATATAGTGAGTGGGAATTATGTGTAAATTACCTGATTATATTTTGAGAGAATTCCATGAAAATCTTGATAAAGTTATGGCCCTTTGTAGTTTTGCCCATTTGACCTTGTCAAAAAGTACTTAAGCTAGGGTCTTGAAATATTATATGCTGATTGGGGATGATGTGGAGATTACCTGATTTGTTTTAGGGAATTCCATGAAAAATTGACATAGTTTTGGCCCTTTGTAGTTCTAGGTATTTTGACCTTGTCAGCAAGATATCTCAAGAAGTATTTAAGCCAGAGCCATGATATTTGGTATACTGATTGGGATTGAGGAGGAGATCACCTGATTAAATTTTGAACCAATTAAGTGAAATGTTGGAGTTATGGCCATTCACAATTTCTGGCCATTTAATGTCATTGCTTTATTGTGTATAGCATAAGTTTAGAACCATGTATGCTAATGTTTTGAAATCCATAGTTTGATTCCTCATGAAAAAATAGGTGACCCGTATTTTTTTTTATCTCAATTATCTTCTATTTTAGAGTTATTTTCCTTTGATAAAATAACATTGAAATCTGATATATTTGTACTGTTGTTACCGTCATGGGCAAGCAGTGTTGGAGTCAAGCAGTGTTAAGAGTCAGGCAGTTGGGTGCATAGTGTTTTTCAAACACCTGCTCTAGTTTGATCAATTGTTTCAAGCTGTTATGATGATATGAGTTAAATATTCCTTTCGCTGTTTTGATGAATGACCATTGCAAAAAGCCACCCTCAAAAACAAGAACACTGCTTTATCTAGCATGATGTCTGCAAATTATGTCTGCAGCAAGCTAAAGCTTAGAAGGAGACTGGTGGAAATATTTTTTCTTCAGTTTTAGAAATCCACTAGATTTAGAATTAGGGATGGATATATGGGGATATTTTACATTTTTCTTCAGTTTTAGAAAAACACAAGAACTGCTTAGAGGACTAAGCGTGCCCAGTAAAAGTGGTTAGGTAAACTGATTGTGCTGGACATGACCCCATTGGGTTGACTGGGCCATAAAACCACAACACAAACAAGACTGAGAATTAGGGATGGATTGGATTGATAGGGGTATTTTATATTTTTTAGAAATCCACTAGATTGAGAATTAGGGATGGAATTACAGAGATATTTTGTATACTTCTTCAGTTTTAGAAATCCACTAGATTGAGAATTAGGGATGGATTGATAGGGAATTTTATATGTTATAATTACATGACATTTGAATTTAATACCATATTCAACATAATTACCACATGTACCCATATAAGCTCACAGTCAATCAGTTTCATTTTGTTTTCAGATTGCAGCCTGTTTACTTGTATCTACTTCTTTGTAAAAGTGTGTCATGTACTCTTTTGAATTGCCTCTAGAAATTAAGGCAGTTCAAATAAGTACCCATAACAAATGCTTTTATTAAAGACATATGTTGTGAGTACTCATCTGAATTGCCTGAACAAGTTGAGGCAATTCAAATGAGTACCAACAACAAATGTTTTTATAAAGAAAAGCAGTAAAAATATCACATAAGCATCATTAAATAAACCCCTCATGAAGTCCTCTGCTGATCTTTCTTTAAAGTGTGCCTTTATTAGGTAGATATTTTACGACATGTTTCTACAGTAATTTTGAAAAACCTTAGTGCACAATGTAGTAATAAGGTTGAATGTGGTAGGTATGACTACATGTGGGTCCCAAGAGCATGTATAGATCTATTTGGAGATTTCTGCTGTTGGTTGTTATTCTTTTTAACTGTGAAAGCTTTTGGAAATTTGTTTATAGCTGGTCTAGTAATAAAGGATTTGTTTGGTTGTTTTATTAGGGTTTTACAGCTGTTTCAGAAATCTTTCAGTCATATCATGGCAGTGTCTGGATGTGACAGGGAGCTCAGTGCTCATTTTTAGAGTGCTGCCTTACTGAAATACTGCATCCCAAACACATGACATGATATTCCGCCTAGTAACATTATACTGACACTGGGTTGACCAGTCCTAGCTCTACTTTCTTTATGCTCAGTGCCAAGCGAAAGAGCAGCTAGTACCTTTTATAAAGTCTTTGGCATGACTTGGTCGGGGATAGAGCTCACAACCTCCCAGTCACAAAACGGACACTCTACCAATTGAGCATTGAGCCTTTGTGCCAACCTATTGATAAAGGAACGAGCTCTGATAGTAACATATTGTAGGCCTATTTCCCAGATTCAGGTTTGGTATAATTGGGAAGCTGTATGCAGAGGGGATATCTAGATAATATTTTTCTTATTTCTCCATGTAAACACACATGTTGTGCTACTCATTAGAAGTGCCTTAACTAGAGCTGTTGCTGTTTGCATTACAAAGAAACAGAATTAAGTAGAGGTTTTTGTTCTGGAGGATACTTTATATCTATTTAGGACAGGAGTTTGATGGTTTTTGAATAATAAAATTGAATTGGATTATCTTTTTTTATCATACAGAATTATGTCCACCTTAATAAAATGTACTGACCTGCTGTGAATAAAATATACATATCAACAATAATATACATAATTTTTTTTTATCAACAAAAATGATAACACTTTCTGATATGAATTTTGCACTGTTACAGAAAGTGCTATTTGCAGCCTCAAATTAACCCTTATCCTTCTGAATAAATTAAGATCGGTTTCTTATTTCAGCCAATCAGATGACTTGATCCATGTTGTTGATACAAATTCTCATATTTATGACAAACAGGGTAGATCCAGATCAGTTGGCTTCTTCAGAAGCCAACTGATCTGGATCTACACTGTTTGCAAAGGCAGGGCATATCCAGGTTCAGTAGGACAAAGGTTAAATACAGAATAAGAAGCAAAATGAGAGAACAATATTTATAGCTATATGATAAAAGGGTTATTGCACTAATATTGATGAAAATATCCCAACAAGAGACAATGTATTCACCAATATTAGTGCAATAACCCTTTTATGTATATAGCTATAAATACTGTTCTCTTGTTTTGCTTCTTATTCTGTATTTTTTTTTTTAATTTGATGCTGCAAATAGCACTTTCTGTAACAGTGCAAAACTCTTATGCTATATCAACATGATAATATTTTTGCACTGTTGCTGTTTTGCAGCAAATCAAGAGATAAAAAAAAATTATCTGAGCAAAAATCAGTCGTGTTGCTTCACTTGCAATTTTCAAACTTTAAGAGTATATGATGTTTTGGTCCAGCATGACATCATATTTCATGATGTCAAGTGAAAATGACATCAGCAATTTTGACGTCATACAGCTTCAGCATTCTATAATGGTACTAAAGTTTGTGATTTGTTAATGGTTGACAAACAAGTATTACTGATCTAAAGAAAGTGTACAATTTTGATATTCGTGCTGGTATTGAGAAATATTGGCATAATTGTTCTTCTGATTTTATCTTTCATTTCTAATCATTTAATATTTATAGCTATATAATAAATTTGTTTATCTAGCTACATCACTTATGAAACCTTTTTATGCTGAATAAATTAAGATGCCAATCCCACTTCTAATTGCCAGCCACTCAGATTATCAAGATTGTTGATATAAATTCACATACTGAATGGCAAACAGTGCAGATCCAGATCAGTTGGCAACTGATCTGGATTTACACTGTTTGCAAAGGCAGGGTAATTCCAGGCTCAGCAGGACAAGGGTTAAGTTGACGACAGTCCTTAGTTTAGGTAAGACAGCCCTCACTGGTAATAAACCATTTATAACTAGCATCAAATTAATTTAATAGCATACAGAGTACTGTAAAGGAGTATTTGGTGATAATTCCGGGCTAATTTTTTCAATTTCTCCCATAAAGATATTTGAGCCAGTGCACGACAAAACCTACAATAAGACTTGTGCGACCAGAGAAGACTCCCTGTCTGATCAGAATCTTTGCTGATTGCATGTGCCTTGTACAGTTTCTAGGCTATTCAAAGAGGAATAAACGAGGACATTTTCCATACTGGGTGGATGTACAGGCTGTTTTGAGCCTTTGCTGGACACACAGGTCTTATTGTAGGTTTTTCCGTAAGCTGACTCATATGTTGTGGGTACTCATTGGAAGTACTGCGCTGAGGCACTTCTGATGAGTACCTACAACTTACATTTTTATGGAGAAACAAGTAAAATTATCCCAGAGTTATTATCAAATATTTTTCCTAAAGAAGGCCTGAATATACCTATATTCTGCAATTAAAGCACTTTTCTTCCAGTACCTTAGAAATAACTCCTCAATTCACTGAGCAACATGGATGTTATTAAAAATGTATAAAAGAAAAAAGTACCAGAAATAAAACCTAGTATTTAGTCAAGCAAAAGGATGGTTTTAGCATAGAGAAACAGTGCTGCCCCAGATCAGCATGTGCACCTGCCTAATCTGAGGTAATGGCTTACTAATTAGCTAGCCTGTATAAAAGTACAGGAAGAGCTATTGATATGGGTGTTGGTGTTGGTGTTAGCATTTAACCTTTAAAGCTCCAAGCAAATTTGCAGCAGATAACATACATTTTTTTTTTTAACACAGAAAATAAGACTTGACATTTCATGTGATTTTTTTTTTTTTTTTTTTTTTTTTAATGTTGTCTGCTGCAGTTGCGATTGGCACTATAGAGATTAACAATTTACTTAGCATCCACAAATGTTAAAGGCTTTATATTAAAGTTTTAAAACATTTATATCGCCTAGTTGCCTGAATGGGGTTAGCTGATACATTGTACATGGATAGGTGCCATGTACGGGTCCAAGATGAAGCCTAGGGAGAAAATTGTGAGAATTTGATGACCTTGATTAAGCTTTTAAGTAAAGTAATGGTAAGAAGCAACCTTTATGTTGAAGTCCCGGCTTCTTGGCTTCTGCCTGCTTATGCCCCTAGACTTAGTATTTTTTCACACTCAAAGTGTTTAAGTTTTATGTTTTGGTCGGGTTGCATTAGATCAACAAAATCTGTGGTACAAAATCCCAAATTTATCACCAAAATTACCTGTCTGTATGTAGTATAATGATGAGGTCAGCTGTCAAGTTGCTCCTAGTATGTTAAGTGGTTGTTACTTTCACTCAAAACATGCTATTTGTTCCAATAGGGTATGCTATGGGACAAAAATTATTGCAAATTTATCCCAAAAATTACATGTCTATATGTAGAAAAATGATGTAGTCAGCTTTTGAGTCGTTCATAGTATGTTTACCATTTATATTTACAGAGCCAGTTGAGTGGGAGGATCTACAAGAAGATGAGGATGTGGCTGATTTACGGGGTAACCATGTGACCGGTGGTGTTTTCCACTTCAACCTTTTAAACTTGCCACCACAACCGAAGACCGTGAACAAATGGGTCATCACAAGATGTAAGAATGTTTTAGCTCCCTCCTTATAGAAATCAACCTAATGATATATTCGACTGGTGTAGGCTCGCATTAGCCTGTGCATTTGGCAGTCTGATCAGTGTAGACCATGATAATATTGAAGGTACAGGCAGACAATTCACATAAACTGTTGACCCTTATTTCATATGAAAAATAAAAAAACAAATATCAAAATGTCTGCTGCAGCTGGTTTAGTGCTTTAACTATTGTATAGACTGAATGAACTCTCCCGCACTATACATAGGAAGATTCTAATTTCATTTTTAGGTATGTCAGGCTGTGTGATTTAGATATTCCATGAGAAAAATAGTTGAACATTCTGTGGTTTCTGAACTAGGTATATACTGTTTGCCAGTTACCTTTTCAGGGGTTTCCAGACTACAATGGGTTAAGGGTTAGCTTACATTAGTTGCTGATATTTATGCAGAATATTTCGCATAATACCGGTAATAGAAAATTATGGGGAAGTTGTGCACCTCCAAGGGAAATAACTCATGCCCTCCTTTCTCAATGGGGGCTATTCTCAAAGGAAAGAATTTACAAATAGAATAGATCTTTTCTCAGAAAAGAGGCAAAACAATGTAGACAAGAGTTGTCTCACCTGAAAAGGTCTCTGTTCCTGCAGCTTGAGATGAACAGGGTATCCACGTAAATATTCTCTAATTATGCACCCAACTTGGAAGTTGGAGGGGTATACTTCTTTTAGGTTGTTCATACATTCATTTTTCATCCATTCATTGGTCATGCTTATCTTGTAGCAAGATATCTTGAAAAGCATTTGAGCTAGAGCCTTGAAATTCAGTATGCTGATTTGGGATGATGAGTAGATTATCTAATTAACTTCTGAACAAAGTTCAAAACCTTTTGTCAGAGTTATAGCATTTTGTAAGGACAAGCGTATAGTTAAGACATATGTTGCCAAAACAAAAATGTCTACCCAAACCAAAATTGCAAGCTTATTTTGCAAGCTTGCTGCAAGCATGTGCATACTTCTTTTGCAAGCTTGCGCAAGGATGCATTTGGAACCTTTTGGCAAGCTTGTCCATGCTTGCGGCATGCTTGTGGCACGCTTGCTGCGTGCTTGTCTATGCAAGCTTGCACAAGCATGCATTTGGAACCTTTTGGCAAGCTTGTGCATGCTTGCGCATGCCTGCGCTTTTGTCTTAACCTGGCTCTGCCTTGAGAAGGGCATGCTTGCGCAAGCTTGCACATGCTTGCTGCAAGCTTGCCCTAGTGCCACTTAAACATATATGCATGTGACTGCTAGCTTAAATACACAGCCAAAACTGCAAAAGAAACAAATAGATAAAGTCTGAGGTCAGAATAACACTTAGGGCAGTCAGTTTTGGAAGTGTTTCAATATACAAGGGACTCTGTAGAAAAAGCAGTATTTGAGGTGACCAGGTGGTCATTTCGGCCTCCATTCACCTTGAAATGAAAACCCTGACATGTGTATACTTCTACAGTCAAACCTGTGTTAGTGGTCACCTCTATTAAGCAGCCAACCTGTATTAAGCAGCCAAAGGAAAGTTGCCCCCAAATTCATAGACTTATATATTTGAACTGTATTAAGCAGCCACCTGCCTTCAGCAGCCACATTTTAAGCTTCCCATGGGTGGCTGCTTAAGACAGGTTTGACTGTACTTCTAAATTTACTCAAACTAGAAAACAAACTTAAAACTATGTCAGCAACTGACCCTGACTGTCCTGTGAGTTGATGTTGAATCGACAAGTTTCTAAAAGGCAAATCATCAAGGTGTGATATATAGGTATATCAGCCACATAATAAAAAAATCTTCTTTATGACATATGCAAACTGTCCATGCCCAGGACAGCCTATGTACATACACAGCCTGATCAGGGCATGCCAGATGTTGTAAAATTAGCCCAGACTGTAAAAAAAAGTACTGTTTATCCTGACCAGAGGGCGCAAACCCACCGGCTGGTCTAGACATAGTTTGCATTTGCCCTACGACAGGTTATCGCATGATATGGATTATTCAGCATTTTGGCCTAGAGCAATTGATTGGCTTTTCTGCAAAGAGTGCCTTGCTGTGACACATTTGTTGTTTATAACATCTGCCATTTCTTTGTCCATCAGACAAGGTGTCCTATTTGGCTTCTTGAACTGCTTCAATACAAAGCCCTTAATTGCACTAGTAACTTCAACTGGTAGTGGCTGTGTGTCTTCCTCAATTTTCTTATTATGTGCAGTTCTGGTACCCTTTGCTTTTGAAGCTGCCAGCAACTCATAGGAGAAAACTTCTAATAATGCAATTATTAGTAAACTTGGCTTCTCTGCCCCTTTAAGAACTGTCTCTGAGAGCTGGGCAGGCAGCAGAAAAACATCTCTGTCTGGCACCAGTCTTATCTTCTGTTTGCCATTTTCCTGAAAAAAGATTAACCATTATTTACAGTAACTATCATTTATCATTCATAGGCCTCACTTAACCCATTATAGTGTAGAGACTCCTAAAAGGGTAATTGGCAAACAGTTCAAACCCTAATCAGACGGCACAATATGTGGCATCTTATCAGGGTCTCCAGTGTTTGCAAATAGTCCAATCATTTTATTCTAGGAATATCTAAATCATACAGCCTGACATACCTAAAATCAAAATTAGAATCTTCCGATATATAGGATTGGGGAGTTCATTCAGTCTACAATGGGTTAAAGTGATGGGGAGGCATTTTCACTGGTTGGTTAACTCTTAAATTCTTCAAAGCTGAGGGCATAATACAATATTTTATTATGTTTACCATTGAAGCAAACCATAACTGGCTGTACAAACGACAATATTGAAGATATTCACTGAGTACAACCATGACGACAATTCTTTAGACTACTGATTGCTGCAGTTGCAAATGCCTCATAAATAAACAAAATAGTCTTATAATCAATAAATTGGTTGATACCGTCAATGTTTGAATGGCTGCCTTTGAAATGAACCTCATGAATTTGTAGGATGGCCAGTGTCTCGGGAAAATTAACTTCCTATTTATAATGTAGTGAGCTGAAGTTGTTGTGAAAATGAGAAGCTTTTTAAAACTGCTTTATTTCAAGACACTGTACTTAACAATTACTCGTTTGTGCACAGCACTGACTTACTGTCTCTGGTTCTTCCCATTTTGATATGTTCTTCTGAGGGTTGGAGCAGTTCTGTTCTGGCTCTGGCAAACATACGTCTTGATTATCTGTACCACATACACCACTTGTTTCATTAAAAGGTAGTGGTCAAATAGGCTTTGGTCTGACGGGTTGTGGTCTGATCGGCTGTGGTCTGACTGGAGTTACAGCCTGTCAGTACAAATAAAAGTAACTAATTCAACTTTTCAAAACACTGCTCTAGATTATAGCACACAAAGTCAGTTATGATACTCAGTTTTCTAATAAAAGTTATGCTCAGTACTAGAAAGATATAGGCCCTCAGAGATTTCTAATAAAATTTCAAATTTCTCACGAAAAATTAAATCAGGTGCATGACAAAAATCTATAAAAAAAAAATACTTTAAATTTACCAAATTTATCATTTGCAATATTCATTGGAAGTACATGAATTTTAGAGAAAATATATAAATGTGCGCGAATAGTAGACCGTCATTCCTGCCCAATCACAAAAGATCGGGTAAAGTAACGCCATGATTAGTTTTAAGTCCTTTCTTTAATTGACCTCGGACAGGTATAGGCTGAAAAGGACCCATGATCACAGAATAGAGATTAGTGATATTGTTGTCTTATTGACTACACTATTTATAAAATTCAAAACATGCTGGTAGAAATGCCTTTAGCGACCCAATCAATTTATGACGACAAAGTATTTGTGAATATTCAACAAGAGTTTGCACTCATGTATCGTCTCTGAGATAAGCCTTTGTAACTTTATAGATTTTTGCCTGAAGTTAATTTGCACAAGTCTTAATTTTGTTGCATACTTCAAATTAGTTTCATTAGCACAATGAAGAAAACTCAAGTCTTGAAACAGTTTAGCACCTCTTTCAAATGGTGTAAATCTCAAATTTCTTCCATGTATGAAAAGCTGGATCATGATGTGTATTGTGTTATGGATGTATCATGAAGTTAGTGTATTGCTGCATCTTTTGTCTTAGATCCTCAACATTGTCAGCTCATTTATTATGATGACGATTTGACAAAACCATCTGATTATTGCCTCATGCTGTGTATGACTGTTCTAATAAATTTCTAATCCAGTTCGTCCAAACAGGGACTTGAGATAGATTGTAGGTGTGTTTGTGATCTTAGAAAGTGAAATGAAAAATTTAAAATGTGCTTAATTTAAATAGAGAGTATATGAAAAAAATTCTTACCAATAGAGAGGCATTTGCTTCTGTATGTTGGATTGGTGGGCTCTTTACTTCCGGTATTCCTATTGAAATAATAGCACCAGATTCCTTAAAAAAGACAAAAACTGCTGAACAAACTGTGACCAAACTCGATCAGAACTGCTGAACAAACTGTGACCAAACTCGATCAGAACTATCTTTGCATCAGGCTCTTTTAAATTAATGCAAAATGGACAATTCAAGATGTCCACAACAACTAAGAAGACCTGTCAATGTACAGGATAGCTCATCTGACAGCACTTTTCCCATCACATAAGTAACTTAACCATAACATCCAACTTTGGATGCTGACACCACAGTTGTAACAATAGTTTTGAACTAGCAGAATTAAACATAGTACAAAATATGAAGGACACTTTCACAAGAACAATTGAACAGATCTTGCTTAAACTTTGTCAAAACTATCTTTGCATTGAGCTCTTATAATTTATTGAAATAGAGATTGGCTTATCCAAGATAGCTGACAATACATGTATTAAAATAACACAACCATGAAATCTATCTTTTGAAATTGTTCAAATTAATAACAAGAGCTACGCAAGCAGAGGCATTATACGCCCATCATAAGTAATAAGATGTAGCACATAAACTGTATAATTCAGTGCCCTGGATGATAACTGTCAGGAGTTAATTGGAAACAAAAACAATTTAAAAAAAATTCAAAGGGGCATAACTATGCTGATATTTGGTGAACTATAGCCTCGGGATCAAAGCTGGCCCAGAAATTTAGGGAGAAGCGACGTCTTGGGAAAATAGGGAGATGTTTGCTGCATCAAGGGTGAAGTGGTTTCAAATAGAGGATGGATGACAGAAGCATGGCTATACTATAAGCTCATATAGGCTGATTTGTTTTTGGAAGTAGCTGTTGTTTTTCCTGTACTTCAATATCTGGCCAAACAATAACAAAACAAACAACCGAAGAAAAAAAAAAAAAAAAAAAAAAATGCTGCAAGAAAAATTGTTGTAAAGCTTAAACTTGTTTTATAACGATTTTATTTTTGTACTTCAAGGGATAAGTATACACAAGAGTATTTAAAAAACATCAAAAAAAAGTATTATGTTTGTAAGTCAATGGCAACATTTGTGTGCAAATCTAATACAAGCAGATACAAGCCAATATTTGGTGTACTGTACCTCGAAATAATTTGCGCTGCTCCATATCATCATGTAACTATTTATGAAGTTTCAGCTTGATCTGATGTAAACTGTAGGAGGAATTAGCAGGAAACAGAAAATGTACAGAATTTTCAAAGAGGTATAACTCTGCTAATATTTGGTGGACTGTAACCTCGAAACAATATGCACATCATGGTCTAACTATAAATAAAGTTTCAGCTTGATCAGATGTAAACTGTAGGAGGATTAAGCTGGAAACAAAAAGTTTACAGAAGTTTTCAAAGGGCATAACTCAGCTAATATTTGGTGGACTGTAACCTCGAAACACTATGCCCAGCTCCACATCATGGTCTCACTTTAAATGAAGTTTCAGCTTGATCGGATGATAAGTGTAGGAGGAGTTACCGGGAAACAAAAAGTTTACAGAAATTTTCAAAGGGACATAACTCTTATAATATTTGGTGTAACCACGAATGTGCTGCTCCACACCATGGTCTAACTATACACCAAGTTTCAGCTTGATCAGATGTAAACTGTAGGAGAAGTTAGTTGGAAACAGGAGGGCCATGATGGCCCTATAATGCTCACCTGAGTATCATAGCACTTCAAAGAACCTGACCTAGAACTGCCTAGAACTAATCAAGGCAAACATTCTGATTAAAATTCATTATGATTATAACAAGTAAGACAATGTAACATGTCTAATGGTCTGTGAAATAGAGGTCAAAGTCAAATATGGATGACTGCACTCAAGAGGCCATGCTAAGATGTATGCATGTACTAAGTATCACTAGCTGTAGAAGCAATAGTTACCGAGACTCTGACCTAAACACAAACACTTCACATGTGCCAAATATCATCTGTAGGACCAATAATTACAGAGAAACCAACCTAAATGGAAAAACTTAAGACAGTCACTGTACTGTAAAATACACGTCATAAGTGTTTTGTTTTTGTTAAGGTTTTATGGCCCAATCAACCCAATGCCGTCATGTTGAGCTCGGTCAGTTTACCTAACCACACGTTTACTGGGCAGGCTTAGTCCTCCAAGCGGTTAACCAGTGTTGTGGACATTCTTTCGCCAGAAACTGACAACTGCCCTTCTTGAATCAGCGGAAGGGAGAGAATGACCGTAGAAAATATTTCACCATCAATCTCCATGAAAGAATGTTGCCGGCCTTGACGGGGGATTGAACCCGCGACCTCCTGGTCTCCAGTCGGATGGCGAATCCAAATGATCCACCGAGGCCGGACATCAAAAGTGATCCAGTACCAAACTTCACCTAGAAATCATCAAGACAAACATTTTGAGCAAGATTCATGATGATTACATCAAAAATGTGACCTCTAGAGTGTCAACAAAGTTTCTTTGATTTTACCTGCTCACCTAGTTACTGATAAAGTGACCCAGTTTTAAACTTGACCTTGAAATCATCAAGACAAATATTTTGAGTAAGATTCATGATCATTGCTTTAAAATGTGACTACTAGAGTGTTAATGAGGTTTTCTCCTGATTTGGCCAGGTGACCTAGTTTTTGACCCCAAGTGACCAAGTTTTGAACTTAACCTAGAACCCATCAAGACAAACATTTTGAGCAAGAGTCATAATTACTCCAAAAATGTGAGCGCTAGAGTGTTAACAAGGTTTTCCTTTGATTTGGCCTGGTGACCCCAAGTGACTCAGTTCTGAACCTGACCTAGAACTTATAGCGAAAATCATTTTGAGCAAGATTCATGATGACTGCTTCAAAAATGTGACTGCTAGTGTTAACAAGGTCTTCTGCTGATTTGGCCAGGTGACCTAGTTTTTGACCCCAAGTGACCCAGATTCAGATTTGATCTAGAATTCATCAAGACTAACATTTTGAGCACAATGGCTTAGTTAAGCAGCGTATCTGCGTATTTACCCAATTCAAAATATTAACAAGAGCTCCGCCAAGTGGGGCATTATACGCCCATGGCAAGTAATAAGGTGCAGCACATAAACTGGCTCCTGTATAATTCAGTGCTCCGGATATAGACTGTAAGTGGAATTACAAAAAAAAAAAAAATAAAAAATTCAGTGGGGCATAATCTCTGTCAAGTTTTTCGGTTTAGCTTGGGACACTGCCAGGTTTCTGACGAGATACAGCCAGTATTCTTTGGAGTTCTTGTGGGTTTTTTTTTTTTTTTGTTTTTTTTTGGGGGGTCATGTACGTCCCACCTAAAATCGTTATACATAAGTGTACATTAAATGACAGGTACTTGTACAAAACATGATGTATGCTAATTACAGATTAGGGCTGGGATGAGTAACTGGGAACCCAATGCCGGGTTGGGAGAGCAATTACCAAGGAAATTTATTAACTTGTTACCCGAAGAACAGCAAAAGAAAATAATGTCTGTTTATAGACTTGATTGTGTTGAGGTTTAACGACACATCAACCTTTGTGGGTCCTGTGTTGTCTCCCAGAGAAAAGGAGAAGAGAGATAGTAGAGAAAGTAGAGGTGATGAAAGAGATGGGACAGCGGAGAAATGAAAATGAATGACAGTGAAGAAACAGAAGAAATAAAAACAGTCCCCTCTACCCTTACCTGCTGCAAGGACAGCAGGCTTTGCCCAACTGTAAGCCAATATCAGTTGGACACCCTGGTGACACAAGGTACACAACACCTTTGCCTCACCCAACCACCCCCATCTGTTTATAGACATATCTATTAAGTTTAAACATAAATAGATATTAAATAAATTTCTGTTGTTCTTTTTCATCGAGTTATCAAAATGTTTTCAAACTTTGCTTCTTGATATCTCGGCCATAACGATGCAGTATTTTACACCCAAATAGCCTTTATCCAAGTATGCCATGTATTTGTTTAATCCATGTATGAGAAAGCATAAATGCAGAGAAGATGTCAATAATGTATAAATTTAAGGCAGGTAATGGTTATTACTTGCTCAGGTAGACAGGTACCCAGGTACAAAATTCTACCAGTCCCAGCCCTATTACAGATGTTCTTATTTCGCTTACCATGAGCTATTAATTCCAGCGCCTGCAATTTCTGTCTTTGGTCCATCTCAGCTATAAGCTCTTTCTTAGAGTCTGTTAATAAATACACAATGCCATAGTATTAACAAAATTAAATTTATTACTCTAACCAGTCAGTAGCATTTATAACTTAAAATGGTTAAAATTTTGGGAAGATTTATAACTTTGTAAAGTTAAAATCAACTACAAAGTAACCTCCTTTCCAAAATGTAAGAGTTAAATTTTCTTTGGCTGAAGGCTTATAACATATTTAGGTTATTTCTGAAATTTGTAAATATTTTGAAAATAACCTAAGTTAAGAGTATATTTTATCATTACTTTAAAAGTCCTGCATACACATATCTAGACAATGCATACAAAATTTTATTGCTTGATCATATGTAACAGATCTTTCATACAAAATTAATTTTGCCCATGAAAATTGCTGTAAGTCTACTATCAGAAGGTGAAAAAATAGCATAAATTCACAAATTGTTGCAAAATTGATAACTTTTTAAAATATGTAGGATTAAATTATGCTTATCACTGCTAGCAATATTAATTTGTAATAAGTGCAGCAAAGTGAAGTACAAATAATCCATATGTGTAATCTTAATTTTGTGACTCATAGGTTTGATGCACAGGCTCTTCTTATGAGTTTATAGGGTGGACTTCTTTTTTTTTTTTTATATATATGAACAAGTGTAGTCGTTGGCTGGGGCATAGCATTCATGCCAACGTATTCTTTTTATGCATAGCCTTATACCATATTATGTGCCGAGTAGATTAAAAGAAAAAAAAAACATCATGGGTAAAGTGAACCTTGAAATAATTATTCTTCTTTCTTTTTTGCTCTGAAAATGAAGTAACTGATAATCACAATAATTTCCCCTCTCGATGTTTATAACGGCTCTGTGCCGTGGCTGAATACAAGCCATTTTCATTCGTCTGCTGAAAGTGAGCCAACAGCCTTGTTTAATGATATTTCCAACAACAGCGAATAATACCAAATTTATTTATTTTCTTGAAAGAAAAGACGATTGAGATTGCTAGGAAATAACTGAATAAATAAATACCGCCAATTTCAACAATCACGCCATTCCAAAGGAGGGTTCCATAATTCGGCAGTTTGGCCTTTATTTCTTCTCCTATCCTGTATTCATCGAAGGGCTTATGATGTTGACTGTATGTCTTCCCAATCAAACCAAATATATTTTACGTCTGACATGATGGCTTCCCTCTCTTCTATCTGTTCTTTTGTTGTGATCCGGAAACTTTTAAAAATGGCACCGGAATGATGAGTTATTCTGTGGTTCCCCGTCGCCAGCCGTTATTTACCCGCTGTATCACATTCTGAGACAAGAAGTCTGGCACATTGAGTCGGGTACCAGATATTGGAATTTATGTAGACTGCTCCACAGTTCGACAAATTTTACTATCGTAAAAAGATTGACTCGTTGTATGAGGTCCTGTGTAGTTGTCTAGAAAAGATGCTGGAAGTAACCAATCACAGCAACCGTAACACCTCGGTCAATTCCGTAGTCATTAGTCCTCGGGAGGCAAACGATCGGTACGGCACACGCAAAGTGCCGAATGTTTTATAAACTCTTGACCGGTCTACCTCCTACAGGAATGTCACCCCTCTCGTTAAGAGTAACAGTGCGTAAATTTTTATCGAGGGCTGCCTTCTATTTGTTTGTTGTTGCACGAGTCGGCGCCGTTTTCCTGCAGTTTTGTGAAGGACGCAGCTCGTTCGCTCCACAGGGACCTGTATCATCTTTTTTTTTAGATTTTTAAGGGCCTGGTATATATATAAAGACTATACCAGGCCCTTAAAAATCTAAAAAAAAAGATGATACAGGTCCCTGTGGTTCGCTCATGTTGATCAGCTTCAAGCCGAACAAATATTTCATAATATCGCTATACATGTCTGCAAAGTAATTTCAGCATAGTTTATTTTTAAGAAAACATGTTTTGGGCCTTTTCTCTCGTGTTTTGTATTTTCTTTTTTCTTTCTCTGGGCTTTGAAACTAATGAAAATTCTCAGGCGAAATTGTACCAATGCTGATGCTTTCTCCAAGGTCCGACATACAATTACGAGCTTTCCAAAAAGATGCAATCGAAATTTAATAAGCGATGACGATTTTTTAAAACACATCTGAAAGAAGTATAGATCATAATGATTCTGTATGACACTGAAATAAGAACCTATGTTCTGCTAAACAAAGGGCAGACAACCGCAGCATGGAAAAAAGTGGGACTTCCTAGATTTCCTGTGGGACTTCCAAATTTGAGGGGTAGGAAGTCTGGGACTTCCTGAGTCTGGAAGTTAATGGAAGCCCTGATTTTTTTTACGGCACGTAACAATTCTATTAAAAGCTCAACTGTTCAGAAATATTCTTTAAAAAAAAAAAAACGAAACAGTTGAGAATATAAGTTTATAAGTAAGGTGAATAAAGATATGGTTAGTATATTTTAGATCTAGTAAGAAGAGTGCGGAACGAACCTTGGATGTGGAGTTCAATCCAAGCATACTTGAAAACATACTTAGATGCACGGATTGAAGTGTCTTCTTTATTTGCACACCATCAAAGACATTAAGAACCCTTTCTCGTGTTGAGGGTTATACCACAATGTAGTAAAATACATCTATATAAAGAAAGTAGTTTCCCTCAAAACATAAAACATATTAGCCTGCATTTTGAGAATATTTCCAAACTGTCAGCTTTAATTCAAAATAAACAATCTGCTATACAGTCCCATCCTCCTTTTCCCCAACCCCTCCCCCAACCCATCCCCCTACACAAAATAGAAAGAAATGTTGTAGGAATGAATTTTATTTTTGTGGAGTTTATCGACGCTGTAAACGCCTGGGATAATCACTCACAAATTGAACATCCCAGAGCTAACTACTCATAGCTGAGGATGATATAACTAATAAATGCATATTTCAATTTTCTGCCAGGTTTTAGAATTATTCAGATTATGACCTTAAAGTGCAATGTATGTAATGGGCTTTCCTATAGAATCTTTTTTATTATTTTTTTTTATATAGATGTATTTTTGTGTGTTTTTCCCCAAGTATGAAGAAAAAAGATACCAAGTATATAGTTTTGATCTTTCCAGCTGCTCATCCGTTTCTCCATCTGTCCATTTGTCAACTTTAATGTCAAAGATTTGGCTTAAACCTTTTTGAATGGCTCCTAAAACGGTCAAACCTTTTAAGGGGTCACCTTAGGGGACACACAAATATTGGCTGCATAAGACAGGTGACCCTTATTACAGGTTCATTTGCAGTGTATTTTGTTTTGAATGGATCACAAAATAATGGCTGCTAAAAGCAGGTAACCCCTTAATAGGGTGAGCCCTTAAGACAGGATTTACTGTAGACAGTGACACTGGCAGGAAGTAAACATGAGCCCCTGTTCACTTGTACCAGTTGTAGATATGTTTTGGTACTTCCTTCAGATAGGTTTATCAAGAAAGTATTTGGCATGGGCATTCCTAGATCATAAAATTAAATTTATATATTTAACTAGTTGCATGCTGTATATAACAGCTAGTATACAGTGTATTTTGTGGGATCAAATGTTACAGGGTTTGGTGTCTAAAACATAAACATTAATTTTTTAATGGTTTTTAATTTCATTGTTTGCAATATGCCAAAAAAAATTGGTTTGTATAAAGAAAGTCAAAGAATTCTCAAGTAAAATGAAAAATGTTGTTTGATAAATTTTGTTACATAATGACACAAAAAAACATGATATTGAATTTGTACTCATGTAAAATATTAGAAGACCACTAAAAAAATTAGTGTATACATTATGATTATTGAAACAGTGAAATAATGTACTGATGTTAAAAAACATTTGAAATCCAATGGTTGCAGAAATAGTCTAAGTCAGAAGTCTTCAGAAATTTTCTAAGTCCAAACTCTTGAAGAAATATACTAAGTCCAAACTCTTGCTAAAAAAGTTAAAGTAGTAAGCTTGCGCCAGTGCATGCTTGCACAAGCTTGCACAAGCTTGCATTGATCTGGAAGTTTTGTACTTTTATGCCTGCATGCTTGCGCAAGCTTGCAGTTTGCTGGCTGCATGCTCAGACTGTATTAATAAGCATGCGCAAGCATGTGGCATGCTTGCAGCATGCTCGCAGCAAACTAGCATTTTGGTTTGGGTAGTTTCTCCACAAAAACATACGTTTTTGGTACTCATTGGAAGTATCTCACTGAGACACTTCCAGTGAGTACCCACAATGTTTTTTGTGGTAAAATAAGAGAACTATCAGTACATTTTGATTGAAAAAAATACCTTCACTTTTTTCTAGAAAAGCATTCCCCTGACAGTAAATTTTATTGTACTGATTTTCAGTGGTGGACCCACCAGAGCTAGAGTATATGGCATACATTGCGGATAATGTGAACCCAGCCCTTCTAAACAAAGAGGGAGCATCCCCAAGTCAGGAGAAAGAGAAAGAGAAATCAGCAGAGGCAAAGAGAGATGAAAAACCACCTATAAGTGTAACATTGAGGTAATACTTTAATCCTGTATATGTAGGTACAAGGTTCCTGTGAAATATATAAATATATGCAGTACCGTAGGATTTCTGAAGTGCAGTGTTTCATCAAAAATGTTTTTTTTATTGTAAACCAAATTATTCTCACTTTATTGATACATATTTTTGTAATCTTTATTACCCACTTGTGAAATGCAGTCAGATGGTCTTCTTTTGGTATCTGTTGGAGACACAGGTATATAGCACTGCCAAAAGAATGTCTGATTTTATATTTCTTTCCCCAAAGTATTTTAAGCCTTGGGCCGGCCTCGGTGGCTCATTTGGATGCGCCGTCCAACTGGTCGTGGGTTCAACCCCCGCTGAGGTCGGCAACATTCTTTCGTGGAGATTGATCATGAAATATTTTCTATGGTCATTCTCTCCCTTCCCCTGATTCAAGAAGGGCGGTTGTCAGTTTCTGGCGAAAGAATGTGCACAATACCGGTTAGCCGCTTAGAGGACTAAGCCTGCCCAGTAAACGTGTGGTTTGGTAAACTGACCGCACGGGACATGACCCCATCTGGGTTGACTGGGCCGTAAAACCTCAACACAAACAATTTTAAGCCTTGGAAATAAAAAAGAAACTGCATGGACTCCAGGAAAGCTTTAATATTCTTGCATCTATGAATCAGATAGATCTCTAACCATCCTTTGCTTGGGTGCTTGCAATTTATTGTAAAACCTTTTCACTTCCTTCAGCACAAAGTTCTTATAATAATATTCAATCTGATCAGAGTCTTCATTTTCCACCTGAAGGAGTGTTAGGTCTTTGGATACTAAAAGAGCACCCAGTCAAGACTAATAAGACTGTCTGGATATCATAACTACATATAAGAGGGGATATCCACATAATATTTTTCTTATTTCTCCACAAAACATACACTGTGGATACTCATTAGAAGTGCCTCCACAAAAACATGTGGGTACTCATTCAAAGTGCCTTTACAAGAACATATGTTGTGGGTACGCATTAGAAGTGCCTCACTGAGGCACTTCTAATGAGTACCCACAATATATGTATTTGTGGAGGTGAAGAGTTTCTAATGAGTACCCACATGTTTTGTTTGTTTTTTTGAGAAATAAGAAAAACATCAGTAGAAAAAAGTGCCTTATCTGGAGTTTTGTTAACCCTTATCCTGCTGAACCCAGATATATCTATCCTGCCTTTGCAAACAGTGTAGATCCAGACCAGTTGGCTTGAAGAAGCCAACTGATCTGGATCTGCACTATTTGCCATTCAGTATTTGAATTTCTATCAGCAACCTGGATCAAATAATCTGATATAGGCTCAAAATTAGAAGTGGGCTTGGTATCTTAATTTATCTAGCAGGACAAGGGTTAATATGCAGGCTGATCTACTGAGTGAACATGTCTGAAGGCACATTATCTCATGCAGTGACTCATATATGATAAATGCGGGCCCCCGTAGCCTAGTGGATAAGAGAGTTGACTCTTAATCCATTAGGTTTCTCACCGCTGTGGTTCGAGCCTCGCTCGGGTTATATGTGGGAAAGCCAAGTTCTGCTTACGGATGGTCAGGTGGTTTTTCTCCGGGTTCTCCGGTTTTCGCCCACCTTCAATGAACGATTGGCTCGATATAAGTGAAATATTCTTGAAAGGGTCCTAAAACCCAAATCAAAAAAAAAAAAAAAGAAATATATGATAAACATAAAAAAGATTGCCTTTGGAAACAAGGAACACACTACAGATCAGAAAACGGGAGTCTCAGTTTTATTGAGACTCTTCATAAGCAGTAATGAAGTTTGCAACACTGCTTACGCCCTCTAGTGTATACATGAGTAGAACTCCATTTTCAAATATACCACGATGGGCCCAATGATCCCAAAGGAAATATGAGCCTGCACCCGACAAAACCTACAGGAAGATCTGGGTGACCAGCAAAAACTCAGATCAGCCTGTACAGCCACGCAGTATGGCAAGGGTTCTTGTTTATCCTTCCTTGGATAGCCTGGATGCTATAGAAGGCACTTGCGGTCAGTGAAGACTGATCATATTTCACAAATGTGCAGGCTGCTCTGACTTTTTGCTGGTTGCACAAGCTTATTGTAGGTTTTCTTGTGTGCTAGCTCGTCATTTCATACATTACGAAAACAAGCCTATTCAAATATACTGAAAATTTTACCACCAAAAAAATGAAAATTTTCAGATAAAAAAAACTGATATTTTTCATATTTCTGCTCAAAAACATAGATTGTGGGTACTCGTTAGAACTGCCTCGCCGAGGCAGTTCTAATGAGTACCCACAATCTATGTTTTGAGCAGAAATAAGAAAAATAATGTATACCCTGTAAACCCCAGTTTTACTATATAAAAGTAGGGTTTAAGGGGTTCAAAATTATATAGGCGTGTTTTCATGGTGTTATTTGGATCCCACATGACCCCCTTGGTGAATGCATGTTATTCAACATTACAGAGGACTTGTTTAGGAGGAGTTTTGGTGATAATTGTGGCATAATTCTTCTTATTTCTCCATAAAAACATATAATGTGGATACTCATTAAAGACAAAAATAAAGATGTGTCTCAGTTTTAGTCTTATCACTGATAAGAGACTAGGCACAACAGAACCTAGAATACCTGTCAGTAAACAGCTGACAGGTAGATGTCCAGTGCTCCAGCTAGGATTTGTGGGCAGAGGGGTGCTGAGTAGGGCACTTTTTGCACGGTCATACAAGAATGAGGGCACCATGTTCATGTGATGTGCTTAGTATCAAGACATGTTACAAAATATGATCCCATTCCACAATAAATACCTCAAAAATAGAGTACACAGAACACTGACCTTTAAACATTGATAACATTTTTAATTTTGGTCCGATTTTCATGAAATTTTCACCAAAATATAGGGTTTTATGTCTGGAATTGAAATAAGACAGAAAGCAGCTTAAGAAGGGCAGAGGTGCAGCAGAAAAGGGCAAGAGGGGCAGCCCATCCCTCCATAAAAGGCTAGCTGGAGCACTGATGTCCAACAGGGATAGTAATACTGGCTTACTTATCTAATCTGAAGTAATATCCCCTCTAAAATATTCATTACCCTGCAGAGGACCTCTTTTACCCCTCTCCCCCTCCGCCATCCCTCACTGCTATGATCTCAAAATCACTTCTTCATGACACGCCTTGGATTTCTCTTGCATAGACCCTAGGAAGGGGCATTAAAATTATAAGTATGTGGCACCATGTTTGGTGTCATTTCATTTTAGCTATGTCTTTTAGTGTGTCTTAGTGAGGCACTTTCTAATGAATACCCACAACATATACTTGTATGGAGAACTGGAAAAAATTCTAGGGCCCAGTTGTTCAAAACTAACGATGTCGTTAGTTAAAGTATCGTTAAAACTTTGATCATTTTAAATATGGCAGAAAGGCTAATATTTTTACTGAAAAAAAGCATATGCAAAAGCTACTCATATTTTTTCAGCAAAAATACCTGTGAATTAGATATTGTACTTACTTGCTGTATACATTTTGATCACTAATGAGCTTGTTAAGCTAACGACGCTTTGAACAACTGGGCCCAGACTTATCATCAAATCTCCTAAACAGTCCTCTGCTTATGACACGTGACTAGCATAGACTTTTATCAGCCTGTGCATCCATGCAGTCCAGTCAGAGTCTATGCTGGTCACTAACAGAATGTATGGATTTTAACCATTTTATAAGGAATCAGTGTAGTTCCTGAACAGATTGTACTGATGCCTGGCATTATTTGATTCTGTGGTGTTGGCTTATATCATTAGATTTTTTTGTATTTGGAGAGACATCTCATGTTACCACTCTCTGGGCAGATTCAGCAGATGGCAAAATGATGATAAATTTCCTGTTTTCTGGGAAAAATAAGAAAAATATTTCAAAATGTCATCTGCTGAAATTTTACCCAGCATGCTAAGCGTTTGACTTGTTGCTAGGTTACCAGATGATGTACTGTTTGTTGATGAACCACAGATTGCTCGCTGGGACTATGATACTAATAACTGGAGGCTTGATGGATTCTCAGACTTCAATTATGATGAAGGTACAACAGCCAAATTATCCCATTAAGGGACTAACTGTGTACATTTAGCAGACTGTCTGCTATTTTTACGGCAGGCAACTTTTTTAACAACTTCTGAAGAGGATCTACCCTTAAAAGAAAGAGCCGGCTCCCATAGCCTAGTGGATAAGAGAGCCAACTCTTAATCCATTAGGTTTCTCACCGCTGTGGTTCGAGCCTTGCTCGTGTCATATGTGGGAAAGCCAAGTTCTGCTTACGGATGGTCAGGTGGTTTTTCCACCGGGTCCTCCGGTCTTCACCCACCTTTGATGAACTATCAGCTTGATAAAAGTGAAATATTCTTGAAAGGGCCGTAAAATCCAAATCAAAAAAAAAAAAAAAAAAAAAAAAAAAGAAAAAAAAAAAAAAGAATTTGATCCCATGGGGGACTCCTGTTCTTAAAGCTGAAAACCATTTGTTTGTTATTTTTATCAGCCATTTGCATTGCATTTTACCATTTATAAAGTTAAAATGCTATAGTATAGAAGAATATGTATTGCATAAGCATTTTGATGTAATGAACTTACTGCTCTTTGATAATGGATGTTGGATCTGTTTCTGATCGACTTGTCCTAGTAACCAAATCGTACTAACTTCATATTATTGTCAGATCTATTTACTTACGGTAGATTACCTATTAGTTCGAACACACTAATAATTCGAACACCCCTTACTGTTTTGGAATCACCTCCCGAAAATTGCTCTTCTAGTTCGAACAGTCATGTATTTTTTCAAACTGATTTTTAAATAGTTCGAACACGTGAAATATGATTGCAAACTGTACATGTATAGTTCGTTGATGAACATTACGTACCTCGAATTTCCGTGTGCGATCCGATGAAAAAAAAAATGATGCACATGAATTGTTACACAAAACTAAACTTTATTTAAGAAAGAAAGCTAGTTAGTTCTTCTTTTACACACAAGAAGCCCAATTCTTTTCAGAGTAAATAAATTTCTGTCTGCTGAAATGAAAAGACCCACAGAGAAGAGCAGGAAACCAAAATGCACTGAAAAACCGGTAATCAGTGTTTTAGCATCGGTGTATTAGCGCTTTATAATTATCGCTGACGCCAGAAGGCATATTAGCCCTTAAAGCACCAAGTAAAATTTGTAGCTGACAAAATTTTGATTTTTTTTAGCTATTATTATTTATTTATCGGAGAAAAAAGTTTTGACATTTCATGTGAAGCATCTGCTTGACTGATGATTCACAAGAAATCTCAAGGCTTAGTTCTCTGAAAAAATAAAAGTACAACTGTTTTCTGCTGCAGTTGTGATTGGCGCATTAAGGGTTAGATGAAGTAATACCCTTTCCTTTATAGGCTCTTGCATTTCTAATTCAGCAACTTATCTATATCTCAGTTAACCCTTAAAGCGCATTTCACAACTGCACATTTTTTACTTTTTTTTTTACTTGTCAGAGAAATTAAGTCCTGACATTTCATGTGAATCATCTACCAAGTAGACAATTCAGATGAAATGACAAGACTTGTTTTCTCTGAAAACAGAAAAAAAAATAAATTTAGATTGCCGTCTACCACAAATTTTGCTCGGCACTTTAAGGGTTAAATGTGTTCACAGCCTGTGTTAACATCAAAGCGTTTTCGGCTCAGGTTTCATTCATTACATGACACGAGCGCCTTTTCTGTTATAGCTGATTGACAGCCGATTTAAACTAACCCTTGAAGCGCTAAGCAAAAAAGTTTAGCAGACGACATTTTGATTTTTTCTTTATTTAAAAAAAAAAAGTGAAATAAGAGAAATAAGTGATGACATTTCGTTGGCAGATGATTCACGTGAAATGTCAAGACTTTATTCTTTGAAAAAAGTAAAATAAACAAATAAAATAAAATAAAATAAATAAATAGAATTTTTTCTGCTGCAGTTGTGATTGGCTCTCTAAGGGTTAGTTTAAACTGTACAGAAGGCACGCTGTAGAATGGAAAATAATCTTTAAAGCGCCACGCAAAATTTGTAGCAGACAACATTTTGAATTTTTTATTCATTATTTATTTTTCAGAGAAAATAAGTCTTGACACTTCATGTGAAGCATCTGCTGGGTACATTTCACATGAAATGTCAAGACTTGTTTTATCTGAAAAATAAAAATAAAATCAAAATGTCATCTGCAGATGATTCACCTGAAATGTCAAGACTTATTTTCTCTGAAAAAAAAAAAATAAATACAAGTTAAGTTCTTGTTTTTTGGGTTTTTTTTTTTTTTGTTGTTGTTTTTTTTTTGCTGCTGCAGTTGTGATTGGCGCTGTTAGGATTAATTTAAATTGTACAGTTGTACAGAAGGCAGCGCTAGATTGTATATTAACCCATAAGCAAAATTTGTAGCAGACATTTTGATTTTTTTTTTTTTTTTTTTTTGTTTATTATTATTTATTTTTCTGAGAAATAAGTTTTGAAATTTCATGTGAAGCATCTGCTTGGCAGATGGTTCACCTGAAATGTCAAGACTTTATTCTCTGGAAAAAAAATAAATAAATAGAAATAAATTAAAAAGTTTTTTTTTTGTGTGTGTGTGTGTTTTGCTGCAGCTGTGAATGGCGCTTTAAGGGTTAATCTGTGTTAACATGGTTTCTCCAGCTGACTGCAGGTGCTATTTTAAGCATGTTAGCTCTTACCATGCTATGGGCAAATTTAGCAAACGACAAACTGATGACAGTTTTCTATTCTTGTCCTAGAAAACAGCAACCGACTGTTCTTGCAAATAGTCTCCTCGGGAGACCATTTGCATGAAATATCATATTGTGTACATTGGAAAAAATTTTTAAAAAAAAATTTTATCAGTTCATTGTCTGCTAAATTGGTAAAGGTTAACAAGTATGTTTCACAAAGAGATGACCCTTGAGCAAAAATCTGGTGTTTCGCAAAAGAAAAAGGGACCTTACAAGAATTACTCGCAACCCGATCGGCTGCGCAGGCTTTTCAAAATAATAAAACTGCTAACATCTTGCGTAAAGAATATCTGTCCTTGTAAGTATGCACTATAAATAAACTAGACCCTTATCGGACCGCGCAGACTTGTCTGGATCAGCAATTTTCGCATTTGCAATAAGTTGCGTTTTTTACTGGTCGGAACACTATGGGATTTACCGGTAGACTCGTGAACCGAAAAATGGTTACTCCTTGGGCAAGAAACGATGACCTAGATCAGCATGCACATAAAAATGTTTCTAGGTCCTGTTAACACTGTCAAGCAAACTGTAGGTCCTGATCGGAATAAGCGGATGCGACAACTGCTGCCCTATCATAGTTTTTTGGATGGTTTTGTTGTAGTTGGTAAGGTACCTTTTTTCAATGACCGCCTTCCGTTATGCAAGCGATTAGTTTGATGTTTTTATAGACGGTTTTTGATGATCGCTGTTAGACAACTGTCATGTGTCACGTCCGCACCAACGTCTAAGGAATGTTGAAATGCGTAGTATACGGATGACTGATTACACATACAGAAAATTATCCACATCAAAATGACAGTGTTACTCTATAATTGAAGAAAGTTGAGAGTGACCTCAATTATGACCAGGCTACTGTTTTCCGAGGATAAGAAGAAAGTGACATAAGATGTTTTTGTTATTGAAAATGGTCCATTGTTATTGATAGGGAATTCGCACAACCATGAGCAATTATCGGTAAATACCACGAGTTATGTTCTAGTTTAAACAACAGTGGGAAAATAGCTCAAATCGTCGACACATCACCCAGGGACTGATGGTTAGTTATTGATTTTTTTATCATGACTCGTTAAGACAGTTTTTATCGGAGATTTTCTGCAATTTAAAATAGTTTGAACAGTGTTTTTTTTTTTCTGAAACTAATTTTTGTATAATTCGAACTCCCGGATCAATATTTATTTTTTACCTGTTCGAACTAAAGGGAAATCTACCGTACTTTATTTTACTTCGAGCTACACACAGGATTATATTTCCAATAGGGACAGACAGGTCTGAGCAAACAGTATAGACCCAGATCAGATGCCATGAATGTGTCATCTGATCTGGGTCTACACTGTTTGCATGGGGTGGTCAGTTGTGGCAAAGGTGTTGTGTATCTTACGTCACTAGGGCATCCAACTGAGATTGGCTGACAGTTGGGCAAGGCCTGCTATCCTTGTAGCAGGTAAGGGTGGAAGGGGAATGTTTTTATTTCTTCTGGTTCTTCACTTTCATTCCTGTTTCTCTTTCTTCTTTCCATCCCTTTCACCTCCTCTACTATCTCTTCTCTCCCTTTCTCTAGAGATGACACAAAATGACCCACAAGGGTTGACATGTCGTTAAGCCCCAACTCAATCAACTACACTGTTTGCCACTCATCCAGAAGTACATTTTATATTAGACACATCATCAGAAAGTAAAATGGAGCTGTTAAAATTTTAAGACAGCTATGGTAAGTAGTTAAGGTGTCCCAGCATTTAGGGTGGATAAGATACAGTCGACTCTTATTAGCTCGAAGTCTATGGGACGCTCTGAAATAATTTGTGATATTCGTACCTAGACATATCAGATTTGCAGAACTGAGGAAAAAATAAATTGAAAACCACATTTCACAAATAACTATGCAATTTTTCCTGAAATTAGAGATATACTGAAAATATTATGGAAAAGAGGAGAAATTTCTCCTTAGGAGCAATTTCTCCTCTTTTCCACTATATTTTGTTACCTGTTTTAGATTTCCATGTTAAAACAGGGACCAGATTTTTCACTTCAAAATAAGCAGTTATTTCGAGATAGGCAAAGTCGAGATAACAAGAGTCGACTGTAATTCTGATTGCAGATAACAGAACATTCCAGTTCAAGACATCATATTTCGGCACAATGGCACTTTTGCAGGATGCTCATATCAACATGCCATTCCAGTCATGGGAGATCCGGCCACATAAAACAAATGCTGCTTTATTCACCATTATAGCTGCTATTAGTGAGATTGAAATTGAAATTAAGGTAGGGAAATATATAACAGAAAAGTGAGACACCGCTAATGAGTATACACAACACGTGTTTGTGGAGAAGTAAGAAAAATATCAATAATTTTTGGATGGAAAAAATGCCTTATCTGGAACTGTCTTGAGTCTCTTAAATAACAAAAATCAAGCACTGACAGCACTGGTGGGTGGATTATCTCTGAATGTAAGCTGAGAAAATGGTCCTGAACAGGTACTTATGATTGTTATTATTTAACCCTTAACTTCCTGTAATTTAAGCAATCAGTGCTGATCCTGATCAGTTGCCACACACTGTGGCATCTGATCTGGGTCTGCACTCTTTGCCAATGTCCAAATGTTCCAGTCAAGGTTTTACAGATAACCAGCTATCAACAGCACTCTGACATCACATCGACAAGAAGAGCACAGCTAAAATAACCATTACCTGGATTGAGTCTAATATGCGGTTTGATTGGTGAATGATAATCACATGACAACTACATTAAGGAATTTTGGCATTTGTATACTACAGCTCAATAGTAAACAATTAACTCTACAAGGCTTTGACATTTTATGTGCCAGACTCCATAGCACAGTTGGTATTGTGATTGACTGCAGATTTCATGTTAAAGTCTCAACTCAAGCTCAGCCACATTTGGAGATCTGTTGATTGTGAAATAATTTCTCCTGTTATTCTCCCTTGCACCAATTCAAAAAGGTCAGTTGTCAGTTGCTGCTAAAAGTATGTGCACAAAGTACTTCTTCAGAAGCCATCTGATCAGGATCTACACTGTTTGTCATTCAGTTTGTGAATTTGAACAAAAACATTACATGATAAAATCTGATTGGCTGATAGTCAGAAATGGATGTGGCTAATTAAATTATTCAGCAGGATAAGAGTTAAAGCCATTTTCACAAACTGATTACAGACAGACAGACATGGTATTGTAGGGCACTCCTTGTGCGTCCTTCTTTGAATGACTTTACTATGAGTCATGGGATTGTATGATTTGAACTTGCCATTACGAAAACACGCCTATTCAAATATATAGAAAATTTCTCCTCCAAAAATTAAAAATTTTCAGATAAAAAACTGTGATATTTTTCATATTTCTGCTCAAAACATAGATTGTGGGTACTCATTAGAACAGCCTCGGCGAGGCGGTTCTAACGAGTACCCACAATCTATGTTTTGAGCAGAAATAAGAAAAATAACTTATACCCCTGCAAACCCCAGTTTTATTATATAAAAGTGGGGTTTAAGGGGGTCAAAATTATATAGGAATGTTTTCGTGATGCTGTACACTGTAATCTCTTTATCAGGTGGTTCACTATAAGATGATTTCGGATATAAGACAGTTTAAAGGCAGACCCATAGGGTGTCATATCCAACAAAAATATATAGATTATAAAGAAAAATGATCATAAAAAACAAAAATGTATAGATTATATAGAAAAATGACCATTTGGATGGGGTTTTAAGCAGCGGGCATTGGGTGTTGTTCCAGGTTAACCTTTTGGTTAACCTTTTTTCAAAATCCATCCTTTTAAATAGCGATCGCTGGGCCGGTGTTTGTCAGGTGATGGGCGTTGTTCTAGGTAAACCTTTTGGTTAACCATTTTTCAAAGTTATATGATACCTTTATCCTTCAGTGGATTGCTTTCATATTTGATAGGGATTAAGAGGAGGACCAGTAGGTGTGACTTGATCCATTAGGTTTCTCACCGCTGTGATTCGAGCCTGGCTCGGGTCATATGTGGGAAAGCCAAGTTCTGCTTACGGATGGTCAGGTGGTTTTTCTCCGGGTTCTCCGGTTTTCACCCACCTTCGATGAACGATCGGCTCGATATAAGTGAAATATTCTTGAAAGGGCCGTAAAACCCAAATAAAAAAAAAAAAAAAAAAAAAAAAACATGCAAGGGAGACAACTCTCACTTTCCTCGTTATTTAAAAACTCGTCCTTAATGATGATATGTGTTTTTCTTGTTTTTCTATATAATCAATGCATTTATGGTCATTGATTATATAGAAAACTGATCATATGGATTATGTAGAAAAAATGACCATTTATGGTTTCTGTTTCTATATAATCTATACATTTATGGTCATTTTTCTACATAATCAAAACAGTTTAGTTTGGATACAACATGGTTGTTTAGCTTACATGGTTTTTTCTTTGGATCTCAGCAATAGTGTTATAAAGAGGTTGTAGAATACTTTTGTTACATGTCATAACCCACGAAGCCAACTTATTTGATTTATATCTAGGATGCTATGTGTTGTCTCAGTAAGCCCGATGACAAACCAGAGTTGGAGAAAATCAGAAACAAGTGGATGACTCCAAAAGAGCTAATCAGGGTTAGTAGCTTTATTTAGCACATTAACTATCTAAATCATTGTGAGCAATCCAAATGTTACTCAGGAGTCTCAGATATTGTATTTGATATGATATGTCTTTGCATTTTGGATTTTACAATATTTGTCCTAAATATTGAGACCCCTTAACCCTTAAACTGCCAATCACAACAATTGTTGTCTGCTTTGTCATCTGCTTGTAATTTTAAAAGTCATTTCTGCAAACAGTGTGGACCCACATCAGACTGCTCCTTTAAGAGTAGTCTGATCTGGGTCTACACTGTTTGCCTGTATGCAAAAATAGGTTTGAAAAGTTTGTAAGAATATTCAGCAGATGACATAAACAGATGACATTTTCAATGGGGGTTTTCTTGGTGTTTTAAGGGTTAACTATTTTCCATTCTTGTTCTAAATTTTGATTGTCTATTTTACTACTTGCTGATGTACATAAAAAAATTGCTGGATTAGTGGCAAACCGTGTAGATGCTGATCAGATGCCACATAATATGGCATCTGATCTGGGTTTATACTGTTTGCTGGTTTACATTGCTCAGGTCATTTTGTTCCAGTAAATATGATAATTTTGATCTTTAATGATGACCACTCAGCCTCACACTGAACATCTAAAACACATTTACTTCTAATGACAAAAATGTCACATTATGCTCAAACAGCCGAATTATACTTCGACTCAGTAAGAGAGGTGAGCATTAGTTTGTTTTGTTTAGACATTTTTACCATCTTCTTTAACCCTGTTACATATGTACCCCCACGCCTTAACAAGTTGAGGCAATTCAAATAAGTACCTGCAGTGTATGCTTTGAAAAAAGGAAATTATAAAAAGTGTCACATAGGCATCTGTCATTAAATACTTACTTCATGGTTTCCTCTGTTGTTTTTTTTTTTTTTTTTTTAATAGTACAGACTCCCATCCTCAAATTTTGCAAACCTCAGCATCAGAAAGATATACACTTTATTCCAATATAGGAAGAAAGCCTGAACATGTCTGTATGTTAAAAACAACTGTATAGCAGCTATGCATACATTGCATTTCACGAAAACTTGCAGGTTTCAATGAAGGCCCAGTACTTAATACAAAACCTTGTGTATTCAGGTTAAATTCATGAAAAAAGAAAATGCTAAAAACATTTAAGGGAGAGTATCCTGGCTTCCTGTCTGACATCAGTTTTTAAATATAGCATGCAAACTGTGTTTCAAATTAACCTTCTACAGTAATCAGTGCTAATTTATATTCAGACATCTACTGGTCAGATTAATTTATTGCAAGTTGGGTGTTATTGGGTGTATTTTACCCGTTAGTATATACATGTGTACTACATGCTTAATAGAACTTACAGTTGCTTGGCAAAACTCAAAAGCAGTATCATGCAAAATGCTTGCTTCCAAAATGCAATTAGTTTCACATTGCTCTACAGCCTTTATTATAAGGTATACAAAAATGTTTGATTTTTAGTCGAATAAAGTGGCTACAATAAACCTGTAAGAAAATGTTTGATTGCAAATTTTATGATACCATTTTGAATGACACATTTTAAATTTTACCAGACATCTTTCATGTGTTCTTGCTTATGGTTTTTCAATAAAAAAATATTATTGGTATGGAACACTGAATTGTACATTGCATATTGAGGGGAATTGCCGCATATTTCTTTATATCCATATTTTCAAATCTTTGTTCATGAACTAAACTGGGTAAGAATGTATGAAGACTAAACATAATAATTTATGTTATTTCAGCAAACTAAAATGTTCATCAAAATTCCATAAAATACATGCAGTTTTACAAAACTCGACAAGAACTTTAAACAATCAGTGCTAATTTATATTCAGACATCTACTGGTCGGATTAATTTATTGCAAGTTGGGTGTTATTGGGTGTATTTTACCCGTTAGTATATACATGTGTACTACATGCTTAATAGAACTTACAGTTGCTTGGCAAAACTCAAAAGCAGTATCTTGCAAAATGCTTGCTTCCAAAATGCAATTAGTTTCACATTGCTCTACAGCGTTCTTGTATGAACCAATATCCAAGCTTTATATATAAAAAAATGAGTTGTATATTTTTCCAATTGTATGGTTACATTTTTTTTTGCAAGATACAGAAATTGGGAAACCTGACTGTAAATGTGCCCTTATAAGATGGATATTTTACTAAAGATTTTCCTGTAATTTTGAAAAAATAAGCATGCGGTGTGGTAATCAGGTTGAATACGGTAAGTTATAAATGAAATTGAATACAGCACATGATATCATGTGAGTGATTCTTAATAAAATGCTCATTTTCTTATATATTTGTATTTCATAAAATATTTCAGACTCTGAGACAATCTGGTCTAAACATATTCCCTGCAGAAGATTCTCAGAAATATGTCAGTGTGCAAAACAAGGTATGTAGGAATATATTTACTCTGTTTTTAGCATTTTTCAGATAAATTACGAAAACACGCCTATTCAAATATATTGAAATTTTTACCACCAAAAAAATGAAAATTTTCAGATAAAAATTCTGATATTTTTCATATTTCTGCTCAAAATATACATTATGGGAACTCATTAGAACTGCCTCAGTGAGGCAGTTCTAATGAGTACCTACAATCTATGTTTATGAGCAGAAATAAGAAAAATAATGTTACCCCTGTAAACCCCAGTTTTACTATATCAAAGTGGGGTTTAAGGGGGTCAAAATTATATAGGGGTGTTTTTGTGATGGTTGTTTCTGCATGGTGCTTTGTTTGGAAGACATAATTTTATCAAGTTTAATCATGATTTACTGCAGAACCCTCTGTTGCAACCACCTATGAAATATTTGTTTACTAGCTTATAAAAATGATCCATATAGTCAAATACCATTCATCACGAAAACATGCCTATATAATTTTGACCCCCTTAAACCCCACTTTTATATAGTAAAACTGGGGTTTACAGGGGTATACATTATTTTTCTTATTTCTGCTCAAAAACATAGATTGTGGGTACTCGTTAGAACCGCCTCTGCGAGGCAGTTCTTACGAGTACCCACAATCTATGTTTTGAGCAGAAATATGAAAAATATCAGAGTTTTTCATCTGAAAATTTTCATTTTTTTGGAGGTGAAATTGTCTATATATTTGAATAGGCAAGTTTTTGTAATGTATTGGTAGATTAAGACTCCATATATGCACATTTTGTGGCTAGATAGCATTGATACATATTAAAAACTACATGTCTGTCTCGTAATAGCTTACACATGTGAAAGCAATGACAAATTATAATTTTGTTTGAACAAGTATGCCATAATGGTATGTTTTTATACATATTGTATGTTGATTCAGCTGGCTAGAAAATACTGCAGACAATCTAATTCTAGTGAAGTTTGCCTTTGCTTTGTCTCAGCAAGTTTTTTTTTTATAAAAAAAATAACATCTTTTGACAGATTCTATAATAATGATAATATAGATATCATGTATTATAATGATAATGATACCATGTATAATAATATTTATTTTAATTGAACATCCAGCGGGATGCCTGTTTATTCTCCCCTGTGTATAATAATAATAATAATAATTAATTGGATGTTACATATTTATGAATATACTGAATTTTCACTGAGGTGGTAAAATGAAATTTTCCTCTTCATTGTTTCACTGTTGTATTTTATTATGCAGCATCCAATAATTGAGACCTGGTGTTATGAACAGATGGCAATGTTGTCATCAGCAATGGCATTCTCCTACTCTAAGTGGAACTCAGACACACAGGATCGAGAGAAAGTTCTATTCCAGGGATGTGAAACCCTACAAGATGAACCATTACCTGAGGTATTTGTTGAAAGATGGTTATGTCATTTTTTTTATTTATTTATTTTATTTATTTATTTTTTTATGTTTTATTTGTTTATTTTATTTTATTTTTTTTTTTTTTTTTTTTTTTTCATTTTTTTTGCTCGTTTTGTTTTATGAGGAATAGACACTTCCATGGGAAGCAAATCTATCAGGCTTTCCTCCCTTCTGAAAAGACTATGTCTACTATAAAAGGAAGGGAGAGTAGATATCTTTTGAGGAGCTTAGTGTGCATGCAGCTAAGCAAACAGGGCCCAGTTGTTCAAAACTAACGACATCGTTAGTTAACGATTCGTTAAAATTTACATCAAGCGATACGCAAATATGCTGAAATTTTTGCTGAAAAAATGTGAGTAGCTTTTGCAGTGCAAAAGCTACTCACATTTTTTCAGCAAAAAATATCAGAATATTGTATATTGAATCTGCTAAAACAGTTAACGAAATGACCCTTAACGAGCTCGTTAAGCTAACGACGCTTTGAACAACCGGGCCCAGGGAGTTACATAAAGTTGTTTCTCTTATAAACAGTGGCTAAAAAATATCCCATGAATAGTCCAATCCCCTTAATTTTGCCAAACATTATACAGTGATTAAATTAAAACCACTCATATGTTTATACAATTATCAAAGAACAAGTCCAGTCTGTGACTGCTGTTCAGGGTCTGGTGTATACATTCTGCACAGACTTGCTGTTCAGGGTCTGGTGTATACATTCTGCACAGACTAGCTGCTTGGCTAATATTGAATGATTATAATGATGTCTCATATCGCAACTGTACTTCTGAGCAGACTGCTGTAAGTCTGTGCTATGTTTGTGCAACAAAGAATCTACTTCACTCAGTATGAGACACATTATGAGACATCACTAAAACATGCCTATATAAAGACGACCCCCTTAAACCCCACTTTTATATAGTAAAACTGGGGTTTACAGGGGTATACATTATTTTTCATATTTCTGCTCAAAAACATAGATTGTGGGTACTTGTTAGAGCCGCCTCATTGAGGAAGTTCTAAGAAGTACCCACAATCTATGTTTTGAGCAGAAATATGAAAAATATTAGAGATTTTTTATCTGAAACTTCATTTTTTTGTGGCAAAATGTTCAGTATATTTGAATAGGCTTGTTTTCATAATGAAAGAGAGTAAACATTATACTACTAGTTGCATCAAGTCCTCTTAGGCCTGGAGAATCTGATTAAATCAAAGCACTAGCAGCACTGATGGGTCAATCGTCTCATGGTGTAGGCAGGGAAATGGTCCTGAATGGGGACTTAAGACTTTTTCATTTAACCCTTAACTTTCTGCAGTTTAAGCAAACAGTGCAGAGCCTTATCTGGCCCCCATTCTATGGCATCTGATCTGTGTCTGAACTTTTTGCCAATTTCCCAGCATTAAGCCCAGTTAACCCTCTGTATACATCTATATCTATCTATATTATTTATCTGTTATTTTACTGTACACACTTTACTGGTTACTGTATGCTGTGCTGTCAGTTTAAGCAAGGCTTAACCTTTACCACTCTATAATCATATTTAGCAAAAGACAAATTGAGCATATTTTTCTTGTTGTTTTTTTCTTTCAGAAAATAGGTTTTTAGATTTCATGCAAAGTGTCTCCACAGTAGATAGTTTGCATGAAATGTCAATGCATATTTTCTGGAAAAAAAAGGTTAAAAAAATGTTTCAAAATATATTCTGCTGAAATTTTTATTTGGGGTGCTAAGAGTTAATTTTGTGTTTTGTAGGAGGATTGGTCTCTATTTCTGATGACAAAAAGACGCTGTATGAAACTAAAGATGACAGAATATGATGAAATCTACAGTGAAGAATATGCTGAGGGTACTCATGTATGTAGACTACTTTTTCCTATTTAGGTTTTCCTTGAGAACATTGGTTTTCAAAAGTGGGGTGGTTGGGTGAGGCAAAGGTGTCGTGTATCTTACGTCACCAGGGGGTCCAACTGAGTTTGGCTTATAGTTGGGCAAGGCCTGCTATTCTTGTAGCAGGTAGCGGTAGAGGGGGAGTGTTTTTATTTCTTCTCTTTCTTCACTTTCATTTATTTTCCTCTTTCTCTCCTGTCCCTCTCTTTCATTTTCTCTACTATTCTATCTCTCTTTTCCCAACAATGATTAACATGCCATTAAACCCCAACACAATCAATGGTCTTCAAAAGTCATCTCTCTTCTCCCTTTCTCTGGGAGATGACACAAAATGACCCACAATGGTTAACGTGTCATTAAACTCCAACACAATCAATGGTCTTCAAAAGTCCGCATCCAGATACAGCGAGCTGGTGCATCCCAGTTTTTAAATTCCGTCATATTTTTAAATCCTGTCTTTAGATGCAACCTTAGATTACATGGTCATGTAAATGCTTGGATTATTGATTTTCATTGAATTGAACCTTGCAAGTAAGCACTTCAGCACCATCGTTGATCAAAATGTCTGCTTAAAAACAAAGTTTTGTAAACTTGTGTTTCCTCTGTTCTCAAAGCAGATGTCTCTGATGTCCATCTAGATTTCATACGGGGCAACAGTGCATCTGCCCTGGAACATTATAGGCGGTTAAAAAAAAGACTGCACAATTGCCAACTTGTATGACAGCATAAAATCTGGATCTATTAGTATCAACTTCTGGTCCTTCTCAGATAAATTTTCAAACCATGATTGGTGCATCAATCAGACATTCCAAAGTGGAAAACATTCGGCAGAATTTCGGTCAACACACCCCTCTCGGATTTCCTCTCTAAAGCTATATCAGTCTTTGGTAGATATATTGAATTGGAGCTGCATAAACCAGATTCTACTTCTTGCAATGAATCAAAATCAGTGAATGCATTTGATGTTCTAAAGCAAGCACCCGGAAAGTTTTCTCTTTGACAACCATATCCAGAAGACACTAACACGGCAAACTCGAAAAGAACCCTATACAATAGATTGCTTTTGGTGTTACAAACAGCAGGTCTTGTTTTTACAGCAGATAGTATGGAAAGTTGAAAAAGTTTTGCACACACTGTCACAATAAGTTTATGGTATATTGATCGAGCCCCATATTGAGAAAAAGGCAAACCACAACTGCTAAAAAGCAAAAAGCAAATTAGAGTTGCAAATAAGTTGTTTAAAGGGTTCATGTAATAAAAAAAAGTTCCCCCACCTGTTTTATGGTTAAAAATAATCTGCTTGCATCATCTGTTTATACACACCGCAAACCTTTTTTGTGGGCGGGGAGGGGGGCGGGGTGAGATGTATACTGTTTTCACGTCCGTGTGTCCATCTGCAACGCTGGTTTTTTCCTAATATCTTGAAAACGCAGTGATGGATATTCATCAATTTCTGCAGACACTTTGATACCAATAAGTTGTACCTACATAAGAGAAAGTAAGGGCAAGGGGCCAATTCTGTTGGAGTTATTGCCCTTTGTAATTTTTTTTCTTACTGCAGTAAAAAGTTTGTGTGCACACTATCTCTTTAACCAATGGCTGGAATTTGACCAAACTAGCACAGATACATGATAAGGATGGATGAAAGAAATGATTAGATTTTGGTGACCTTGACCTTATTTTCAAGGTCACTACATTATAAATACTCAAAAGATGAACCGTTTTAATGCAGCAAAAAGTTTGTGTGCCCATTATCTCTTTAACCAATGGCTGGAATTTGACCAAACTAGCACAGATACATCCTAAGGATGGGGGAAAGAGTTGATTAGATTTTGGTGACTTTGACCTTATTTTCAAGGTCACTACATTATAAATACTCAAAAAGTGAGCCTTGTGTGCACTCTGTCTCATGAATCAATAGATGGAATTCAACCAAATTAGCACAGATACGTCATTGGGATTGGGGAAAGAAGTGATTAGATTTTGGTGACCTTTATCTTGTTTTCAAGGTCACACCAGCACTTTGAAACTCAAATTTTGATAGAAAAAAGCTTGTGTGCACACTATATCTTGAACCAATGGCTGGAATGTTTACAAACTAGCACCGATACACTGTTAGGACATGGGAAAGAAGTGATTAGATTTTTGTGACCTTGACCTCATTTTCAAGGTCACTACATTATAAAGACTCCAAAATTGAGCCTTGTAAACATTTTGTGTGCACACTATCTCTTTAACCAATGGCTGGAATTTGACCAAACTAGCACAGATACATCATCAGGATTGGGGAAAGAAGTAGTTAGATTTTGGTGACCTTGACCTTATTTTCAAGGTCACTACATTATGAATAATCAATAAGTGAGTCTTGTGTGCACTCTGTCTCATGAATCAATAGATGGAATTGGACCAAACTAGCACAGATATATCATTGGGATTGGGGAAAGAAGTGATTAGATTTTGGTGACCTTTATCTTGTTTTCAAGGTCACACCGGCACTTTGAAACTCAAATTTTGATAGAAAAAAGCTTGTGTGCACACTATATCTTGAACCAATGGCTGAATGTTTAACAAATCAGATACATCATTAAGACATGGGAAAGAAGTGATTAGATTTTTGTGACCTTAACCTCATTTTCATTAGATTTTGATGACCTTGACTTTTTTTTCATTTTATTAGATTTTGGTGACCTTGACTTTATTTTCAAGGTCAGGCTGGCACTTTTAAACTTAAATTTTGATAGAAAAAAGTTTTATGCTTTATGCGGGGGTGGGGAGGGGGGCGGGGTGTCTAATAAGCGCTGCTTATTGACAATTTTTTGCCAAAAATGGCCAGAGAGTCTAATATTTTTTTTTGTGTGTGTGTATGTGAGTGGGGGGGGGGGGGGGGCGGGGGGGGGGGGGCGGAGAAAGGGGGCCTTAAGGTTCAAGGATTAACAGTGTGTGCTGTTTGCTGGGTAAAAATTTCAGCAGATAACAAACTGACAATGTTTTTTCTTATTTTTCCCAGAAAAAAAGACATTGACATTTCATAAAAATTATCTCCTCAAAAGGAGACCATTTTCATCAAATGCCAGTGTCCATTTATCTTGAAAAAATAAGAAAAATATTATCAAGTTGTTATCTATTGAATCTGCCTAGAGGTTGGTAAACGTTAATAGTTTTGCTTCTTTTTCAGTTCAAGTCCAACATGTATCATCTAATCCAGGAAATTGTGTCAGAGGAGGCAAGGGATCGAATCAAGAATACAAATAATCAGTATATAGACTGTGTTACACAAATATTATCTGCTACAAAAGTATTGTCATATGCTTAAAACTGGTGTTGAATAGTGAACTGTAAACATATTGAAGAATTGTTTTTTCACTTCATAAAAAAAATGTCAGTCAGTGTGCTACAGTATCCATTAATTTTAAATTGTGAGAAAATGCTTTTAAATGAAGTTGATATGGCTGCAAGAAGTTAACGTACAATTGATTTAAAACATCACACTTATTTTATTAAAAACCAAAGCCTTGCTGTTTCAAGAAGGGCACATTTCTTGCACAGGTTCTCTCTGGATCTTATAAGGTGAAATAGGCCCCAGTATGAATGTGTAGATGTTTTTGAAGACTCTTTTTTGCATTACTGCCACATAGGATATTGGATAAAACTTTTGGCAGACAGCTGTTTGAAATAGTTTTCTTATTTTTTGAAGAAAATAGATTTTTACATTTAATGCAAATTGTCTCCCAGTTGGCATGAACTATACCAATAAAACACTATTTTCAGGCAAAAGTAAGAAAAATTTCGTCAGTCTGTCATTTGCTGAATTTGCCTAGAGAGAGCTGAATGTTACTCTGGTATTCCTTCTTTAAGAAAGTCAATTGAATGTTATTCTGGTATTCCTTCTTCAAGAGAGTCTGCCTTAAGATACTCTAGCCTCGACGAACATTTTGTTTTATGGCATTCCGTCCTTACATCTATCCTTGGTAAAACATACTGTGATAAAATTTTGTGGAATTTGTTATAAAAATTTACATGTTGTTGCATTTATATATGAAATATTTCACTGGTAATAATTAACCCTTAAAGCGCCAAGAAAAGCTGCACCTGAAAATGTCGTCTGTTTATGTCGTCTGCTGAATATTCTTGCAGACTTTTTAAAAAAATATTTTTGCATACAGGCAAACAGTGTGGACCCTGATCAGACTGCTCCTAGGAGCAGTCTGATCTGGGTCCACCCTGTTTGCAAAAATGACTTTTAAAACCACAAGCAGACGACAATAGTTGTGACTGGTGCTTTAAGGGTTAAGATAACCCACTTTAAATATGCCACAGCATGAGAAAAGGGGTCCTTATTGCCTATACAGACAGAGAAGGCCTAGATCAGTCTGTGCATTTACATCAGAATAGCTCCTCACAAGGCACTTATTTCAACAACAAATAAATGTTGATATTTTTCTTATTTGTTTATGAAAACATATGTTGTTCTGATTTTAATGAGTATCCATATTACAGGTTATCACAGACAAATAAGAAAAAGCAACTTTCTGGGTACCCTTTTTAGCTGGAACCATGTATGGTATCAAGGCCTTCATTACCTACGGAATAATGAGATACAGTAGAATACATTGGTAGAGAAGGCCATAGTCAGACTGCATCGGGATGCAGGCAGATTTGGCATGTCACTTTTCACAGCATAAGGGCCCTTTTCTTACACTTTTGACAGGAACAGTGAATGACCAATTCTGCCTTCAGATCCATGCATGCCAGCAACTTTCTGGCTGATATGGGCCTTCACTTTTTGCCTTAGAAAAAGCATAGGATTTCGTGAGCTTATCTCAAATAAAATATGAGAAGAGGTACTATGTTTTGCTATATCTCAATATATTCTACAGTATCCAGGAATTCTGTAAGCAGATAGCTATTGCCTGTGATCAAAATGTGCAAATGTGCAGGCTGATCTTGACCTTTGCTGTCTACATCTGCCCTAAGCACTTTTTCTCATAGCGCAGCTAATATATGAATGTTTGAAGAAGAAATAAATCTGTTGCATATTTGTTATAATTGTTTTCTATGCCTTTGTGTCTTGCTTATAATGCCTTGTGTGTCTGTCATTTTAAAACAAACCTTTTCAAAGAACAAACTACTTCAGTTATTCAACAGCCTCAAACTGTTAATGACAACACTGGATCAAAAATGAAAAGTAGCCAAACTATGCATTATCTTACTCTATACTCATAGCTCATACCAATAAGAATTTCTTCCTATTCCAACGAAGCTAATTGACTGTAAACAGATTAGGTGTGGGGTGTACCTTATTATATAAATGTACCTCTCTATGTAGCTGGCCTCAATTGCTCAATGGTGTGCCCATCAAACTGGTGATCAAGAGGTTGCTGTTTCAATCCCCACTGGTTCAGACAACATTCTTATGTAGAGATTGAGCATGAAAAATTTTTCTACAGTCATTCTCTCTCTTCCACTGATTCAAGACTGACAGTTGTCAGTTTCTGGAAAATTGATGTGCACAAGTTCTGGTTAACTACTTAGTGGGCTAAGCCTGCCTAGGAAAGGTGTGCCTAGGTAAACTGACTGACTCCACATGACCTTAATAGTGTTGACTGGGCTGTTGAACTCCAACTCAACTAACGTACTATGTAACTGTGTATGAGCCACAACATGAGATAAAGTACCTACAGACATATGAGCTCAAGGGAAGACTTGGTCTGCACACTCACAGTCTGATCAGTCTTCACTGTCCTTGGCTATCCAAAAAGCACTCATAACAGCTTAGACTTGGATTGGATTTGCAAAAATGAGTCATCACTGGGTGGTGATGTCAAATATAACATTGTCTTGTATTTGCAGCTTACATAGGAGGAAGGGTACCTTAATGCTTAGCATGCTGGGTAGAAATTTCAGCAGACATTTTAAAATACTCTTAATTTTCCCAGAAAATAGGCTTTGAGATTTGCAAATCATCACGAAAACATACCTATATAATTTTGACCCCCTTAAACCCCACATTTACATAGTAAAACTGGAGTTTACAGGGGTATACATTATTTTTCTTATTTCTACTCAAAACCATAGATTGTGGGTACTCGTTAGAACCGCCTCGGCGAGGCGGTTCTAACGAGTACCCACAATCTATGTTTTGAGCAGAAATATGAAAAATATCAGAATTTTTTATCTGAAAATTTTAATTTTTTTGGTGGTAAAACTTTCGGTATACTTGAATAGGCGTGTTTTCGTAATGTATCTCCTTACCACAGTTTGTTTTCTGCTAATCTGCCCAGAGAGTGGTAATGGTGAACATACCTTTAAGTATGGCAATCTGTTTCACTATTTATTATGCAAAATAGATACCATATATATATCAGATATCTTATATAGGATATAAGATGTCTAATATAGAATATAAGATATCTGATATACTCATTCAGATATTCATATATCCTATATTAGATATATTCTATATAAGATATCTTATTTAATTGAATAAATGAGATATCTTCTCTAGTAAATAAGATATCATATCCTATATATCTTATATAGCATATCAGATGTTTTATATAGCATATTAGGTATCTTATATGGCCATTGAGATATATGTCAGTTAAGATTGTTTATAAAGCATATAAGATATCTTAACTGACATATAAGGATCTTATTTTTATATCTTATTCAATAAATCAGATATATATTATATAAAATATCTGATATATTGAATCAGATATCTGATTTATAGAAGAAGTACTAAAACAGCTTGCTGGAAAGACATTTTACTATTGATTGTGCAAAAAAAAGACATGTCTTATATGTATTATGTCAGATAACTAACATAGGATATAAGATATTTAATACAGGATATAAGATATCTGAATTACTATATCCTATATCATATATTTATTAGATATCTTATATCCTATACCTTATTCACCATATAAGATATCTTATTCGATAGATAAGATATACATTAAAATAGATATCTTATATACTAAATAAGATACCTGATGTACTAAATTAGAGATCTATTTTAATTGAATGATTTAGATAACTTCATAAGTGAATAAGATATCTGATATCCTGTATAACATATCCGAAATCTTATATAGCATATAATGTGTATGATAATAAAGATATCTCATATCATGTAAGATATCTAATATAGCTTATAAGATATCTAATATATTAATTCAGATATCTGCTATAAGATATCTATTTTGCAAAATATATAAACCAGCAAGCTGTTTTACTATTTATTCTATAAATTAGATAGCTAATTTATTACACCAGATATCTTATATCTTTTATAAATAAGATGTCTTATATGTCAATAAAGATATCTTTTATGCTTCATAAGATATCTAATATGCTATATAAGATGTCTTAATGGACATTTAAGATATCTTGTATGTCATATAAGATATCTGATTTGCTATACAAGATTTCTTATAAAGGATTATTTTTAGGGAACAAGAGATTATGGTACCTCTGCTAGGAAGGCCTCATAAATATATTGAGCCCTGACACAAGAAAACTCACACTGGAATCATGCGACCAGGCAGGATCAAACACAGGCCGCCCAACTAAAAAGCTAGCTAGAGTCTCAAGCGTTTGGGTTTAGCAGATAGTATATGTGTATTATACTATCTAGGTAGCGAACAGCAAGGGCACAGATCAGACTGTGCTGTTACATTTGTTGTTACCATATGGCATACACGAGCAATGCTCATGAAATGACTCAAATAGATAAATAAATAGTCCAGTGGAAAAAAATGCGTTTTGGAACTTCGACAATTAATATCTTGCTATCATAAAGAAAAATGCAATCTTGTTTTTGTTTGTTTACGTCTGTCTTATTAATTTCCTTTCAGCATTGCCACCCCTGTGTCCTCAACTCCAGTCACATGCTTGCAGCCAGTCTTTTAAAGATCAAATGAAAATAGTTTACTGTTTCAATGGAATAGCTATATACTGATAGAGATGCCAATGCGAATAATTTTGCCAAAAATCGCATAAAAAAATTCAAGTCCATTGCGAAGCTACACCAGCTGAAAGTCAAACATTCGAAAAAAACTCCATTGCTTTAAATAGAAATATAACCCACAATGCTATATCTATATCCCACAATGCAACATTCTGTGATGTCACAATGCAACATTCTGTGATGTCATTTGAGTTTTTAGATTTTTGATTAAAACTTAAAAACCTACAATATGTAAATTGCTGTCTGAAATTTATAGTTTTATGATATTTAACATTGTAACTTTTGATTGTCAATTCAATAAATAATGCTCTATAGTTTGAAACGATATTGCACAATTGTTTGAATTGTTTTTAAAATTAAATTTTCTGAAAATCCACATCATAGTTAGTTAGACTGCAATGCTGAGGCTGTGATCAGACTGGCCATAGTATTTGCAGACTAGCCTGAGTATTTGCTCGATGAATTCCGTCTCCAACCAATTCGAAACCGAGACTTTGTAATCTGAATTCTGGAGCACTAACCACTCCACCACATGAGCGCTTCGCGAATTCTAATATTATCCTGCAGTCCAATTAGGTTATGTACAGTCAGTGATTACCACATGCATGCATGGAACTGTCTAGCAAAGAATCGGAGACTTGTGTACCAGCTCACAAATTTGAGGCATTTTCAAAATAAATAGATATGACAAAAGCAACAGGAACGGACAGTATTGGGCCTCGTCTCCTCAAAATTGCAGCAGCGGAAATTGCAGACTCAGTTACTTTCATTTGCAATTGTTCAATAAATCAATCTTTATTTCCTGATAAATGGAAAGACGCCAAGATATTTCCATTGCTTAAGAATGGTCTGTGCGACAATGTTAATGTAGACCAATATCTGTTTTATCTAAAATTCTCGAAAAACACATCCATTTTTCATTGATAAGTTATCTTAATGAGTACAAGCTTCTTCATCCCACCCAGTCTGGTTTTAGATCCGCCCACTCTTATGTAACTGCACTAGTAAACATGATTGACAGGTGGCTTCGGTCATTAGATAATGGTCAGCTAGTTGGATTGGTTCTTGTCGACTTCAAAAAAAAAGCATTTGATTCGGTAGATCATAAAATTCTATTACAGAAACTAAAGATTTATAATATGAGTGATACATACGTAAACCGGTTTTCTTCCTATTTGCTAAATCGCACCCAAAGAGTGTCTGTTAATAATGTCTTCTCAGAGCATAGGTACATATGTTGCGGGGTGCCGCAAGGGTCAATACTTGGTCCGCTCTTGTTTCTAATGTTCATTAATGATCTTCCCGTTTACACAAATGATGTAACAACTGATTTATATGCTGATGATACAACTTTATTTGATATTAATAGTTTGAAGAATGTTATCCAGGCCAATCTTCAGAAGGCTCTTATACAATTAGATACACGGTGCAAACGCAATGGTATGATAACTCTAAAGTCGTGCTTATAGCAACCGCTCAGAAACGAGGTAAATTAAGTGAATTACAGTCAAAACGGCCCCAAGTCAAAATGGCCCCAAGTCAGAACGGCCCCCATTTGCTCAAAACGGCCCCATAAATTGGTCAAAACGGCCCCACATCCCAAAAATGGAGGTCAAAACGGCCCCAAGTCAAAACGGTCCCAATTTTTTTTTGTAAATGCATAGACAAACAGACGGATAACTTATTGTTTAGGAGTAGGAAATACTTGTAATGGCAAAATTATTTATATACTTGTAAACAACAATGAAACAGGTGAGTATTATGTTATGTAAGCAATGAAATGTAATAAAATAAATGGTACTGAAAACAGAGCTCGTGTTTTGTTTTCTTTTGTTATAAAAAAAGTTAATTGCAAATAAATACCATTAGATTATTATTATATACTCATATCATATCATAATCGGATTTTATATTAACATGCAGGGGCAACGCTTTCCATCAACCTGTATGTCAAAGGCTGTCTTGACTGCACCAATGGAGCGTTCCACATGTCCATACCATTGGAGTTCTCTCCTTCAGAATGAGGTCCAGATCCTCAATGCCAAGTCGCACAAGTAGCTCATTTGATCTGGTGGTGACAATGTCTTGCGGCCTGACATTGCAGATCTGTCTGATCATTGCCCTGTCATTTCGCTGCAGACGCTGGAGGTTTGGCTTTGTCAATGTCTAAGTCTCACTGTCATGGAGCATAGCGCTCCGCACACGAGCTGTACACACGGCCACGTGTTTTAAAAGGTGGTGTGAAAAAAGAACTGGTAGCAGATCCTTGAACTTCTTCCAGGCGGTTTTCACACGTGTTGTGGTTGAAGTTCACAGCCATCTGCTGCTGAGAGCATGTCTCCTAGGTAGCAAAGGGAAGCTACCTCCTCAAGCTTGTCAGGTCCGACCTGGACCTCCTGTGGTCTGCCATCCAAGGGGCATGCAGTTCCCTGGCACCGTGTATATCTGTAGTCAGGGTCTTTTTTCAAGCGCTTGAGCCCACTGCATTTCTTGTGCACCTAGTGCTTGCAGCCATTGCAGAAGATGCTGTTGCTGCCCACTCCAATGCAACAGACGGCGCATGGAAACTCGCCTGAATTCTGTGGGGCATACACAGACAAAAAGGTTACCACATTTTGGCCGACTATGAATTTCACTAAAATGATTCTGTCGGAGACTCTCTGAACCTCAAAAACTTTCTCTATCCACTCTTCTGCCACAAACACTCCTACACCAGCAGTGCTATTGTCATTTCCTGACCAGTAGAGCTTGTACCTGGTGTCCTCGCCTTTGATTGTGCGACAGTTGCCACCACGGTATCTGGTCTCCTGAATGCAGAAGACATCCACTTTCCTGCGGGATAGTGTTTCCATTACCTCGCAAACTCTTCCTCTCAGGGTGTTCACATTGAGTGTTCCCACCCTGAATTTCCTCAGGTGCTTGCTTGTTTCGCCACAATGGCCCGACCCTGCCTCCCACACCTGACAGGAGGCCAAGCCGGAGACGTTACCAACAGAACGTTGCTGTCTGTTGGCACCGCCTAACTGTGTACCTATTCTTCTATTGCCATGTAAGATTTTGGAACAATTGTTTTTACGGGATCGCCTGTCCTAACTGACATCCCAACTCAGTTCTTTTACGGCATCTGAGCATGCACGCCGTTCCCGCACTCGGGCAGTGTGCTTTGCCGTTGTCCTTATAAAGAAAGGATCGTCCGCCAAACCACAATAGCTAGAACACCAAGCCATCGGTCTGTAAATGATTGCTGCCTAGCTCTTCCACCCAGGTTGTGGCAGCCTCGTAACCCTGAAGGTTGGGAGGCAACTGTGATAGAGGGCAGCCTCACATTCCCACACTCATGTTGAGTGTCGCAGCTGGATACAATTTTATGTCACCTAGGACTGTACTAGTCTATAACAATAATCACAGAAGTGTGAAACAGGACCAAATTGAAGATATTTTCAAACTTCCTTGTTATTGCCAAGCTTTCTTTGCTTTTTAACGCGAAATAACCAATATCTATATTTTTAATTAGTGACATTTGCTTAGCCATCATATATATCATAATCAAGTCTGGATTCTGGAATACTCGCATACTGCAACTCTATAGTGTTAAACAAAAACGGAATCTTGTTGTTTATATTACTTATGCTATTTATGTTACTGCAATTTGAATAGTGAATAATAAAATGTAAATTGTGCATTTTTTTTATTTGTCTTAACAGCTATTATGAATGAATCTGCGTCAGAAAGGATCAGCGCCCAAAAATGACCCCATTTTCGACTATTTTCCCTACAAAAAAAAGTTAATATAGACAAGATATATTCAGTTGAAATTGATTAGCGCTGAAAATGCATTTACATACATTATTTTTTACTTATATCCTAAATCGAATTTGGGCCATTTTTGGGGCCGTTTTTTGGGGCCGTTTTGACCAATCTGCAACTGCAGTTGGGGCCGTTTTGACCAATTTGGGGCCGTTTTGACGGGGCCGTTTTGACTTGAGGCCGTTTTGACCTGATACCAATTAAGTGATGATAGCTTAGATTTATTGTTCAAGGCTTTTACTCTTCAAATGATATCAAAATATGATAAAATATTAGGCGTATATGTTGATAATAATCTAACATGGTCATTTCATATTAATTTTATCACTAAAGATATCGTCATACCTATGGCTACTTTCAAGAATTAAAGAATATTTATCCATCGAGAACAGAGTAAAATTCTATAAATCCTACGTTCAGCCTCATCTAGACTTTTGTAATATTATTTTGGGAAATACGTCGCAAAACGATCTGATTAAAATTTGCCGACTTCAAAAATGAGCTTGCAGAATTATTCTTAATTATGCATCACGGAAAACATGCTTATATAATTTTGACCCCCTTAAACCCCACTTTTATATAGTAAAACTGGGGTTTACAGGGGTATACATTATTTTTCTTATTTCTGCCCAAAAACATAGATTGTGGGTACTCGTTAGAACCGCCTCACCGAGGCGGTTCTAACGAGTACCCACAATCTATGTTTTGAGCAGAAATATGAAAAAAAAAATGTTTATCTGAAAACTTTCAGTTTTTGGTGGTGAAATTTTCAGTATATTTGAATAGGCGTGTTTTCGTAATGGATATTTTTGATATGGCTGAAAGTATGAATAAAATTAAAATTCTTACAATTTATGAGCGTACTTTCCTAAGAAAGGCTAAATTTATGTGTGTATTTTACGGTCCTCTTCAAATAATAATTTTGTAACCCCAAAACCGAACAAAGAATTATTTAAAGATAGTTTGTCATATTCAGGAACACTTATTTGGAACGTTTACCGGAACATATAAAATTATCAAAGAATATATTAATTTTCCATAAACGATGCATACAATGGATGAAATCTTACTCTTTCTTTTCTTTAATATACTTGTATATAGTACGTACTAATCATGTAATGACTTTTGTACATTCAGTCGTGAGAGAGTGGGTGTATTTTAATTGTTTGAATATTTAAGATGACTGTTTTCTATACATTACTGACATGTATATTTGTAAAGTGTTTGTAGTGGGCCTCAAGGAAGAGTAGTTTGTAGCTAATTGTGTTACCCACTAAAAATAAAGTCTTTATTATTATTATTATTATTATTATAGGATAAGCAGGGTATACAGTCTATATTTCACAATTTGTTTCTAAGCCTTATGCAATTTTAATTCATTACGAAAACAAGCCTATTCAAATATATAGAAAATTTCACCTCCAAAAACTGAAAAATTTCAGATAAAAAAAAAATGATATTTTTCATATTTCTGCTCAAACGTATACCCCTGTAAACCCCAGTTTTACTATATAAAAGTGGGGTTTAAGGGGGTCATAATTATATAGGCATATGATTTCGTGATTTGTCAGGCATTTCATTCAGCATTTTATTAGGCATATATACATGTGATAACCACTTTATTTCTTCACTTTTACCATTTTTACGGAAAGGAAAAGTCAAGAACTGGAATGGTAATTTTCATGTAGGTGTTAACATAACACTTACGAAATATATATATATATATATATATATATATATATATATATATGTGTGTGTGTGTGTGTGTGTGTGTGTGTGTGTGTGTGTGTGTGTGTGTGTGTGCGTGCGTGTGTGTGTGTGTGAATAGCTCATAATTTTGTTGGATTTCAGTAATAACAGATGACCTAAAGGTATAGAGCTAATGACGCTTTTTAAAAGAATAAACGCATAAAATAAAAATCTAGAAGGTTGCCTTTGGAACCAAAGAACACACAAAAGAACGAAAATCGGAGACTCCGTTTTATTAAGTATCTTCATATGCAGCAATGTGGTTTGCAAAGCTGCATACGCCCAAAGTACCGGCTTCAGCGATTTTTGATTTTCAAAGTAACCAGAATACGCTCAATGATCCTAAAGGAAATTAAAATACAATCTGCACTATGGTGAAGTACAGAGAGATGTTTTACGGCCAAAAACGGCACTTAACACAATCTGCAGTGAAGTAAAATAAAAAAAAAATCTAAAAGGTTGCCTTTGAAACAAAGAACATGCAAAAGAACGAAAAACAATGATTAAAGAACTACGGCCATGTTTTCGCAGTTTTTGGCCTAGGCCTTAGCCTTGGGCAATGAAAAGAAGTTCAGCAAGCCCATTGGCTGGATCTTGTTGGTATCAATGTGTGTGTGGAAACTATCAAAATATAACAGTTCAAGAATTAGTCATTTCATTAACTGACCACGGGCGCACAGACGGACGGCCTTGCAAATCGATTATAGGGTACACTCCGAAATCAGTCTTACGGTCGATCGGTCGGTCGACTTTGCAACTGGTCTGGTCAGTCATCCAGAAACCGTCATCATATAAGGGAAGCTAATGCTATATTCAAAGAACTTTGGTTCTTACTTAATGACTTCCCTTGAAGCCAATAATCTATGGGACACGAATGTCATACATATGCGGATAGTAGGGACTCGGGTTGGGGGCGAAAGTGGAGACCCAAACCAGTGTTAATATTTACTTCTACTGACGTCCGTTGCAAAAGAGTTCTTTGGAAAAACATTGCAACAAAGTCGATTTTTATTTAATTATCATGTAAGAATCGAAATATGTCCACGGGAGTAGACAATCTTAATGTTTGCCACTTCTGTCCTTCAACACCATGCGTTATTTAAGAAATAGATCAGCTCTTGAATAATAAATCACTATTTCGAGTTGCAATGCAGATCAAACGACGAGGGCGAAGCGCCAGTGATTTTTCTTAAACTGACCGACATTGTGTGATTAATTACTCAACAAATCACGCACAAGAGCCGACCTATTTCGATTCTAACACAGAGAAAACGACAAAAAGGTAATTGTACCCTTCAGATTCTTTCAACTTTCCGTCATCGAATAAGAAATCCCGCCAACTGTTTTGACAGTAACGCTGACGTTTACATGCATTTCTTACGTTGTTGACGCGAGAAGAAAAACGTAACAACGTCTTACGTCGTGGAAACGAGACTGACGTCAGCAAAGTGTCAAAATTACGCCCGAACGGCTCAAGATAGCGTCGCGCGCTTCCGCCCAGTGATTTGTTGCAGAGTAAATCATTGAAATTAACCATTGGCTATATTGGCAAGGAGTGTTAGAATCGACGATAATTCACTGCAGAGAAAAATTACTTCTTAAATAAAACCTGCGATTTCAGCCCTATTATGCAGATAATCAAGGCGACTCGGCAGCGTCGCCATTTCAGGTCTTTATACTGCATTTACCCTAAGCATTTGGACACCTTAACTCCTTGCTGTTCTTGTTCTAAAGTTTGAAGAAGTCCATTTATCTACTGATGTATCTAAAACATTGACTGGTGAGTGGAAAACAGTGTAGACACTGATCAGGCGCCGCGTATTGTGGCGTCTGACTTGGGTCTACACTGTTTGCACAGGTCTGTCTGACTCTCCGAAAACATAGGGTAAATATGGTAATATCTATAGCCGTCTAGGACAGACGTGCTACTCCGAGCTAGGTTTACAAACTCAAAACAAAGACCCAGACCCATCTGCAAGTCTGTATGTTTTTTTATTGTTGCAATATATATATATATATATATATAAGTTGGGAGAAGGAGCATAACATCTAACAAAAAATCTTTTTGGTAGCACTGGATCCAGAAAGGATGCTGAAATGATGAAATGGTAGGCGTTAAACTATATGTTGAGAGTTAATCATTAACTTGCACTGGTAATGATTACATCTCAACATATATATATGTTTTGATAAGCATGTCCGAATACCGACAATCGTTGACTATCTGAGTAGCAATGATCCAGACGCTACTACGTTAATGCGTAGGACGGTTTGGAACCTTGGTGTTCTCCCATGTACGAGAAAATCCATGTACAATCGACTCGTTATCTCGACTTTGCGGTAACAAAATATTGTGGAAAAGTGGAGAAATTGCTCCTAGGAGTGTACTCATTAGAATTGTCCCGGTGAGACGATTCTAATGACTATACACAACACATTTTCATGATAAAGTAAGCTAATTTCTCTAAAATAATCCTCAACATTTGTATTCTTGAGATACCGGGAGAATTTCCTAAGGACCCAAAAGCTACTGTAAACGAGCCATTACACGGAACAGCCTGCGTACTTAGACACCTTCAAAGTTACAAACCTTGACTTACAGACCACCCCCTCCAACACACACACACACACACACACACACACACACACACACACACACACACACACGCTAACACAAACACAAACACTAACATACATGCACAGAAACACGCAAACTGCTTCACGTCCAAAAATGTCTAAAATATTTTTTTGTGTACAAAAACACTAAATAGGAGTTATCTGTATCACGACCATTCTTCTCAAGAAAATGGAGGCGTGGGCGTTTTACCAATGTTTTATATAGTCATGTGCGTTGATATGAAAACGAAATAGATTTCGGGGCATTCTAAGTCATGTTAGTACAAATCTAAAGCAAATCGTAATCCCAGATGGCCAGATTGTTCTCTAGGGTTGCTCTATTGTAGTAGAGTATAAATTTTGCTGCCTGGGTTGTCTTATTCTGGCCCTTGTCAGGAAATCTGTGGATGATATGTTCTTCTCGAGAGACAAATGCCAACTGCTGAAATCATTACACTGACTAGTAAAATAAAAAAAAAAGTCATCAGATATAACAAACTGTCTTATCCCACCATTTTTAACTATAGCCCGTTACGAAAACAAGCCTATTCAAATATACTGAAAAATTTACCACCAAAAAATTGAAAATTTTCAGATAAAAATTCTGATATTTTTTTTTATATATATATTTCTGCTCAAAACATAAATTGTGGGTACTCGTTAGAACCGCCTCGCAGAGGAGAGAGAGAGTCTGTTTACTGTATACTTAACGTTACGAAAACACGCCTATTCAAATATATTGAAAATTTCACCTCCAAAAAACTGAAAATTTCAGATAAAAAAACTGATAGTTTTCGAATTTTTGCTCAAAACATAGATTGTGGGTATACGTTAGAACTGCCTCACCGAGGTGGTTCTAACAAGTATACGTTAGAACTGCCTCACCGAGGTGGTTCTAACAAGTACCCACAATCTCTGTTTTTGAGCAGGAATAAGAATATTAATGTATACCCCTGTAAACCCGTTTTACTGTACAGAAGTGGGGTTTGAGGGGGTCAAAATTATATAGGTATGTTTTTGTGATGCCTAAATTGTTTAACAACGTGGTTATATGTGTCGTGTTAATGGCAGCAAATACTGCAGACTTGGGCCAGTTTGATCTGGTCTGCACGATTTTTGCTGATATCCGTCCAGATACTTAGGTTAAAATACCATTACGAAAACATGCCTATTCAAACATACTGAAAATTTTATCACCAAAAAATGAATATTTTCAGATAAAAGATTCTGATATTTTTTCTTATTTCTGCTCAAAACATAGATTGTGGGTACTCGTTAGAACCGCCTTGGCGAGGCGGTTCTAACGAGTACCCACAATCTATGTTTTGCGAAGCGGTTCTAACGAGTACCCACAATCTATGTTTTGAGCAGAAATAAGAAAAATAATGTATACCCCTGTAAACCCCAGTTTTACTATATAAAAGTGGAGTTTAAGGGGGTCAAAATAATATAGGCATGTTTTCGTGATGAGTACTTTTTGGTTAGCCTGAACAGTGTGGAGGTACACGGAGTTTGTTACTATTTTTTAGCCCCGCATAAGGTAGGATTTTTTTTTAGAATATTTCTGTTAATACAAATGGAATTTGTTCAAATAAAGCGTAGATTACGCGGAAAGTCAAGCTCTTTCTGGTGGTGTAAGCGCTATTCTGCGATCTGGTCAAATTCTAGAGAACATTCGAAGGAGGTTTTTTGCTGTCAGTCTGGGCTACCTGGACAATGTACACATGAATTTTGACGAAAAACATTCTCCGAATGTTCCCGAGAATCAGACCAGATTGCAGAATAGCGCTTACACCACCAGAAAGAGCTTGATTTTCCGCGTACTCTGCGCTTTATTTGAACAAATTCCATCAGGTATATATATCGAGATATTCTAAAAAAAAAAGTCCTAACTGATGCGGAGCTAAAAACAGTAACAAACTCCGTGCACTTAGTCATTTGGTCACGTGGATTCCCCACACTGCTGAAAGGCAGTGAACTTTTTGATCAGCCCATTATTCTGTCGTAGGTCTACTTTATTTTACTCTAGATAAGACACCTTTTTAACAAAAGAGCGTTCATGCGTTTCTTAATATTCCCCCAAATAAACATGTTTGAGTATTAATATTTAGATGCATCCCACTTCGGTGCTTCTATTCGGTACATACACTGTCAAAATGTATGCTATTTGTAGAGACAGAAGGTAAATATTTATCTAATTACTCCTCTTATCTGGGGCTATGCTCGCAGTGGCTACCTGACAAAGCGGTATGACAAAGCGTGCATTTCGTGAACCTTTTTGTTTGTTCTGTTTTTATTTTGAACACGTGTAAAAGCCATTGTTCATTGGCTTGGATCAGACAGAGTTGACGAAGTGAACACAGGGTGTATGCGTTTGAAGAGATAGATGTAAGTTTATTTTATATAAATAATAATATTGCCAGTTCATAAGTATGATTTTCAGATATTCCTTGAAAGTATTTTGTTGTTTTTGCTGTTGCTGCAGTACTTTGATTCCTATATATAAATAGAGTTACCCGGGAAAGGCGGAGCAACGATACATGTGGGACAACGAACCAAAGGACTTCATTACGAAAACACGCCTATTTAAAATTTCACCACCAAAAACTGAAAGTTTTCAGATAAAAATCTCTGATATTTTTTTCATATTTCTGCTCAAAACATAGATTGTGGGTATTCGTTAGAACCGCCTCGACGAGGCGGTTCTAACGAGTGCCCACAATCTATGTTATGAGCAGAAATAAAAAAAATAATGTAAACCCCAGTTTTACTACATAAATGTGGAGTTTAAGAGGTATGTTTTGGTGATGTGTTAGGAGAAGTGTTTGGCATTATTGAATTCTGGGATGTTAGGAGGAGTATTTGGCGATACTGAATTCTGGGATCATTTTCTCTAATTCTCCACTAAACATATGGTGTGGGTACTCATTAGAAGCGCCGCACCTCGGGGTACTCATTTGTAACAACGGCAAGCCAAATTTTTTAAATTATTTTTTTTCCTAAAACCAAAGACGTATATTTACGTCCTTGCTAAAACATTGACAGGATTGCACTAAAAATTATCCACAAATCAGAAAATACATGTAACAGGTTAAATACCATCTTGTCCAAAATGACCATTTTCTACACATGGGTAAATAGAACTGAAGAGAAGGCCTTTCATAATTTTTTAATTGTTTGGGGACAAAGGCATTTTTATGGCAAGAACCACTGGCTGTTGATCAGCAATATATATATAACATATAATAATAAAGGTCCCCACCCACTCAATTATCAATATATATATATATATATTGATAATTGAGTGGGTGGGACCTTTATATATATATATATATATATTTATATGAACCAACGGATGAACGGCCACCGAGATGATTGGAAACACAAGCGGTTCGAGAGGTCTCCTGTCGCAGAACATTTCTGTTCACCGGAGCATGATTTCCTCAACCACGCCACCCTTTGTTGCTTAGACCATAACCCGGAGTGGACAGATTGAACCAGGAAAGCAAGAGAGAGCTATTGGATCCGACGTCTGAACACTCTACGACCATATGGGATCAACAAGGGCGACCAGTAGAGGGAATCATCGTTCCTAAGTCAGGGCATGCGACAGCTTATGTGGTACGTTTTGTTCATATGATTTTATGCAATTTGCCTTATGTATTGGTGTAAAACACTCAGTTTGGTGTATATCCCTTTTGGTGTAAGGTTTATGTGCATCGTATACATTGCGTATATGGACACAGTGGTGTTGATAGTAAAGATAAGCTTTATACATTTTGAAGATAAACTTTCTACTTTTTGCAAGTTGTGTTTACGCGTATTGTTTACATTTCACATATATCTAAACACGATCAGTTATTAAGTCGCAGCAGGCTCGATAACATGGGCCCGAAAAGGGCACAATCTTTTATTCTTAAATTTTACATTTTTATGTCTTTTTTTTAAAATAGAAAACATCTGAAGAAGGCGAAAGCTGAAAGGCCTCAGGTAAACAAATTATTTGCACTGTTAATGATTAACTCTCAACATATAGTTTAACGCCTATCATTTCAGCATCCTTTCTGGATCCAGTGCTACCAAAAAGATTTTTTGTTAGATGTTATGCTCCTTTTCCCAACTTATATATATATACAGCATGTATATATATATATATATATATATATATATATATATATATATATATATATATATATATATATATATATATATATATATATATATATATATTGCTGATCAATAGCCAGTGACAAGAACAGTCTAGAAAAATGCAGAATAAGGTGCCAAGCTCACCAGTCATCGTTTCGTTGCTTCTAAACTATAGTAAGTTTTATAGTCAGTGCCAAATGATCATCTCTCTTCAAGCTCTGGTGTCTGCATTGACACAAACTATAAAGAAACCTTTCCTTAAAAAATTGTAAAATGTAATGGTCCCCGCCTCAAAACACTATAGAAGAGTTTTAAGAAATTATAATTATCATAATGATATTTATCTTCAGTACGCACTTTGATTGATTTGAGGTTCTATGGCCCAGTCAACCCATTAGGGTCACATCGAGCTGATAATTTACCACACTTTTCACAGGCATGATTAGTTCTCTAAGCATTGAACCAGTGTTTATGCACCTGCTTTCGCCAGAAACTTGACAACTGCCCTTCTTGAATCAGCATGAGGGAGAGAATGACCTTAGAAAATATTTCATGATCAATCTCTACGAAAGAATGTTGTCGAACCTTGGCCTCCTTATCACCAGTCACTCTCCCAGGAGTGTCCATGTTCCCCATTTCCCTAAAAATAATGGACCTTGTTCCCTAAAAGTGATTTTTAAAATTTCCATATTCCCTGTTCCCAAAAATTAGTTTTGTTTCCTTGTTCCTTTAAAATATTTGCCAATGTTCCCTGAAAATGAATTGGTATCTTCCCTTGTTCCCCAAAACCCCTAGGAAGGCCTCACTTTGGGCATGATACAGTTCATATATGTGACCGTCTACAATCTGGCATAAAACACTCGATTTTTCGCCTCTCTTTATGACCTCCCGTTAAAGAAGAGGAATCTCCCGCCTAGAAAAAAAATCCTCTGTTGATTTTTCCCCGACCTACCATTTCAAGGTTTACCATTATGATGATTCAATACTGAGGTATTTTTACATCCATAAATTGGATAAAACGGTCAGTTTAAGGAGATAATAATTAGCACAGGTAGATGGCTATCAATTACTGTCTAAAATGTGAAATGTTTGAGTTTGGGGTGACACACTTCAAAGGCCATTAAACAAATTGGCGACTTTTATAATCCCTTTGAATGTGACTAGTGTTACTAGAAATTTGAACTGGGGAAAAAATGGATCTTATTTTGTTCATACAAAATACTCGGCCACCCGATCGGCTACACAGGCTACACAGAATAATAAAACTGCTAATATTGTATATAAAGAATGTCAGGCCTTGTAAGTCTACACAATAAATAAAAAATACCCTTATCTCACTGTGCAGATGTGCACACTAGTTTGGATCTGCCCTTTTCGCATATGCGATAAGGTACTTTATTTTTACTTGTTGGAACAGTCACTGTAAGCATGTCAATATGATTGCACATGCACGTGCATGTGTGTGTGCTTGCCCGTGTATGTGTGTAATCCTAAAACAATAGCATTAGTTTACAGTCTGCAAGCCAAAATTAAAAAAAAAAAAAAAAACAGATAGGGGCGTCCGGGACATATTTAGGCATGTCAATATATTTTTATCAAACCACACAACATACCGATCATCTTTGAAGCTATAAAAGAATTAAAATTAAATAGTGGTGTGAATATTCAATAATGATAACGTCATTGAATAATTTAGATTATTTATCAAAAATACAATGCTGAGGACAAGAAAACAACATACAGTTCGTCGAGGACAAGAAAACATAACTAAATATTGCATCCAAAGACAAGATCAGCAGTGTCCTTTTGCACTGCGGTGCAGATTCACATCTATATCATGACAGAAGCAGTTTTCGTGGCTCTAGTAGGTACAATCAGGAAGATCATAACAAGATATATCCTTTTTTAGTCTAAAACTGATGCTGATCGCATGGGTTCTTATTATATAATATGTTTAACAATGCCTTGCACCGCGGTCAGAAAGCAAGAAATTAGAGGACTGTAAAAGCATTTGTTTACATGCCTCTGCAGTTATAATTAGCATCAAGAGACAGGGTAGTGTCCAAAAAGTGGATATCATTACTAATCTAAGAGGACTTGTACAATATACTTTCATATAGAAGAACAAGAATGAATGTTCTTTAGGTAAAGTCAAGAAGAAATTAAAATAAGAAATGCAAACAGATGTTAAATTGCTGACAAACCCCCACATTTGCTTCTTTGTGCTGATTCAATCCAGACATTTTGGCATTTTGTGCATCTATTTCTTTCTCATGTATACCGTCACCCACATACACTGACAAAGTAACCATTTAAAATGTCATATAACTCTGATCAGGTCGCCAGCCTTGGTGGCTCAGTTGGATGCGCCTTCTGACTGGAGACCAGGAGGTCGCGGGTTCAACCCCCGCCGAGGTCGGCAACATTCTTTCGTGGAGATTGATCATGAAATATTTTCTACGGTCATTCTCTCTCTTCCACTGATTCAAGAAGGGCAGTTGTCAGTTTCTGGCGAAAGAATGTGCACAATACTGGTTAACCGCTTAGAGGACTAAGCCTGCCCAGTAAAAGTGTGGTAAGGTAACTGACCGCGTTCGACATGACCCCATTGGGTTGACTGGGCCGTAAAACCTCAACACAAACAAACAAACTCTGATCAGTGTTTGTTAGCAAGTAATAAATATATTTATTGGCTGTCCCTACCTTCGATACTGTGGTTAAAATTGCGCAGCGACAAGATAAGCAGGAAAAATGCCGAGACCAGAAAAAGGTATGATAGCTGTGAACCTGTACAAAATATGTCTTGGGCAAGATAGATGACCTAGACCAGCCTGCATATAAAATGTTTGAAAAGACGCTCTGTTTCTAAGCCTTGCAAACTCTGCCAAGCAAACTGTGCAAGCCCTGATGGGAATAAGCGGATGGGACACCCTGCCCTATTTTTTTTTTTTTTTTTAAATTGGTAAAATAAATTTTTTTGGGTTAAGTATTTAATGACCACCTGCACAATTATCCATGATAGCAACAAGGAAAATTGTACCTTATAACCTGTGCAAAAAACAGGGCCCCAGATCAGCCTGTGCTTAAAAATGTAATTCCGATTTGTTTTTGGGCTCTTCGGAATCAGTTTTACAAATTACATAGATCCTCAACTGACTGCGAGGATGCGGTGTCCAGGGTGTGTCGGTCACTGTTTGATCAGTGGCATAAGTGGCAAGGTACTTTTGTTGGTGAAATAAATGGTGTCCTCTCAGGCCATTAGTCGGGGTGGTTGGGTGGTGCGAAGGTGTCGTGTATCTTATGTCACCGGGGCGTCCAACTGATATTGGCTTACAGTTGGGCAAGGCCTGCTATCCTTGTAGCAGGTAAGGGTAGAGGGGGAATGTTTTTATTTCTTCTGTTTCTTCACTTTCATTCCTGTTCCTCTTTCTAACCTGTTCCTCTCTCATCTCTTCGACTATCTCTTCTGTCACTCTTCTCCCTTTCTCTGGGAGACGACACAAAATGACCCACAAGGGTTGACGTGTCGTTAAACCCCAACACAATCAACTCAGGCCATTAGAGTTGTCTCCCACATAAAAAAAAAAAAATAACAAAGTTGCAGCAAAGACAGATGAACAATAGGCAGAAGCTGCAAAAAGTATATCAATATAAAAGGGTGAGTATCATATATGGTTATAGCCTTTCAACTGTATTATAGTCATACATGGACAATTGATCAAGACAATGAAAGGATGAACATGGTTCATAAAAGGGTGAATATTATATATGGTTATAGCCTTTCAACAGTATTTCAGTCATATGTGGACAATTGAAGGGTGAACATGTTATACAAAGAAACTAACATTATTCGGTGATAGAAGTCACCTTATATTGACAAAACATTGTATAGTTGTCTAAAGTACAACACTAAAAAAAAGATCTTGTTACTAAAGTGAATATTTTGGGCTGTGAAAAAAATCTCCCTCTTTTAGACCACACACCTGGTAATCTCGTAAGGGGAAGCCGCTGGTTATGCACTCAAAATCTTTACGCAAACTTCCGGCCATGACTTAGAAGGCGTCCAAATGTCAACAAACGTGTAAGTTCTCATGGTTTATTGATTTTCCATCAATTTCATAGACATATTTTGAAAAATCGGACAATGCTATTCCCAGCAATTTTCATTTCTACATCGGAAAAGATAGGTGTAGGCTTGGAAAAACAAGCAGCTATTTTTTTAATTTCAGTTTCACCCGGAGATGGGTCGTCCAGTATTTCTGCTTTTACTTCTTTTCCAGTGCAACTTGAAGGTATTTTCAGCTATCTGGACTATGAAATACTTATTTAACATATCAAATAAGACGCACTGCAACCTACATCTACGTTGAAATACATAAGATGCTAAATTTTCCAAGCATTTGTTCCAGGGACTGACATATTTATGTCGAATATGACTTACGAGGCCTACTACTCCTTACGGGAGCATTAACCCTTACGGGGACAAAAAAACCAACTGTCAGATGTCTGATTAAAGGCCTAATTATCCCATTATGGGAACATTGGTCATTATCAGAATGCCCCGCATTTATAAACATGCAGATATTAGACCAAACCAGTTTCAAAATATTCCATATATATATATATATATATATATATATACAATCAAACACCATGAAAGGTTCTACAAATGAAACAGCATGTGTCAACAGGGTTTTGATATGCTACGTTTGCATATATTTGAAGCTCTCAACTGAGCAAAATCATATAAAAGTTTCATTATACTGCCGTAAAAATAGCCTTGTGATGTATAGGCTTCCTTGTTAATGCCTCCATAAGGGGTAGTCGGCCTCGTACACAAATATTTCAGTCCCCAGAACAAATGCATGGGAAATTTAGCATCTTATGTATTTCAAAGTGGATGTGGGTTGCAGTACGTCTTATTTGATATGTTGAATAAGTATTTCATAGCCAATATAGCTGAAAATACCTTCATGTTGCACTGGTAAAAAAGTCAAAACAGGAATATTGGGACTACCCTTCTGTGGGTGAAATTGAATTAAAAATTGGCCGCTTATTTTTTCAAGCCCACACCTACCAACACAGAAATGAAAGTTGTTGGGAATAGCATTGTCCGATTTTTCAACGTGTCTATGAAATTTACGAAAAATCAATAAATGAGGAGAATTTTTATCCGTTTGTTGACATTTGGATGTCTCGTAAGTCATGGCCGGAAGTTAGCATAAAGATTTTGAGTGCATAACTAGCAGCTACCCCTTCCGAGATTACCAGGTGTGGGCCAGGATCTGCAGATCTCCCACTTTGTGTCCCAGAAAATATCACATGCATGTACAGTTTCATCAGTGTCTATAACTGTTTGCTACTATCAGTGGGCAGTGTTAATGAACGACAAATGCATGAGTCATTACCTACAATCAACATCCAGATCCTTACAATTTCCAGTTTTGAATTTACCTTTATCATTTCAGCATCCAGTTCTGAAGTGAATTTCATCATTTTCAGATGTCATCTTAAATTTCTTGAAGATAGGGGGCCACAAAACAAGCAAAAATTATCTGACCTATATGGTAAGTTTGTTTTTTTATTTATACTTTAGGCATGATATGTAATATTATATAATGTTCCTAAAATTTTGTACATCAGCTATTGTGGAAAATGCTGTATGCATAGCTTTAAATAAGAGGGAGTATCAGGTAAATATTTTCATATCTCCATGAAAACATAATGTTGTGGGTACTCATTAGAAGTGCCTCACTGAGGCACTTCTAATGAGTACCCACAACATATATTTTCATTAAGAAATAAGAAAAATATCATGGGGTGGGGGGCTGAAATAAATGCCTTACCTGGAGCTAATACCTGAGCTGTGCTGTATGCAAACAGTGAATGCCCAGATCAGACTACTCCTGTTAGAAAGTCTGATTAGGGTCTTCACTGTATGTCAGGAACATGGAAAAAAAGAAAATTTGAACTAGAGTTCAAAATTTTAGGACAGTTACTGTAGATTGGGCTGTTGCACATTGCCATACAGGAATAGTAAAGGTCCCCACCAGCCTGTGCATTTCACAGTCTCATCAGGGCTTTCACATTTACACATACAAGAATGGGTGGGGTTTACTGATAAGAGAAAAAGTCATTTTTTTAAATAAATTGTAAATGACAGAGTATGGCCTGACTTTGATGTCCGGAGGATGTCAAACTAAGGGATTGGGTATATGCCATTTGAAATGTCTTCCTTTAGGTTGGTATGGACGAAATATGAAAACATATCTTACATGCTGAATCCCTTAAGTTGGTGTGGACGAACCATGAAAGCTATATCTTGCATACTTCAGCAGTCATGCACATTTTTCAAAACTTAAACAGCTGCAAATGACAAAGTGTGCTATTGAATGTCTTACCCTAAGGTAGATGTGGACCAAATATTAGAGCTGTATCTTGAATACTTCAGCAGTTATGTACACTTTCCAAAACTTAAACCCAGAATTTGAAAGTGGGTCTAAATGACAAAGTATAACCTGATCATGACCTAGTCAGACAGTCATCTGAGGAAGGGGTGTATGCGATCAAAAGGTCTTACCCTAAGGTAGGTGACAGCCAAATATTAAAGCAGTATCTTGAATACTTCAGCAGTTTATATATACTTTTCAAAACTCATAACAGACCTTGAATATGGGTTTAATTGACAAAATATAACCTGACAGTGACCTAGGAGGCAGGTGAAACTGAGGAAGGGGTGTGTGCTATTGAAAGGTCTTACCCTAAGGTAGGTGTGAGCAAAATATTAAAGCAGTATCTTGAACACTTCAGCAATTACGTACACTTTTCAAAACTTAATGGCAGAACTTGAACATGGGTTTAAATGACAAAGTATAACCTGACCTTGACCTAGGCAGAAGGTCAAACTGAGGAAAGGGTTTTTGCTATTTGAAGGTCTTACCCTAAGGTAGGTGTAGGCCAAAGATAAAAGCATTACCTTAAATAATTTAACATTGTGCTAACACAATCAACGCAGATAGGATGCCAATACCAATGACTGGGTGACAACATAAGCGCTTCAGGGACATAGTTCTGGCAAGCTAATAAAATGTAAAAAAAAAAATAATTAGGGTGAAATAAAGCCAACTGATCTGGATCTACACTGTTTGTCATTCAGAAAGAGAATTTGTATTCACAACCTGGATCAAGTAATCTGACTGGCTGACAAGCTGAAGTGGGTCTTAATTGATTCAGCATGACAAGGGTTAAGTCTGTGCTTGGAGGCATATGTAAACTACATTGCTGTCATATGAAATATCTTGAGTAAAAGCGAGACTTCAGTTTTCGTTCTTTAAGTGTTCTTTGTTTCCGAGGACAACCCTCATACAGTTTTTATTCTCATATAAACCCCCTCTCTTATAAATACCCCCTCCTTCTTTTTTAGGAGAAAAGCATTAGTAAACACATGCAACGTTGGGTTTAGGCCATCAAAATATCATTTTTGGACTAAATTTGGACTCAGTACTGTCATTTTAGCAGCAAAGAGTTGCAATGCTCCAGAGGCGTATATTAGAATAAATATGGTAGATTTTTTTTGTCACTTTAGATGCCAGTTTTGAACTGAACTTGATACATGTAATTTCAGGTGCCATTTGAAATTTATTGACTGTCACAGTATCAGGGAGGGCCACAGTAGCAGTTTATACTACACAAGCAAAAGTTTTCAAGTGGATTTGGTAAATTTGTTTTGTTTTTTTTTGTCATTATACATAGCTCTTGATAACATGTTATTTTTTTTTTTCAATCCAAAAGTATGGATACTTTTTCTTACTTCTCCATGAAAACATATTTTGTGGGTACTCATTAGAGAATGCCTCACTGAGGCACTTCTAATGAGTACCCACAACATATTTTTTGTGGAGAAATAAGACAAATATTTATCTGATACCCACTCTTATCTAGACCTATGAATATATACTGACCCCAAAAACATGTGCAAAGACTACCAAGAAAAGTAAGATGAATAAATTATTTTTTTCTGTTGCAATAAAAACTTACCTATACATGATTGTCCAGTATGTATTTATTAAATGTATACTTATATTAAGGAATAAACAATTCAGGTATACCCCTAGTTGTTAATGTATATGAATATATTGCACAGAAGATCAGTGTTACAATCTTCAGGTATTAGTCTTTGTTTCTTTTGCCATTTAGAAGTATGGCATTTCCATTTTGGGTTAGTATACTTTAGACCACGATACATAATACAATGATTGTCCTAAAATGTTTTACACCAGCTCTTGTGAAAAATGGTTTATGCAAAACAGTGCAGCCCAGATCAGATTGCTCCTAAGCATTCTGATCAGGGTCTGTACTGTTTCCCATTCTACTATGTATTTTATGAAACACATAAAAAGAAAATAAAAAATGGAATGAAGTATTGAAAATTTTAGGACACATTGTACATTAAAATTAACAAAGTGTCAAGCAAAATTTGCAGTAGACCACGTTATAATTTTTTTTAGAGAAATGTCAAGACACATTTTCTCTGAAAAATAAAAAACAAAATCAAAATTGCCATCTGCTGCGGTTGTGATAGGCTCTTTAAGGGCTGGTTGGACTGTTGCACAGTGCTTTATACAGAAGTAGTAAAGGTCCTTACCAGCCTGTGCATTTACATACCATATTTGACCTACTGCTCTGTGCATTTAGGTTTTTCAAAACTACTGGCCCAGGGGCAACTTGTGGTAAAATATGTACCTACCTATACTAAGGTACACTTTAAAGCTTAGCACTCTGAATAAAATTTTCAGCAGATGACATTTTGAAATGTTTTTCTTATTTTTCCCAAGAAGACAGGATTTGACATTTCATGCAAATTATCTATAGTGTTTGGGGGGAAAATAATGCATCACCAATTTGTTTTCTGCTGAATTAGCCAAGAAATGGTAAAGGTTAAAAACAAAAAAGATTGCCTTGGGAGACGATTTGCGTGAAACGTCAAATCCAGTTTTTTGAGAAAAATATTTTTAAATGTCTGCCGAGTTTTGACCCAGCTTTCTAAGCGTTAAATCCTTGATTGATGTGATATAGTGTACTTATTTCTCCATATAAACATATAGTGGGGTACTCAGAGAGGATCTACTTCAAAAAATAGCCATCAGAAAACATTTTGAACAAAAAGCTTCAGAAAAGCTTTAAAAAATAGCCATCAGAAAAGATGGCAAATCCCGCAACCAAATTGCCACTTGTAAATTTGGTGTATTTCAAGATGTGTCATGGAAATATTGAAACAGTCCAAAGTAAAAAGATATAAAGATAGTATGAAATGTGGGCAAAATGATAAAGTGAAAACAATAACAGCTATACTGTAAATGGTTTTATTTTTGAATGTCATTACGAAAACAAGCCTATTCAAATAAACTGAAAGTTTTACCACCAAAAAATGAAAATTTTCAGATAAAACATTCTGATATTTTTCATATTTCTGCTCAGTACATAGATTGTGGGTAGTAGTTAGAACTGCCTCACTGAGGTGGTTCTAACAAGTACCCACAATTTATGTTTTTGAGCTGAAATAAGAAATATTGTATACCCCTGTAAACCTCAGTTTTACAATATAAAAGTTGGGTTTAATGGGGTCAAAATTATATAGGTATGTTTTTGTGATGTCTATTATTTTTATTTATTTTTATTTTTTTATTTATTTATTTATTTTTTTTGTTGTTAAAAATCACCCTTTTGATGCGATTATTTATATTATTTGTACAGGATACACGATATTTGCAAATACTTTGAATTTGTGAGTCTATGTATTCACAAATGATAGCAAAAATAAATGCCTTGTCAAGGTAAAGGTATTTGCTGTATGTTTTTATTGGGGTAAAAAATTTTGCTTTGGCTTACGTCCTTTACTTCTGTTCACATGTTGGCCTCGGTGGCTCAGTTGGATGCGTGTTGGAGACCAGGAGGTCACAGGTTTGACCCCTGCCAAGGTCGGGGCAACATTCTTTTGTGGAGATTGATCATGAAATATTTTATACAGTCATTCTCTCCCTTATGCTGATTCAAGAAGGACAGTGGTCAGTTTCTGGCAAAAGAATGTGCACAATACTGGTTAATTGCTTAGAGGACTAAGCCTGCCCAGTAAACATGTGGTTAGGTAAACTGACCACTCTCAACATGACCCCATTGGGTTGACTGGGCCGTAAACCTCAACACAAACAAACTGTTCAAATGGTTATTAAGGGAGATACAGCGTCTAGTCTAGACTGCAATCTCTATCATGAATTATAAAAAAAAAAACAACCCCAAACAATCAAGGAATGAAAATAACTATACATAGCAAAGCAAAAGTGTTTAGTTTGGTTTCAGAAATACTTTCTATGATGCATATGATGAAGTACTATATATAAGTTTTAAGAGAATGTTGGATTTTGGTACTGCAGAAGAGGTGATCTGCAAAACATTGCAGTCACAATGCTCTGGATAATTATTTTTCCAACTAGTATCATACTGAGCAAATTTAAGGCCATTCAGTAACTAAGAAAACCGGGATTCTGGAATCAGTAGCCATGCTGCGGACATTCTTAGTTATTGCCCTTGGCCAAGGGGCTGGTGGGGAGGGGTGTGCTGTGGTTTAAAGAATTTGCTTTAAATTTTTGCTTGTGTCTCTACTTGTACCTCTCCATTAATTTTTGGGCTGTACAGTACGGCTGATCATTTTTCTGTATTTATCTCTTTCATATAATTAAACAAAAAAAGTTCTGAAATGGTTGCTATGTGCCACATTCTCTTCTTTAGGGAACCCCTTTTTCATGACAGAACCACGGATCACCTTACGTAGTATTTGGGTGATCTTCTATGGATTTTTTCTTTGTTCATCTGCTCTAGCAATGATCAATTAAAGGTACTTAGCTTTCCAACTCTGAAGTCTTATCAGTAACTTTTAAACCTGTGTGTTGCGAGCTACTTTCACTTCTGACACTGTTTACACAGATCAGTCACAGTCGCAGATGCGATTCTGTATGCATTCATTGCATGCATCGATGACTTCATCAGATATGTTGCACACTAAATAAAAACAGTGAATCAAATGAGGATGACTGGCTAAAATATCCCATTATCTTATTTGACACAGTTCTGCAATCCGTTTCCTCATTCCTTGTTTTCTGGAGGCCATGTTTCTGCAATCTTGGAAAACTCCAATGCAGAATGGTTACCTGCGATTCTTTGCCGTTAACAACTAGACTGACACAGAGAACCAATTGCTCTTATGCGCAGACATTTAGCCAGAAATTAGTCATGCTGTGTATTAGGGTGAAACTTTTGCGGTTGAGAATACACATATAAAAATTATCGTTTTGCATACAACCAGACTTTGTTTTCGTTTTGATATGCTACAAATTGATTTTAAGTGTATTCTTCATTAAATGAAATTAGGTACACACGGAGAATACACTGCTTATCTAAGGCATTGAGTTACCTCTTCTTACTCCGGCTAGTTTATCTAAAAACAGACAGGACGTTGCATTCTTACGGGTTACCGGAAAAGCTGCACCATATCGGTAAAAATGCATTCGTATTTTGGACTGGCTATTTTTCAAATTGACCCGTATTTGGTGCAAAAGATCCATAATTTACAGTTGTATGGATGCTCTCTGTTCATTCAAGTTTTTTTATTGATCTGTTCAATTCATAGATGAATAAGTTTTCATTCAACTAGAATCTGGTTAAAGGGAAAACTCCAAAATTAAGAAGGTGAGAATTGTCATTTCTTGTACTCAACACACCTACTCAACCTGACTAACATCCCTACCAGGTATCAAAACAGCTCAAATGGCATTAATGCTTTAGAGCCCACAAGACCTCAAGAATAAGTTTTAGGGGAGACAATTAGCAGAAAAAGAAAGCTAGAGTTGTTATTCAGACATGCAATGCATCTAATCAACTTGACCTATACCCCAATCAGATATTAAAATATGTCTGTGAGTTCCAAAGATTAAGGCCACACAAGTTTGTTTTCTCTTTCATCCTAAGTAAGGGACAGTTTCTAGGGTAGATAACTCCATAAGGAATGCAATGAGAGTTGTTATTCTTGCATGCAACATGCCTCCTGGACTTGATCAACATTCCTACCAAATATTACGCAAATAATTCAGTATGTGTATGAGTTATGTTGGCACAAGCAGTACCTTTAAAATCTGGTTAAGGAGAAATAATTCCCCAAATCAATATTGTGATAGTTGTCTTTCTTGTGTGTGACATGCCTGCTCAACCTGACTAACATCCCTACGATATCATCAAAATCTCAAAGGGCATTTAAAAGTTAAGGAGAGCACAAGAAGGTTCTACGGGTGGATGGATGGATGGACAGACACTATGCTGGTCACGCTGTATCCCTTGAACCTGTTTAGTTGGGGATAACAAGAAAAAGTACAAAGACTTTGTCTTTGAAATTAATTGTTGAGACATAACTAGAAAACAAACATAGCAAGAGCTGTCTTCTTTACACAACCTGACCTGAAATATGTCTTTACAAAATCTAATCAAAATATATAAAACCTTATAGGAGTTACAACTGCACAAGATTTCAACTACAGGAGAGATAACTATAAAAAAGAAAGGAGTTGTCATTCTTGCTCTTGAGACACCTACAGATCTTCATCTGTGTCTCTACCACATATTATCAAAATGTTTCAAACCATAAAGAAGCTAAAGTGTCCCAAAGACTTTGACTTTGAAATTCATTCAGAAGAAATAACAAGAAAATGGGCATAGCAAGAGTTGTCTCTCTTGCACACAAAACTCCTTCTTGACCTGATACATGTTCCTTCCAATAGTTATCAAATTATCTCAAACAAAGAATTAAGGCCTGCACAAGATTTTGAGTTTGGTGGAGATACTCAGAAAATCAACACAGCAAAAGTTGTCATTCTTGCATGCAACACTCCTACTTGACCTGATATCTGTCGTCGGCCTCGGTGGCTCAGTTGGATGCGCCATCCGACTGGAGACCAGGAGGTTGCGGGTTCAATTCCGGCTGAGGTTGGCAACATTCTTTCGTGGAGATTGATCATGAAATAGTTTCTACGGTCATTCTCTCCCTTCTGCTGATTCAAGAAGGGCAGTTGTCAGTTTCTGGCGGAAGAATGTGCACAATACTGGTTAACTGCTTAGAGGACTAAGCCTGTCCAGTAAACGTGTGGTTAGGTAAACTGACCATGCTCGACATGACCCCATTGGGTTGACTGGGCCGTAAAACCTCAACACAACCAACCTGATATCTGTCCCTACCAAAAATTAACTCAGACAGTATGGGAGTTACAACCTGCACAAGATTTTGGCTTCAGGGGAGATACTGTTGCTACCAAATATTATTTGCCGGCCTCGGTGGCTCAGTTGGATGCGCCATCCGACTGGAGACCAGGAGGTCGCGGGTTCAACCCCCGCCGAGGTTGGCAACATTCTTTCATGAAGATTGATCATGAAATATTTTTCTATGGTCATTCTCTCTCTTCCTCTGATTCAAGAAGGGCAGTTGTCAGTTTCTGGCGAAAGAATGTGCACAATACTGGTTAACTGCTTAGAGGACTCAGTCTGCCCAGTAAACGTGGTTAGGTAAACTGACCGCGCTCGACATGACCCCATTGGGTTGACTGGGCCGTAAAACCTCAACACAAACAAAAACCAAATATTATCAAAATATTTCAAACCATTAAGAATTTATGGAGTACACAAGATTTTGGCATAGAAATTTGTTCTTGGGAGATAGCTGGAAAAAGAACAAAGCAGAAGTTGTCCTTCTTGCATGTGACACTTCTCTACATGACCTGAAACCTATGTCTACCCAATATGTTTCAAACAGTATGGGAATTATGACCTGCACAAGGTTTCACTTCAGAGGACATAAGTACATTATGAAGAAAGTGAGAGTTGTAACTCTTGCAGGCAACACCCCTACATGTCCTTATCTATGCAACAACAAAATATTGTCAAAATAATTCACACCATTAAGAAATTATGGCGCATACAAGAATTTGGCTAAGATGTGTTCAGGGGAGATAACCAGAAGAAGACCAAAGCAAGAGTTGACTTTCCTGCAGGCAATACTCCTACTTGACCTGATATATGTCCCTACCAAAGATGATTAGATTATCTCAAACAGTATGGGAGTTATGGCCTGTATAAGATTTCGGCTTCAGGGGATCAAAGTACATAATAAAGAAAGTGGGAGTTGTCTCTCTTGCACATGGCATGCACAGTGGTGCTTATCTATGCCTCTAGCAAATATCAAAATATTTCAAATCATTAAGAAGTTATGACCTGCACAAGAATTTGGCTTAGAAATTCATTTAGGGTGGTAACTAGAAAGCAACCAGTAAGTGTCGTCCTTCTTGTGTGGGATACTCCTATGACCTTATATATGTCCCTACCAAATATAATCAAATTATCTCAAGACAGTATGGGAATTATGGCCTGCACAAGATTTCAGCTTCAGGAGACATTAGTGCATGATGAGGAAAGTGAGAGTTGTCTCTTGTGCAGACAACATGCCTACTGGTCCTACATTTCATCCCTACCAAATATCAAAATACCTCAAAGTGTATCCAAGTTATAGAGCATGAGCACACAAGGATATGTCTACAGACAGACACCAGTCTGATTGCTATATCCCTCCGAATGTATTCATTCGGGGGATAATGAGTACACACAGCCTAAGATTTTGTTGAGAAACAGGAAAAAAAAATTGGATACCCTCTTATCTTGAGTACTTATTGACTGTCACAAAGCACACATTTTAGAAATTCAGAATAAGACTCTTAACCCCAGACAATGTGCATTTTTCATACAGAATTTAAAAAAATGACTTTTCATAGATATCAAGACACAGTTAGATTACCCAGAAAGAACATTTGTTTTAACTATGTCTTCCAGAATTTTAACCCAATAGTTTTAGTACAGTTTTTAAATATATAGTAGCTAGCTTTTCCAGTGAGAACATTTATTTTAACCTGTACTTCCAGAATTCAACAAGCAATTTCAGAGAATTTATGTCCCCTGCATTTAAAAAAAAAAAAAAAAAAAAACTCCAAAGGTACCTACCATGTATTCAGTTTGATAGTATTGGAGCTTGAAAAATGACTGTCTTATTGCAAAAAAAAGCTGAAAAGTGAGAAAAAGAACTGATTAAGCTCAAAATGCAGAAAAAAAATATAAAAATTAATCAGAGGATTATATCCAGATCACATGCACGTCTTCAGACCATGACAAAAATACTGAACAGTTTAAAAAACTCTGCTTAAAACTGTAGGAGGAATGGGACACAAGGTATCTACTTACTGTACATATCTGAGCCTGAAAAATGACGTAACTTCAAAATGCAGAAAAAGTTATACAAATTAATCCGAGGATTACGGTATATCAAAATCAATGCACATCTTCAGACCATGAAAAAGTACACCTGTACTGTTTCAGAATGATCAGTGTAAAACTGTAGAAAGAGTTATGGACAAAAGGTATATGCCGTCAGAGAGTGTGGAACTACTTACCACACACCATAAACCATGGAAAGCTGAATACTATATGTCCCCTTGCTTTTCTTCAAAAGACAAGGGCTGGGGAGTAGGGGGTGGATGGGGGACAACAAATCCCTTTTAATAGCGATAAAGACAGAAAGGATATTTGTTTTAACTATGTCTAGAATTTTAACCACTTTTAGAATTTTAATCACTTTTAGAATTTTAACCACTTTTAGCATTTTAACTAATTTTAGTACAGTTTTGAATAATAGGCAGATAGAATTTTAACCCAATAACTTTAGTACCTTTCTAAATAGTAGTTTGGTTACCTATTGAGAATATTTATTTTAACTACTGAATTTCTTTCAGAAATTAGCAAATGACTTTTAATAGAGATCAAGACAGTTAGGTTACCCAGAAATGACATTTGTTTTAACTCCTTCTAGAATTTTAACCAGTAATTTTAGTACAGTTTAAAGCAGTAGGCAGGTAGAATTTTAACCCAGTAGTTTTAGTTCATTTTTTTTAAATAGTAGGTAGGTTACCCAATGAGAACACTGTTGTCCTCCACCTTTTTGAAGAAAAGAGGGGACATGGTATTAAGCTCATCATGGTTCATAGTGTGTGACATGAGGTACATACTTCCACATCCTCTGACAGTATGCACCTTGTGTCTGTAACTTTTTCTACAGTTATATGCCAACCTTTTTTGTAACTGTACAGATGTTTTAGTCATGGAATGAAAATGCATGTGATTTGGATATAATCCTCAGATTAGTTTTATCACTTTTTCAGTGGTTTGAATTTGGTTATTTTTTTTAGGCTCAGATACTATCAAAGTGTATAGGTAGTGGGTACCTTGTGTCTGCAACTACTCCTACAGTTTTATGCTGATCTTTTTTTTTTTTTTTTTTTTAAATTGTGCAGGAGGTTTTGTCAGGGTCTGAAGATGTGCATGTGATTTGGATACAATTATTAGAATAATTTATTTCACCAAGTAGCATATAAGAAGAGGGCTACCGAGTCTCTCAATAACCAGAGACCAGCTGGTTAGTGAGAATATCTTCTGAAACCTGTTCATTGGCTTTTGAGGTGACAGTAAAATGCTGTGAAAGTAGCTATCTGCAATAGCAATATTCGACTGGGATGTTTCGTGAAATGTCCGTGAAATTTTGTGCAGGAGTGTGATATCTTCTTGTAACAGCCGGTCACATGGTCCAATCAAATTTGAGTTATTTTTCAAGTTCATAAGTGGTCGTGAAGCACGTTTGACTTCAGTTGAAACGCCAAACTTTCCGTGCATTATGATCGTTTAAGAACTTGAAAAATAACTCAAATTTGATTGGACTATGTGACCGGCTGTTACAAGAAGATAACACACTCCTGCACAAAATTTCACGGACATTTCACGAAACCTCCCAGTCGAATATGGCTATTGATTTGTTTTCAGAAGAAACATTACTCTGTCATTCATGGCTATTATATACTTTTGGGCCCCTATTAGTTAGCAAACATGCTCTAAAAGGTACCTTTTGCCCTTTTTCAATACACGTCATGCTTTGATCAGCCTGTTTATACAGATTGATACATGTAATTCAGTTTGATGAATCTTATGTCTCTGCTTGGAGACAGTTATATCACCTTGAATTAATCACAATTCTTTTGATGCAGCACTGAAATAGCATGGAATTCATCCAGAAACCTACACTTCAGGAACCTATAGAAGACATGGGCCTGATACCATCTCACCCCATCAGCCCATCTTTATCCAATAGTATACTATGTTTTGATGAAAATATTGAACCGTCACATGCTCCTCTTTGTATGGAATTTTCAACAAACATTTAACAGCATATATAGCATTTTATATCATGTCCTTATACTCATGGTATAACTGTTTGCTGTTTTTCAGCTGTCTACTGAACACTATTTCCTATTTTCACTTTCTAATTTTCAACAGATGACATTGTTAGCAACAACTTCCTTTCGCAATTAAAAAACAATTGCATTACATGACAAATCTTGTCTGCTTAATGTTACTAGTTTGAACAAACAATATGTATTTTTTGTCTTGAAGGTCAGTATTTGACCAAAATGCACCAATCATAACAACCCCCTTCTTCTCCAAAACAAAAATCCACAACAAAGTCACATCCTTTAGAATGTTTTAAGCTCTATTAATGCTACTTTGACAAGCAGGTCCAGATCAGACAGCAAAGCACTTCATCTGATCAGGGCCTACACTGTTCGTACAAAATGTAGGCATTTCTGACAAAAAAAAAAGAAACAATAAATCAGACACCCAAAAATAACAAATGAACCTGCACTGTCTATAAGGTAGAGTATTCTATTACGCATTTATGGGGTTACCCAGTTACATCAAGTGGATTCTCCTACCACAACTCTTCAGACCAGTCTGTTTCCAACAGCAGGGTGTCTGGTTATTTTTTATTGCTACTAGTTTTTTAGAAATTCTTGTCTTAAATGCAAACTAGTAGACCCTGATCAGATGATGCATTCTACAGCATCTGATCTGGATCTGCACTGTTTGTCAATTACCCTTTTTGGGGTTCTAGACTATAATGGGTTAAGCTATTTGGTGGATAGATGAAAGTCAATATTATTTCAATGCAGCTGCAACAAATGTGAATGCAACCATGTCTACCAGGTGTAGTCATGTATTCATTTTGAGTATAATGATAGTGAGGGTGCCAAAGTCATGGAAATGCTGTTAAACAGAATTTATGACTAGACTAAGCCTTTTTGACAAAAATAGGCAGTATCTTTTGTTGGTCTGCCATTTCAAGTCATTGTTCACTAAATATACATGTAGAAATATTTCACTAGGTGTTTTCATGAACTTAATGTGTGCAGTAATGTTTTAATAAGGACAAAAGTGTTTACAGAGGGAACTCGCAGACCACAGCTTTCCACAAAAATCACATGTTAAGCCTTCACTGTTGGCATCCAGTTAACATTTTGCTGTGGAACTTGTGATGTGTCCACATTGGTTGGGAAAACCAATCTTAATATATACAGTATTTAAATAATCAGGTTTAAAAGCTCTCAAGACAAAACAAATTTTGAATAGGATGCTTTTTTATGCCCCACCCTCGTTCAAAGAATGGTGTAAAGGGCACAAATTTTATAGTGTTACCCTGTTAGTTTGTCTCCAGCGGCATTTGGTTTTAGCAATTTGCCTTTAAGTATTTTTTCAGGCGGGAGCATCCATGTCCTTTTGACACATTTCTACCTGCTATTATTGAAAAGTGAAAATTTCATGTTTGCTTAGGAAACTCTGAGACCACAGGTCAAAATAATTTTTGGTCATATCCTGTTCAGACACTTTACATCCACTAGAGCAAGTATTTTTTATTGACTAACAGTGGTGGTACAGATGAGTGTTCAGACTGACGTGTTATGTGTATCTGGGCCTTCACTGTTGGCATCCAGTTAACATTTTGCTGTGGAACTTGTGATGTGTTCACTTTGGTTGGGATGACCTGGCATAATATATACATATAATATTTAAATGTTGGGAGTATAAAAGGTTGCAAAGTAATATTAATTTCAAGTAGGCTATTTTTCATTATTAAATATTACTTTATTAGAGTTGCAAGGGACAAATAGTTTTAAATAGGATGCTTTTCATTTTGAAATATCACGTTTAAGGTATTTTTGAAAAGAGGAAAACTTCATGTTTCCTAAGGGAACTCTCAGACACAGGTCTAAAGAAGTTTTGGTCATATCCTGTTAAGACTCTTGACATCCATTTAGGCAAGTATTAGTTAATTACCAACAGTCCTGGTACAGATGTGTCTTCTCAACTTATTAGATTTGCCAGAGCTTCTTCAAATCTTAATGACTTTAACTACCGTAATAAAGCCCTTACTGCCAAACTTCTTAGGCAGGGCTATGGTTATTTTAAACTTTGTAAGGCGTTTTCGAAATTTTATAGCAAACACAGTGCCTTGTTAGAAAAATAGAGCATCAGTCTGAAAACACTTCTGCAACAAGGTATATCGGAACCTGAATTTTACGGTGACTTAGTGTACAAATTAAAAAAAATTGTAGGTAAATCTAACTTTTCGGAGCAATTCAGAAAACTTATTAACCGTTATAAAAGAATTGGCTATAGCCTGGATATTATGCGGCACACTGCATGCCTAGTTGTCAACCCAATCATTGTTGATGGCTATGCTTCACTCTTTAATTGCATGACTGTGGTTCGGGCCTCAGACTCAATGACGGCCTCTTCGTAAAACTTTAACCAGTGGATTGGAGCTTGCTTTATGCAAACCGAATTTTTATGTGTTTCTGTATTAAGAGTAGCATCGGGACCCAGGGTGAAGTTAGCTAGCTGTAAAAGTACTTTAAACCCCCCGTTGGTTTACTCTACTAACCGTTCTAAGGCGGTAGTCCAGGTGTTAGTCTTACTCTTTGTTGCTTTGTGGTTTATTCTACGAGGCGATTTGTTGTATGTCTTTCCATGTGTCATTTTGTTCTTTTGTTTTTCAGTCCTTTTAGTATTGCAATTATCTCACTTGGGGAAGAGAGAGCTAATCTTAGTGCTTTTCCTACGTTTGTTCGATTTGTGCTTGTTTGGATTTGTCGGTTTCCTCTTCCTCTTGGGGTCTGGGAAGGGCTGGGGTTTGTGATTGTAGCACTCCCTGGACTTTTCTCTTACCCTTTTTCTGAATGACAAGTTACGCTTATCTTGGCCTTCACTGTTGGCATCCAGTTAACATTTTGCTGTGGAACTTGTGATGTGTACACTTTGGTTTAGATGACCAGGCATAATACATGTATATACAGTATTTAAATGTTAAAGAATAAATTGTTGCAAGGCAATATTAATTTTAAATAGGCTGCTTTTCACTATATAAACATGAATTTATAAGGTTGCAAGATAAAACTAATTTTGAGTAGGATGCATTGCATAATTAAATATCACTTTTAAGGTATTTTATAGTATTTACTGACCAACAGTGGTGGTACAGATAAGCCTTCTGAATGAGATATTATGTTTACCTGGGCCTTCACTGTTGACATCCAGTTAACATTTTGCTGTGGAACTTGTGATGTGCTCCCTTTGGTCAAGATGACCATGCATACTATATACAATATTTAAATGTTAAAGTGAAATTAATACAATGTAATATATGTTTTGAATCCGCTGCAATTCGTTATTAAACATTACTTGTGTTAGGTCGCAAGGTTATACTAGTTTTGAATAAGATGATTTTCATCATAAAATATCACTTTAAAGCCATTTTTAAAAAGGGAAATAATTTCATGTTTGCTAGGAAACTTTAAGATCACAGGTCTAAAGAATATTTGGTCATATCCTGTTAAAACATTTTACATCTACAAGGGCAAGTCCCTTCCTCTGATTCAAGAAGGGCAGTTGTCAGTTTCTGGCGAAAGAATGTGCACAATACTGGTTAACCGCTTAGAGGACTAAGCCTGCCCAGTAAACGTGTGGTTAGGTAAACTGACCGCACTCGACATGACCCCATTGGGTTGACTGGGCCGTAAAACCTCAACACAAACAAACAAACAAACAAGGGCAAGTACTAACCAACAGTGATGTTACAGATGGTTTTCCTGAATGACATGTTATGCTTATATGGGCCTTCACTTTCGGCATCCAGCAAATATTTTGCTGTGGAACTTATGATTGTCCACTTTGGGATGACCAGGTATAATATATACATTATTTAAATGTGAGGGTATTGGTGTTGCAAGTTAATATTAAGTTTAAACTGGCTGCTTTTTATTACTAAACATTACTTTTATAAGGTTCCAAGGTAAATCTAGTTTTGAATAGGATGATTTTCATCATTAAATCTCACTTTAAAGGTACTTTTTAAAAGGAAAAATATCATGTCTGCTTAGGAAACTCTCAGACCGCAGGTCTATAAAGGATTTTTGGTCATATCCTGTTAAGACACTTTACAACCAGTAGGGCAAGTAGTATTTACTGACCAACAGTGGTGGTACAGATGAGTCTATTAGATGACAAGGTATGCTTATCTTGGCCTTCACTGTTGGCATCTAGTTAACATTTTGCTGTGGAACTTGTGATGTGTCCACTTTGGTTGGGATGACCGTGCATAATATATACATTATTTCAATGTTAAAAAATAAAACGATGCAAGGTAATATTAAGAGAAATAGGCTGCTTTTCAGTATATAAACATTACTTTTGTATGGTTGCAAGATAATGCTAGTTTTGAATAGGATGCATTGCATGATTAAGTATCACTTTTAAGGTGTTTTGAAATAGGAAAAGTTCATGTTTGCTTAGGAAACTCTCAGACCATAGGTCTTAAGAACTTTTGTTTGGTCATATCCTGTTAAGACACTTTACATCCACTAAGGCAAGAAGTATTTAATGACCAACAGTGGTGGTACAGATGAGCTTTCTAAATGATATGATATGCTTACCTGGGCTTTCATTGTTGGCATCTAGTTAATATTTTGTTGTGGATATTGTGATGTGTCCACTTTGGTTGGGATGACCATGCCTAATATATACATTATTAGTTAATAAGTATATTAGTTAAAACAGTAACAAGGTAATATAATTTTGAATAGGCTGCTTTTTCATTTAATTTGTAAGGTTGCAAGGTAATACTAGTTTTGAATAGGATGATTTTTATCATTAAATATCACTTTTAATCTATTTGTGAAAGGGAATATTTCATGTTTGCTTAAGAAACTCTAGACCACAGGTCTAAAGAATTTTTGGTCATATCCTATTAAGACGCATTACATCCATAAGTGCAAGGATTATTTCATGACCAACAGTCATGGTACAGATAAGTCTATTGGATGATGTGTTACGCTTATCTGGCCTTCACTTTTGGCATCAAGTTAACATTTTGCTGTGGAACTTGTGATGTGTCCACTTTGGTTGGGATGACCAGGCATAAAATATTTAAATGCTAGAGAATAAAACGTTGTAAGGTAATATTCAATTCAAATAGGCTGCTTTTTATTATTAAACATTTTTTGTAATGTTTCAAGGTGTAGTTTTTAATAGGATGATTTTCATTAATAAATAAATATTAAAGGTATTTTTGAAAAGAGAAATTTTAATGTGTGCTTAGGAAACTTTCAGACCACAGGTCTAAAGGATTTTTGGTCATATCCTGTTAAGACATTTCACATCCACTAGGGCAAGTATTATTTACTGACGGACAGTGTTGGTTCAGGTGAGTCTTCTGAATCAGATGTCATGTTTATCTGGGCCTTCACTGTTGGCATCCAGTTAACAGTTTGCTGTGGACCTTGTGATATGTCCACTTTGGTTGGGATGACCAAGCATAATATATACATTTTTGAATGTTAGAGTATATAAGGTAAAATTTTATATAGGTTTTTTGTTTTTTTTCTTATCATACATTACTTCTGTAAGGTTTCAAGGTAATAACTACTTTTAAATAGGATGCTTTTCATCATTAAATATCACTTTAAAGGTATTTTTGAAACGGTTAAATTTCATGTTTACTTAGGAAACTCTGAGACCACAGGTCTAAATAATTTTTGGTCATATCCCGTTCAGACACTTTACATCCACTAGGGCAAGTATTATTTACTGACTAACAGTGGTGGTACAGATGAGTGTTCAAACTGACATGTTATGTGTATCTGGGCCTTCACTGTTGGCATCCAGTTAACATTTTGCTGTGGAACTTGTGATGTGTCCACTTTGGTTGGGATGACCTGGCATAATATATACATATAATATTTAAATGTTGGAGTATAAAATGTTGCAAAGTAATATTACTTTCAAATAGGCTATTTTTCATTATTAAATATTTCTTTATTAGAGTTGCAAGGGACAAATAGTTTTAAATAGGATGCTTTTCATTATGAAACATCACTTTTAAGGTATTTTTGAAAAGGGGAAAATTTCACGTTTCCTGAGGGAACTCTCAGACACAGGTCTAAAGAATTGGTCATATCCTGTTAAGACACTTGACATCCACTTAGGCAAGTATTATTTAATTACCAACAGTCATGGTACAGATGTGTCTTCTGAACGACAAGTTATACATATCTTGGCCTTCACTGTTGGCATCCTGTTAACATTTTGCTGTGGAACTTGTGATGTGTCCACTTTGGTTGGGATGACCAGGCATAAAATATACATTATTTAAATGGTGGAGAATAAAACGTTGTAAGGTAATATTCAATTCAAATAGGTTGCTTTTTATTATTAAAAATTTTTTGTAAGGTTGCAAGGTATTACTAGTTTTTAATAGGATGATTTTCATTATTAAATAAACATCACTTTAAAGGTATTTTTGAAAAGAGAAAATTTAATGTGTGCTTAGGAAACTTTCAGACCACAGGTCTAAAGGATTTTTGGTCATATCCTGTTAAGACATTTCACAATCCACTAGGGCAAGTATTATTTACTGACGGACAGTGTTGGTGCAGGTGAGTCTTTTGAATCAGATGTTATGTTTATCTGGGCCTTCACTGTTGGCATCCAGTTAACAGTTTGCTGTGGACCTTGTGATATGTCCACTTTGGTTGGGATGACCAGGCATAATATATACATTATTTGAATGTTAGAGTATATAACCTAGCTAGGTAAAATTTTACATAGGTGATGTTTTTCATATCATACATTATTTCTGTAAGGTTTCAAGGTAATAATTACTTTTAAATAGGATGCCTTTCTTCATTAAATATCACTTTTAAGGTATTTTTGAGATGGTTAAATTTCATGTTTACTTAGGAAACTCTGAGACCACAGGTCTAAATAATTTTTGGTCATATCCCGTTCAGACACTTTACATCCACTAGGGCAAGTATTATTTACTGACTAACAGTGGTGGTACAGATGAGTGTTCAGACTGACATATTATGTTTATCTGGGCCTTCACTGTTGGCATCCAGTTAACATTTTGCTGTGGAACTTGTGATGTGTCCACTTTGGTTGGGATGACCTGGCATAATATATACATATAATATTTAAATGTTGGAGTAGAAAATGTTGCAAAGTAATATAACTTTCAAATAGGCTATTTTTCATTATTAAATATTTCTTTATTAGAGTTGCAAGGGACAACTAGTTTTAAATAGGATGCTTTTCATTATGAAATATCACTTTTAAGGTATTTTTGAAAAGGGGAAAATTTCACGTTTCCTAAGGGAACTCTCAGACACAGGTCTAAAGAATTGGTCATATCCTGTTAAGACACTTGACAACCACTTAGGCAAGTATTATTTAATTACCAACAGTCATGGTACAGATTTGTCTTCTGAATGACAAGTTATACATATCTTGGCCTTCAATGTTGGCATCCAGTTAACATTTTGCTGTGGAACTTGTGATGTGTCCACTTTGGTTGGGATGACCAGGCATAAAATATACATTATTCAAATGGTGGAGAATAAAAGGTTGTAAGGTAATATTCAATTTAAATAGGTTTCTTTTTATTATTAAACATTTTTTGTAAGGTTGCAAGGTATTACTAGTTTTTAATAGTGTGATTTTCATTATTAAATAAACATCACTTTAAAGGTATTTTTGAAAAGAGAAAATTAATGTGTGCTTAGAAAACTTTCAGACCACAGGTCTAAAGGATTTTTGGTCATATCCTGTTAAGACATTTCACAATCCACTAGGGCAAGTATTATTTACTGACGGACAGTGTTGGTGCAGGTGAGTCTTCTGAATCAGATGTTATGTTTATCTGGGCCTTCACTGTTGGCATCCAGTTAACAGTTTGCTGTGGATGTTGTGATATGTCCACTTTGGTTGGGATGACCAGGCATAATATATACATTATTTGAATGTTAGAGTATATAACCTAGCTAGGTAAAATTTTACATAGGTTATGTTTTTCATATCATACATTATTTCTGTAAGGTTTCAAGGTAATAACTACTTTTAAATAGGATGCCTTTCTTCATTAAATATCACTTTTAAGGTATTTTTGAGATGGTTAAATTTCATGTTTACTTAGGAAACTCTGAGACCACAGGTCTAAATAATTTTTGGTCATATCCCGTTCAGACACTTTACATCCACTAGGGCAAGTATTATTTACTGACTAACAGTGGTGGTACAGATGAGTGTTCAGACTGACATGTTATGTGTATCTGGGCCTTCACTGTTGGCATCCAGTTAACATTTTGCTGTGGAACTTGTGATGTGTCCACTTTGGTTGGGATGACCTGGCATAATATATACATATAATATTTAAATGTTGGAGTAGAAAATGTTGCAAAGTAATATTACATTCAAATAGGCTATTTTTCATTATTAAATATTTCTTTATTAGAGTTGCAAGGGACAACTAGTTTTAAATAGGATGCTTTTCATTATGAAATATCACTTTTAAGGTATTTTTGAAAAGGGGAAAATTTCACGTTTCCTAAGGGAGCTCTCAGACACAGGTCTAAAGAATTGGTCATATCCTGTTAAGACACTTGACATCCACTTAGGCATGTTATTTAATTACCAACAGTCATGGTACAGATGTGTCTTCTGAACGACAAGTTATACATATCTTGGCCTTCACTGTTGGCATCCAGTTAACATTTTGCTGTGGAACTTGTGATGTGTCCACTTTGGTTGGAATGACCAGGCATAAAATATACATTATTTAAATGCTGGAGAATAAAAGGTTGTAAGGTAATATTCAATTCAAATAGGTTGCTTTTTATTATTAAACATTTTTTGTAAGGTTGCAAGGTATTACTTGTTTTTAATAGGATGATTTTCATTATTAAATAAACATCACTTTAAAGGTATTTTTGAAAAGAGAAAATTAATGTGTGCTTAGGAAACTTTCAGACCACAGGTCTAAAGGATTTTTGGTCATATCCTGTTAAGACATTTCACAATCCACTAGGGCAAGTATTATTTACTGACGGACAGTGTTGGTGCAGGTGAGTCTTCTGAATCAGATGTTATGTTTATCTGGGCCTTCACTGTTGGCATCCAGTTAACAGTTTGCTGTGGACCTTGTGATAAGTCCACTTTGGTTGGGATGACCAGGCATAATATATACATTATTTGAATGTTAGAGTATATAACCTAGCTAGGTAAAATTTTACATAGGTTATGTTTTTCATATCATACATTATTTCTGTAAGGTTTCAAGGTAATAATTACTTTTAAATAGGATGCCTTTCTTCATTAAATATCACTTTTAAGGTATTTTTGAGGTGGTTAAATTTCATGTTTACTTAGGAAACTCTGAGACCACAGGTCTAAATAATTTTTGGTCATATCCTGTTCAGACACTTTACATCCACTAGGGCAAGTATTATTTACTGACTAACAGTGGTGGTACAGATGAGTGTTCAGACTGACATGTTATGTGTATCTGGGCCTTCACTGTTGGCATCCAGTTAACATTTTGCTGTGGAACTTGTGATGTGTCCACTTTGGTTGGGATGACCTGGCATAATATATACATATAATATTTAAATGTTGGAGTAGAAAATGTTGCAAAGTAATATTACTTTCAAATAGGCTATTTTTCATTATTAAATATTTCTTTATTAGAGTTGCAAGGGACAACTAGTTTTAAATAGGATGCTTTTCATTATGAAATATCACTTTTAAGGTATTTTTGAAAAGGGGAAAATTTCACGTTTCCTAAGGGAACTCTCAGACACAGGTCTAAAGAATTGGTCATATCCTGTTAAGACACTTGACATTCACTTAGGCAAGTATTATTTAATTACCAACAGTCATGGTACAGATTTGTCTTCTGAATGACAAGTTATACATATCTTGGCCTTCACTGTTGGCATCCAGTTAACATTTTGCTGTGGAACTTGTGATGTGTCCACTTTGGTTGGGATGACCAGGCATAAAATATACATTATTCAAATGGTGGAGAATAAAAGGTTGTAAGGTAATATTCAATTCAAATAGGTTGCTTTTTATTAGTAAACATTTTTTGTAAGGTTGCAAGGTATTACTAGTTTTTAAAAGGATGATTTTCATTATTAAATAAACATCACTTTAAAGGTATTTTTGAAAAGAGAAAATTTAATGTGTGCTTAGGAAACTTTCAGACCACAGGTCTAAAGGATTTTTGGTCATATCCTGTTAAGACATTTCACAATCCACTAGGGCAAGTATTATTTACTGACGGACAGTGTTGGTGCAGGTGAGTCTTCTGAATCAGATGTTATGTTTATCTGGGCCTTCACTGTTGGCATCCAGTTAACAGTTTGCTGTGGACCTTGTGATATGTCCACTTTGGTTGGGATGACCAGGCATAATATATACATTATTTGAATGTTAGAGTATATAACCTAGCTAGGTAAAATTTTACATAGGTTATGTTTTTCATATCATACATTATTTCTGTAAGGTTTCAAGGTAATAATTACTTTTAAATAGGATGCCTTTCTTCATTAAATATCACTTTTAAGGTATTTTTGAGATGGTTAAATTTCATGTTTACTTAGGAAACTCTGAGACCACAGGTCTAAATAATTTTGGTCATCTCCCGTTCAGACACTTTACATCCACTAAGGCAAGTATTATTTACTGACTAACAGTGGTGGTACAGATGAGTGTTCAGACTGACATGTTATGTTTATCTGGGCCTTCACTGTTGGCATCCAGTTAACATTTTGCTGTGGAACTTGTGATGTGTCCACTTTGGTTGGGATGACCTGGCATAATATATACATATAATATTTAAATGTTGGAGTAGAAAATGTTGCAAAGTAATATTACTTTCAAATAGGCTATTTTTCATTATTAAATATTTCTTTATTAGAGTTGCAAGGGACAACTAGTTTTAAATAGGATGCTTTTCATTATGAAATATCACTTTTAAGGTATTTTTGAAAAGGGGAAAATTTCACGTTTCCTAAGGGAACTCTCAGACACAGGTCTAAAGAATTGGTCATATCCTGTTAAGACACTTGACATTCACTTAGGCAAGTATTATTTAATTACCAACAGTCATGGTACAGATGGTCTTCTGAACGACAAGTTATACATATCTTGGCCTTCACTGTTGGCATCCAGTTAACATTTTGCTGTGGAACTTGTGATGTGTCCACTTTGGTTGGGATGACCAGACATAAAATATACATTATTTAAATGGTGGAGAATAAAAGGTTGTAAGGTAATATTCAATTCAAATAGGTTGCTTTTTATTATTAAACATTTTTTGTAAGGTTGCAAGGTATTACTAGTTTTTAATAGGATGATTTTCATTATTAAATAAACATCACTTTAAAGGTATTTTTGAAAAGAGAAAATTTAATGTGTGCTTAGGAAACTTTCAGACCACAGGTCTAAAGGATTTTTGGTCATATCCTGTTAAGACATTTCACAATCCACTAGGGCAAGTATTATTTACTGACGGACAGTGTTGGTGCAGGTGAGTCTTCTGAATCAGATGTTATGTTTATCTGGGCCTTCACTGTTGGCATCCAGTTAACAGTTTGCTGTGGACCTTGTGATATGTCCACTTTGGTTGGGATGACCAGGCATAATATATACATTATTTGAATGTTAGAGTATATAACCTAGCTAGGTAAAATTTTACATAGGTTATGTTTTTCATATCATACATTATTTCTGTAAGGTTTCAAGGTAATAACTACTTTTAAATAGGATGCCTTTCTTCATTAAATATCACTTTTAAGGTATTTTTGAGATGGTTAAATTTCATGTTTACTTAGGAATCTCTGAGACCACAGGTCTAAATAATTTTTGGTCATATCCCGTTCAGACACTTTACATCCACTAGGGCAAGTATTATTTACTGACTAACAGTGGTGGTACAGATGAGTGTTCAGACTGACATGTTATGTGTATCTGGGCCTTCACTGTTGGCATCCAGTTAACATTTTGCTGTGGAACTTGTGATGTGTCCACTTTGGTTGGGATGACCTGGCATAATATATACATATAATATTTAAATGTTGGAGTATAAAATGTTGCAAAGTAATATTACTTTCAAATAGGCTATGTTCATTATTAAATATTTCTTTATTAGAGTTGCAAGGGACAACTAGTTTTAAATAGGATGTTTTTCATTATGAAATATCACTTTAAAGGTATTTTTGAAAAGGAGAAAATTTCACGTTTCCTAAGGGAACTCTCAGACACAGGTCTAAAGAATTGGTCATATCCTGTTAAGACACTTGACATCCACTTAGGCAAGTATTATTTAATTACCAACAGTCATGGTACAGATGTGTCTTCTGAACGACAAGTTATACATATCTTGGCCTTCACTGTTGGCATCCAGTTAACATTTTGCTGTGGAACTTGTGATGTGTCCACTTTGGTTTGGATGACCAGGCATAAGATATACATTATTTAAATGCTGGAGAATAAAAGGTTGTAAGGTAATATTCAATTCAAATAGGTTGCTTTTTATTATTAAACATTTTTTGTAAGGTTGCAAGGTATTACTAGTTTTTAATAAGATGATTTTCATTATTAAATAAACATCACTTTAAAGGTATTTTTGAAAAGAGAAAATTTAATGTGTGCTTAGGAAACTTTCAGACCACAGGTCTAAAGGATTTTTGGTCATATCCTGTTAAGACATTTCACAATCCACTAGGGCAAGTATTATTTACTGACGGACAGTGTTGGTGCAGGTGAGTCTTCTGAATCAGATGTTATGTTTATCTGGGCCTTCACTGTTGGCATCCAGTTAACAGTTTGCTGTGGACCTTGTGATATGTCCACTTTGGTTGGGATGACCAGGCATAATATATACATTATTTGAATGTTAGAGTATATAACCTAGCTAGGTAAAATTTTACATAGGTTATGTTTTTCATATCATACATTATTTCTGTAAGGTTTCAAGGTAATAATTACTTTTAAATAGGATGCCTTTCTTCATTAAATATCACTTTTAAGGTATTTTTGAGATGGTTAAATTTCATGTTTACTTAGGAAACTCTGAGACCACAGGTCTAAATAATTTTTGGTCATATCCTGTTCAGACACTTTACATCCACTAGGGCAAGTATTATTTACTGACTAACAGTGGTGGTACAGATGAGTGTTCAGACTGACATGTTATGTGTATCTGGGCCTTCACTGTTGGCATCCAGTTAACATTTTGCTGTGGAACTTGTGATGTGTCCACTTTGGTTTGGATGACCTGGCATAATATATACATATAATATTTAAATGTTGGAGTAGAAAATGTTGCAAAGTAATATTACTTTCAAATAGGCTATTTTTCATTATTAAATATTTCTTTATTAGAGTTGCAAGGGACAACTAGTTTTAAATAGGATGCTTTTCATTATGAAATATCACTTTTAAGGTATTTTTGAAAAGGGGAAAATTTCACGTTTCCTAAGGGAACTCTCAGACACAGGTCTAAAGAATTGGTCATATCCTGTTAAGACACTTGACATCCACTTAGGCAAGTATTATTTAATTACCAACAGTCATGGTACAGATGTGTCTTCTGAACGACAAGTTATACATATCTTGGCCTTCACTGTTGGCATCCAGTTAACATTTTGCTGTGGAACTTGTGATGTGTCCACTTTGGTTGGGATGACCGGGCATAAAATATACATTATTTAAATGCTGGAGAATAAAAGGTTGTAAGGTAATATTCAATTCAAATAGGTTGTTTTTTATTATTAAACATTTTTTGTAAGGTTGCAAGGTATTACTAGTTTTTAATAAGATGATTTTCATTATTAAATAAACATCACTTTAAAGGTATTTTTGAAAAGAGAAAATTTAATGTGTGCTTAGGAAACTTTCAGACCACAGGTCTAAAGGATTTTTGGTCATATCCTGTTAAGACATTTCACATCCACTAGGGCAAGTATTATTTACTGACGGACAGTGTTGGTGCAGGTGAGTCTTCTGAATCAGATGTTGTGTTTATCTGGGCCTTCACTGTTGGCATCCAGTTAACAGTTTGCTGTGGACCTTGTGATATGTCCACTTTGGTTGGGATGACCAGGCATAATATATACATTATTTGAATGTTAGAGTATATAACCTAGCTAGGTAAATTTTTACATAGGTTGTTTTTCATATCATACATTATTTCTGTAAGGTTTCAAGGTAATAACTACTTTTAAATAGGATGCTTTTCTTCATTAAATATCACTTTTAAGGTATTTTTGAGATGGTTAAATTTCATGTTTACTTAGGAAACTCTGAGACCACAGGTCTAAATAATTTTTGGTCAAATCCCGTTCAGACACTTTACATCCACTAGGGCAAGTATTATTTACTGACTAACAGTGGTGGTACAGATGAGTGTTCAGACTGACATGTTATGTGTATCTGGGCCTTCACTGTTGGCACCCAGTTAACATTTTGCTGTGGAACTTGTGATGTGTCCACTTTGGTTGGGATGACCTGGCATAATATATACATATAATATTTAAATGTTGGAGTATAAAATGTTGCAAAGTAATATTACTTTCAAATAGGCTATTTTTCATTATTAAATATTTCTTTATTAGAGTTGCAAGGGACAACTAGTTTTAAATAGGATGCTTTTCATTATGAAATATCACTTTAAAGGTATTTTTGAAAAGGGGAAAATTTCACGTTTCCTAAGGGAACTCTAAGACAGAGGTCTAAAGAATTGTTCATATCCTGTTAAGACACTTGACAACCACTTAGGCAAGTATTATTTAATTACCAACAGTCATGGTACAGATGTGTCTTCTGAACGACAAGTTATACATATCTTGGCCTTCACTGTTGGCATCCAGTTAACATTTTGCTGTGGAACTTGTGATGTGTCCACTTTGGTTGGGATGACCAGGCATAAAATATACATTATTTAAATGCTGGAGAATAAAAGTTTGTAAGGTAATATTCAATTCAAATAGGTGTTTTTTTATTATTAAACATTTTTTGTAAGATTGCAAGGTATTACTAGTTTTTAATAAGATGATTTTCATTATTAAATAAACATCACTTTAAAGGTATTTTTGAAAAGAGAAAATTTAATGTGTGCTTAGGAAACTTTCAGACCACAGGTCTAAAGGATTTTTGGTCATATCCTGTTAAGACATTTCACATCCACTAGGGCAAGTATTATTTACTGACGGACAGTGTTGGTGCAGGTGAGTCTTCTGAATCAGATGTTATGTTTATCTGGGCCATCACTGTTGGCATCCAGTTAACATTTTTCTGTGGACCTTGTGATATGTCCACTTTGGTTGGGATGGCCTGGCATAATATATACATTATTTGAATGTAGGCGTATATAAGGTTGCAAGGTAAAATTTTACACAGGTTGTTTTTCATTATCGTACATTACTTCTGTAAGGTTTCAAGGTAATAACTACTTTTAAATAGGATGCTTTTCATCATTAAAAATCACTTTTAAGGTATTTTTGAAATGGTTATATTTCATGTTTACTTAGGAAACTCTGAGACCACAGGTCAAAAGAATTTTTGGTCATATCCTGTTAAGACACATTACATCCACTAGGGCAAGTATTATTTAATGACCAACAGTGTTGGTACAGATGAGTCTTCTGAATCATGTTATGATTATCTGGGCCTTCAATATGGGCATCCACTTAACTTTTGCTGTGGAACTTGTGATGTGTCCACTTTGGTTGGGATGACCATGCAGGCATAATATATACATTATTGAAATGTTAGAGTATAACAGGTTGTAAGGTAATATTTTAAACATTTTGTTTTTCATTAACATTATTTTTGTAAGGTTGCATTGTAATACTAGTCTTGAATAGGGATGATTCTCATAATGAAATATCACTTTTGATGTACTTTTGAAATGGTTAAATTTCTTGTTTAGTTAGAAAACTCTCAGACCAAAGGTCTAAAGAATTTTTGGTCATATCCTGTTAAGACACATTACATCCACAAAGACAAGAATTATTTAATGACCATGTGTCATGATACAGATGAGTTTCTGAATGACAAGTTATACATATCTGGGCCTTCACTGTTGGCATCCATTTAACATTTTGCTGTGGAACTTGTGATGTGTCCACTTTGGTTGGGATGACCAGGCATAATATATACATTAAATAAATGTTAGAGAGTATATAAGATTGCAAGGTAATATCAGTTTTAAATAGGCCGCTTTTCATTGTTAAGCTTTACTTTCATCAAGGTTGCAAGTTAATACTAGTTTTGAATAGGATGCTTTTCATTTTTATTAAATACTTGTTAGATATTTTAAAAAAAGGTAAAGATCATGTATACTTAGGAAACTCTCAGACCACAGGTCAAAATAATTTTTGGTCATGTCCTGTTAAAAAAGGTAAGAGAAAAGTCCAGGGATTGCCACAATCACAAACCGCAGTCCTTCCCAGACCCCAAGAGGAAGAGGAAACCGACAAATCTAAACAAGCACAAACCGAACAAATGTACGAAAAGCACTAAGATTAGCTTTCTCTTCCCCAAGTGAGGTAATCGCAATACTAAAAGGACTGAAAAACACAAGAACAAAATGACACACGGAAAGACATACAACAAATCGCCTCGAAGAATAAACCACAAAGCAACAAAGAGTAAGACTAACACCGGGATCACCGCCTTAGAACGGTCGGTAGAGGAAACCACCAGGGGGTTTAAAGCACTTTTACAGTATTATTTACTGACCAGCAGTGGTGGTACAGCTGTGTCTTCTGAATGACAAGTTATACTTAACTGGGCCTTTACTGTTGGGCATTCAGTTAACATTTTGCTGTTGAACTCATGATACAGATGAGTTTCTGAATGACAAGTTATACATATCTGGGCCTTCACTGTTGGCATCCATTTAACATTTTGCTGTGGAACTTGTGATGTGTCCACTTTGGTTGGGATGATCAGGCATAATATATACATTATATAAATGTTAGTGTTTTCAAGATTGTAAGATAATGTTAAGGTTCACTTGGCTGTTTTCATTATTAAACATTACTTTTTTAAGGTAACAAGGTTACTTTTGTGAGGTAACTAGTTTTGAAAGGATGATTCTAATTATGAAATATCACTTTTAAGGTATTTTTGAAAAGGGTACATTTTATTTTTACTTAGGAAACTCTCAGACCACAGGTCTAAAGATTTTTTGGTCTTATCCTGTTAAGACACTTTACATCCACTAGGGCAAGTATTTTTCACTGACCAACATTGGTGGTACAGATGAGTCTTCGGTCTGACATGTTTGCTTATCTGGGCCTTACTCTTGGCATGCAGTCAACATTTTGGAACTTGTGATATGTCCACTTTGGTTTGGACGACCAGGCATGATAAATACATTATTTAAATGTTACTTTATAAAAGATTACAAGGTAGTATTTATTTTAAATAGGGTTTTGTTTTTATTATTCAGCATTACTTTTGTTAGGGTGCAAGGTAATACTAGTTTTGAATAGGATGATTTCATCATTAAATATCATTTTTAAGGAATTTTTGAATAGCAGAAATTATATGCTTGCTCAGGAAACTCTCAGACTTCAGACCACGGGTCTAAGAATTTTTGGTCATATCCTGTTAAGACACTTTACATCCATAAGGGCTAGTATTATTTACTGACCAACTGTGGTGGTACAGATGAGTCTTCTGAATGGCATGATCTGTTTATGTTGGCCTTTACTGCTGGGACACAGTTACTATTATGTTATTTACTATTTTTTTAGATGAGTCTACGAATGACATGTTATACTTATCTGGGCCTTCACTTTTGGTCTCATGTTAACATTTTGCTATGGAACTTGTGATGTATCCACTTTGGTTTGGATCACCAGACATAATATTTACATATTTCAAGTGTTAGAGTGTAAACAGTTATGTAATTTTTTTTTTTTTAAAAGGCTGCTTTTTTTTTTATTATTAAACATTACATTTGTAAAATTGCAAGATAATACTAGCTTTGAAAAGGGTGGTTTCATTATTAAATATCACTTTATATCTATTTTTGAAAAGGGAAAATTTCATGTTTGCTTAGGAAACTCTGAGACCACAGGTCTAAAGTATATTTGGTCATATCCTGTTAAGACACTTTACATCCACTACAGGGCAAGAATTATTTACTCACCAACAGTGGTGGTACAGATGGGTCTTATGAATGACATTTTATGCTTATATGGACCTTCACTGTTGGCATCCAGTTATCATCTTGCTGTGGAACTTGTGATGTGTCCACTTTGGTTGGGATGACCAGGCATAATAACTACATTATTTAAATGTTAGAGAATAAAATGTTGCTAGGTAATGTTAATTTTAAATAGCCTTAAGCCTGCTATTCATTATTGAACATTATTTTTGTAAGGTTGCAAGATAATATAGTTTTTAATAGGATGCTTCCATCATTAGATATCCCCTTTAACATATTTTTGAAATGTGAAAATTTCATGTTTGCTTTGGAAACTTTCAGATCGCAGGTCTAACGAACTTCTGGTCATATCCAGTTAAGACTTGGTATCCAGTTGATATTTTGCTGTGGAACTTGTGATGTGTCCACTTCTGATGGGATGACCAGGCACAATATATACATCATTTAACTGTAAGAGTATAAAAGATTGTTTGGTTATATTTTAAATAGGTTATTTTTTCATTTTTAAGCATTATTTGTATAAAGTTGCAAGGTAATTCTAGTTTTGAATAGGATGATTTTTGATTATTAAATATCACTTTTAAGATATATTAGATATTAAAATGAACTTAACAGGTTGCCTGTTATTGTCAAAATTGCTTGGTCTTTTCATAAATAAAATGTCTGATTGGACAGCATTTCCATGGCTTTGGCACCTTCACTATTATTCTGTTTGAAAGGAAAATTAATGAAAATTCTTTGTAGATGTAGTTGGTTTTATATGCGTTTGTTGCAGGTGCAACAAAATGACTGACAATCATCCATCGTTGACCATCACTATATTGCTTAACCCACTTTCTCTCAATAGAATGTTCCTTACAGACTAAGCAGGTTTACTTATGATTTTAGGAATGTCTGTAGTTAATTTCTCCTCTTTTTTGATAGAGCTCTTCATAGCACAAAGCCTCTTTTTATCATACTTCCATGATCTCAGTATGACTTAAATAAGGTTGAAAAGGATGTATGGTAAAACATGAAATCATCATCATCATCATCTTCTTCTTCTTCTTCTTCATCTTCTTCATCTATTCTGTGAGAACTAACTCTATTTCATGCAAATAGTGTAATTCCTGATCACATGCAGGATTCTGTGTCATCTGATCTGGGGCCTGGAAGCATCAGTCTGGCGGAGTGGTTAGCGCTCCTGACTTTGGTCACAAGGTCCCAGGTTCAAATCTTGCTGGAGATGGAATTCAACTAATGTCTGTAAGGTCCTTCATTGCACAGTCTTTCATTATCATCTCAACAGGATTTAAATACTGTCGAAAGGGATGCAAAACACCAAACCATCCTCATCGTGATCTGGGCCTGCACTGCTTTCCAAAGTCCCTTTTATGGGCCAGTAGGCATTCTTACAGTTGTAGCTTTAAGCTTCCTAAGGACATACCGTATTCAACCTAATTACCGCACATATATAAGCACACAGTCAAGAAATTCCGTAGTCTTCAGATTACAACCAGTGTACTTTTTTCTTTACTTCTTTACAAAGGCATATTGTCAGTTTCTGGCGAAAGAATGTGCACAATACTGGTTAACCGCTTAGAGGACTAAGCCTGCCCAGTAAACGTGTGGTTAGGTAAACTGACCGCGCTCGACATGACCCCATTGGGTTGACTGGGCCGTAAAACCTCAACACAAACAAACAAACAAAGGCATATGTTGTGGGTACTCATTTGAATTGCATCGACAAGTCGATGCAATTCAAATGAGTACCCACAACATATTCCTTTATAAAGAAAATCAGAAAAAATGGCATAGTCATCATCAAATAAGTTCTTTTCTGATCTTTTTTATAGTGTATCCTTAGTAGGTAGATACATATTTTACCACAAATGAGTGTTCTCAGTAATTTTGAAAAACCTGAGCGCACAGTGCGGTAATTAGGTCGAATACGGTAACGGTTTTATGGAAGTTTTTTTTGTTTTGTTTTTTCACTGCTATTCAAAAGGGGGTGTATCCAGATAGTAGAGAAGAACTTGCTTTCCCTATATATAAATTTGTCACATATCCACTGCTCTGCAGAAACACAGTTATATTCTGGAGTACAACAGACCTCACTCAGTTCACAGTTCTTAAGAACATTTGATCATTATTCTGTAGTGACACTTCACAAGCACTGAAGCAAGTACAATTTACTGACCAACAGTAATAGTGCAGATGTGGCTTCTGGCTAGCTGGCATTTTATGCTTGTTTGTTCCTTCACTGTTGGTAATATTAATCATTTTCAGTAGGATGCTTATTAAATTTGACCTTTGTAGTATTCTTTAAAGGGCAAATGACATGTTTACACAGGAAACGGATTATAGTTTTTGAAAAAAAAATAGGTCAGTATCCTGTAATGACACTTCATATGCACCAAGACAAGCCAAACCTTCTGATCACCAGAGATGGTGCAGATGAGGTTTCTGGTTACCGTGGCTATCACTGGTGACATGCAGTTTACAGTTTTGCTTAGAACTTGTGTAGTGTCCACTTTGGTTAGCATGACCAGGTTTAATATTTGCAGTGGTTAGGTTCTTTTGAAAGAAAAACTCACAACATAGTGCAGGTATTTACTCCTTATATGAGTAGGTTTTGATTAAAGTTTTAACATCACATTTTATGTATTTTTGATAGGGCAAAACCCCTATTTACAAAGCAAAGCCTTCCATCCAAAGTTCAGGAGAACATTTTGTCAATAATCTAAGCATACTATGGGCAAATTCATTATGCCACTGATTGATGATTTATTTCTTATTTTCTCTTAAAAATCCGAATTGATGATTTAATGGTAAAATATGGAATAGATAGTCAGTTATTGGATACCCATAAGATATTGTCCTTGCTTCACATCACCATATATTACCCATTTTACTGTTTGTACAAGATTTCCAAAAAAAAAATAGATTGGACTGTATACTTTTGGCAGAAATTTCAAGACAGTATTAAACCCATGACAGCTACACCACTAAGCACAGAATGGTTTATTTTTCTTCCAGACATTTTTTTTTTACTTATGATTAAAATCATTAATTTGGTCTGAATTCTGCAAAGTAAAATGCATCTGAAAATTCCAAAAGTTAAGCAGTATGTGATGATAGGCTGAAATTCTATGAAAATAGGAAGTTTTTCCCAAAATTCAAAATCTGACTCCACTTCTGAACAAAACATCTGGTGATATTCAACATCTGAGTAATGGTTTGGAATATCACAGGGCATTCTCCTCACTGTAGTCAACCTCATCATCACAGGTGTTATCACCTTCTACAATAACTGGGTGTCTGTCTTCCCATATTATGTCAGTTTCTGTGCCACCTATCTTATTAGAAATGCAGCATGTTTTGAGTGCCTTGACAATGATAGCTGGGTGTAATACAGCCCATGCCTCAGTAATCCATTTGCAGATATCTAGCAGTTCTGGCTTTCTCATCCTTACATTAGCCTTGAAGGAATGGTTGTCACCAGCGTACCAGTTATTTCACTTCTGCTGTAGCAGAATTTTCATGAGCTTGTTCATTGAGACATCTGGAGGCTGTAATACAAATGTCATTCCACCCGGGATGATAGCCAGTCTGGTCCAGTGATTATCACATAGTAGCTCCTTAACTTGATTAGACTTACAGCATTGGAAACTGTCCAGAAGTAGCAGATAATTCTCTTATAGGTCATCCAGTCTTTTTTCTCATACTGATTTGATTCATTCTTTCATTAAGGTAATCTCTTCCTTCATGAGACATTTTGCTGCTGACTATTATGCCCTTCGGAGGTGCAGTGATTGAAGTGATCATTTCCAGCCCAGAACCAGCCAACATATACAAAATGACAAGCACATCACTACAAAAAGCTTTGAAATGAGAAAAAAAATCTTAACTTGGACAAAGAATCCATCTTACTGTTCAAACACAAAGAAAATGATATATACAAATCACTGAATTTTTGAGATACATGATGAAATCGAAACATGTACAGACTACAGTGCATTTTAAACTTGGTTCAACAGCAAATCCAGTGCTTAACTTATGAAATATGATAACTATTTCCTTGAAATATGCCGTCAGCATTGTGTTACATCCTAATGTTATTACAAGCTGTCTGCTCCATCTGATAACATTCAATCCAAAGTTTAGCATTAACTTTGGCTGGTCACCTCACAGAACTATATCTTGCTATCAGATCATCTTACAAGCGTCAGCTCAGGAATTCCACTGGTGGCTGAAACTCGGTCACTCCTGTCTGTCTAATGTTTGCTCCATCTGATAACATTCAATCCAAAGTTTAGCATTAACTTTGGCTGGTCACCTCACAGAACTATATCTTGCTATCAGCTCATCTTACAAGCGTCAGCTCAGGAATTCCACTGGTGGCTGAAACTCGGTCACTCCTGTCTGTCTCTTTAGGAATCAATCCTATGACAGTTTTATAAATTCTCACACCACACAATTTCCTATGCTTAAAATACAACACTGTATCTTGAAGGTCAATCGTTTTGCTCATCTCTATCAATATTCAGCTGCTAATATCCAAAAGTGCCTTCTATCAGAGTAATATACCAGCGCTGGGGCTCAGTGGAAGAGCATCCGCTTTGAGACCAGGAGGTTGTGGGTTCGATCCCCGGCTGGGTCATACCAAAAACTTTTAAAATGGTACTAGCTGCTCTTTTGCTTTGCGCTCAGCATTAAGAAAGTAAAGCTAGAACTGGTCAGCTCAGTGTCAGTGTAATGCGACTGGGTGGAATATTATGTCAAAGTGTCTGGGGCATGATATTTCAATGAGGCAGCACTCTAAAAGTAAGCATTGAGCTCTCTGCCAATTAAGACACTGTCGCGATATGACTGAAAGAGGTTGAAAACAACGTTAAGCTCAAATCAAACAAACAATCGGAGTAATATTAGGCCTATCTCTAGGTTCAGCTGCTGAATCAACCAACTCTGTCTTTTTGCTCATCTTGTAATGCATCAGTCAATTTTGTAACCATTGCCTTCTCACTTACAGGGACTAGCCGGGACAATGACTTTTTGTCCATCACAGTCCTGCTAAAAGCCCTGCTCTGCAGGGACATATTGAAATCATGGACCTGCCCTTGTTGCCACTCTTTTGTATTGTATGATTCCATGGAGGTGTGTTTTGCATAATATGCCACAAGCCCAACACCTACTCTGCACTGCAGGAAACCACAATGTATCACTACTCTGCACATCAGGTCTGCCATCCCCAAACCATCCCCAACCCATCCATTAGGTGGGGTAAGAGTGGTACAAATAACTGGTCATAAGCTCATCTATATATTTGGTTCCTGAGAGTTCCAGTCCTGTGGACCACAGTCAACAACCCATACTCTTATACCAAGCTACTAAATGGCTTCTCTATAAAGTTAGGCTTACAAGAGAGCCTGAGAATTAAGCTTGCTGGTACATGTATTTTGTCTCAGCAATTATTGATCAGTACTGTTCACATGCTCTGCAGATTTCTTCCATATTTAGTCTCCCAAGCTTCTTCAGCCCTCGAAATAGGTGGCTGCCTTCCGCTTCTGTGGCAGTTGGGTAAAACCCCTACATACAGAGCAACCGTCCGTTCAACTGGTATAATTCCTAACTATAAAATTAAATTTATTGAAATGCATCTTAAAATGGAAAAAACAAATTTCGCGAGATCTATCCTTTTAAACCTTTCCTATCTCATGTTACTAACATGCTTCATTTGTTTGTGTATCATCCTGTGCCCGTGGGTCGCACATGGGACGAAGATTATAACCTCATCTGTATTTAACATATGTGTTTGTCTTGTGTTTGTGTCATTTTTCTGAACTCCAGCATTCTCCACATTAAAAAGTAAGATGCATTTAATATTGTTAGATAAGAAACTAACGTTTTTTCAAGGTATGAAAGCTACATATCATTTGAAAGCTACATATCATCTAACACAGCTTTTTTGTTTGACTCTCTTAAAAAATGAATCCAAAATGAATCATTTCTTTAATAAACTGTTTCTTTCTAATGTTAAAAATAACCTTTCAATTACCCAGACATTTTCGGCCTCCCTTGTCTGTCGGGAATAAAATTTAGAGATCACTTTCCTTCTGTAGTGGATAGGGTGTTATCCCCTATTAAAACAGGAACCACCTGTTTGCCGTGGGTGGCGTCTCGTATGCTGGGAGAGGGGAGCCTGATGATTGAGGAAAGCCCAGGGATCTCCAGCTTTTCAACACATCATTTTGGCCCTTATTTCAGGTAGAAGAGTGGTCTGGGTTAGATCCGGCCTGGATCAATCGGCTCAGTCGTGCCAAGCTCTAGAAGCGCACAACTTGTTCTTAGCTTCTTTCTTTCTTTCATACGTATCTTTATGGTACCAACCGGGCTTATTTTTCTCTTATTCCTCTAACTTTTAGAGAGTTTCAATGGGTGGCGGCTGATGGGTCAATTGGTGGGCTTGTATTGGGGCTTTGGCGGAAACCTCTGTAAGTGGAGGCTGTGGTTAGGGGGATGAACCCTACTGTTCATAAATTTTTCATTGGAAAATTTTCTACCGAATTATACCGTTGAAGTTTACATTCCAAATCCTCTACCGTGTTTCAACTGTCAGAGGTTTGGACATCATGAGAACGGCTGTCCTGAGCCCCCTGGATCAGTCTGTGAAAAATGTGGTATAGGTCATTTTGACCACCCTTCACATGCTTGCAAAAATCAACCAAAGTGTGTGAACCGTCACAAAAATCATTTATCTAAATCAAATCAGTGTGAAATTTGGAAAAAAGAGAAAGAAATTATGAAAATTAAAGTTACACAAAAAATCACTTATTTGGAAGCTAAAAAAATTCAAGAAAACCAATCTGAAATTACTTTTGCAAAAGTTGTTCAATCCCTAAACACAAAACCTGAAACAAAAGAAACTTCTACTTTGTTTAACAAAAAAGATTCTGTCATTAAAGCAAATTCAAAAGTCATTACTCCTACTTTAAAACCTAAACTTAAACCCACATCAACTCATCAGTCTAGAACACAAACAAAATCATCACAAAACAGTTCACAAACTTAGCCGAATAAAGCAAGTGGATCACAACAGAGATCCAGGTCCAGGACAGCTGATACGAAGGAAAAAAATGGAAAAGAAAAAGATAAAGAGAAAGAACCGAATCCATACAGTAAAGGGGGATCGGCCGATCCGATCAAGTTGGTCAGTTGGTTCGATTCCCTCGACAGCATGGAGTTAGAGGTTGACTCCTCCATGCCCTCGCAGTCTCAGAAAAAACAAAAGGATTAAATTCCTTATTTTAAATCATCTCTCCATTCATCATGGATAAAAAAATCAATTCTTCAGTGGAACTGTCGAGGACTCAAAGCAAATTATAATGAAATTTTAATTTTAACAACACTACTTTCTTCGACCGTCTTTTGTCTCCAGGAAACCTTTTTAAAAACTACAGATAATATTAATTTTAAAAATTATAGTTTATATAATCATATCACAACTGAAAATCAGAAAGCATCAGGAGGTTCATCTATCCTTGTAAAATCAAATGTTCCTCATAGACAGATAGATATAAAAAGTAATTTACAAGCTGTTGCTGTAAATGTCACACTGTCTAAATCCATAACAATTTGTTCTCTATATCTTCCTCCACACTGTAAATTTTCTAAACACGATTTTATAAACCAGTTACCTCCTCCTTATTTATTATGAGGTGACTTTAATAGTCACAGCAAACTATGGGGTTGTCTGGATACAAATGACAAAGGAGAAATAATAGAAAATTTTATTGCAGAAAATGATTTATGTTTATTTAACGATAAACAACCAACTTATCTTCATTCTCCTACAAGAAATTATTTTACTTTAGATTTGTCTATATGCTCTCCAAATATTTACTTAGATTTTGATTGGTCAATTCTAGATGACCTTCATGGGAGCGATCATTTTCCAATTAAAATTGAAGAAATTGAATCGACAAATGAAGACCATCATTCCCGATGGAATCTGAATAAAGCAAACTGGGAGATTTTTATGGAGTTATGTAATGAAAAATTAAAACCTGAAATGTTTAAAACAGCAGATGATATACAAGCTTTTACTGATACATTAATTCATATAGCCGAAAAATGTATTCCGAAGTCCTCGACACATTCAAAAAGAAATAGACCTTGGTTTAATAACGATGTTAAAAATTCAATAAATAAAAGAAAATCTGCCTTACGAAAGTTCAATAGGCAGCCAACAAAAGAAAATCTAATCCATGTCAAACAAATGCGAGCGAAAGCTCGCAAGACAATAAAAACGGCTAAAAGAACATCTTGGCAGCAATACGTCTCCAAACTTAACTCTAGAACTCCAGCAAAGAAAATATGGGAGATGATTTGAAAAATTACTGGCAAGAATAAAAATAACAAGCATGTCCATATTAAATCAAGTGGAAATATATGCTCAACGACTAAAGATATTTCCAGTGCCCTAGGAGAGAATTTTCAGAAAAACTCTTCTAGTGCAAATTATTCTGAAAACTTTCAAAACATAAAACAAGAACAAGAGAAAGAGTATTTAAATTTTATGTCACTAAATCATGAAAAATATAATGTACCATTCAAAGCTTCAGAATTATTAGATGCTCTTCATTAATCTCATGATACAGCTGCTGGTCCTGATGATATTCATTATCAAATTCTTAAACATTTACCAGATAATGCTTTAGAAACATTATAAAATATTTTAAATGATATTTGGATCACTGGAAAATTTCCAAAAGACTGGAGTAAAGCAACGATTATACCTATACCAAAACCAAATAAAGATCATACTGAAGCTACTAACTATAGACCTATTGCTTTGACAAGTTGTTTATGAAAAAACAATGGAGAGAATGATTAATGATAGGCTGGTTTGGTTCTTGGAATCAAACCAGCTTATAACAAAATATCAAGCTGGATTCAGAAAAAAATAACTGTACAAACGATCATTTGATTCGTTTGGAATCATTTATTTGTGATGCCTTTGTTAAAAAAGAACCCTTCGTAGCTGTATTTTTTTATCTTGAAAAAGCTTATGATACTACTCGGAAACATGGCATCATGAAAGATTTACATAAATTAGGCCTTAAAGGCCGATTACCACTTTTTATTCAAAATTTTTTATCAGATCGAACATTTAATGTTCCAATAGGTAATACGTTATCGGACATATTTAAACAAGAACAAGGTGTACCACAGGGAAGCATTTTATCACCTACCCTGTTCGGCATTAAAATTAATGACATTGTTAAATGTGTGAAGGACCTTGGTTGTTCTCTTTTTGTTGACGATTTTGGAATATTTATTAGCTCGAAAAATATGGAAACCATTTAATTCAAACTCCAACGATGTTTAAACAATATAGAAGATTGGGCAACAGAAAATGGTTTCAAATTTTCAAAAACAAAAACTCAGTGTGTTCATTTCTGTCAGATACGACAGTTACATTTAGGTCCTCATCTTACAATATATGGTAGTCCCATTCCAGTCGTCAGTGAAGCAAAATTCCTGGGTCTTTTGTTCAATAACAAATTATCTTTTATCCCACACATCAAAGCTTTAAAAGCTAAATGTTTAAAAGCACTTGATATTCTTAAAGTTCTCTCCAGCTCCGACTGGGGAGGAGATCATACTGTTCTTTTAAATCTTTATAGATCTTTAATTCGATCTAAACTGGATTATGGATCCATAGTTTATGGATCCGCTAGAAAATCTTATTTAAAATCTTTAGATACTATACATCACCAAGGTTTACGTCTAGTTCTAGGGGCTTTTCGTACTTCCCCCGTCGAAAGTTTATATGCTGAATCAAATGAACCATCATTGTATATAAGAAGGGAGAAATTGTCTCTTCAATATGTTACTAAATTAGCCGCCAATCCACGTAATTCGGCATATGATTGTGTTTTTTACCCTAAATACGAAAGATTTTACAACAACAAACCAACGGCTATTAAACCCCTTGGTCTGAGAATACAACTGTTACTTGAAGAGGCCAATATTAATATTAAAAATGTTCAGCCCTTTTCTTTTCCATCAAAAGAGCCATGGACATTAGACCCTCCAAAGATTATTTTAGACCTTCATAAAAATAAAAAATCTGAAGTTGAGTCACATATTTTCAAGAATGAATTTTTAGAAATCAAATCAAATTATAAACATTACCTGTCAATTTATACAGATGGATCGAAACAAGATGAGAAAGTTGCTTGTTCTGTTATTAGTCCAAATTTTACTGACAGTATCAGATTACCTGATAATAGCTCCATTTTTACTGCTGAAGCCAAGGCAATTGATATTGCACTTTATCATATCAGAGATCAGTCTGAAAAACAATTCATCATTTATTCAGATTCTCTTTCTGTATTAAAATCCCTTAAAGATTTACACCATAGGAACCCATTAATTCAGCAAATTCTTAAGAAATATTATTACCTTTCAGTTTCAAAAGAAATTGCATTTTGTTGGCTTCCCAGCCACGTTAATATTCGTGGAAATGAATTGGCTGATTCAGAAGCCAAATCTGCATTATCATTAGTGATAACAAATTTCAAAATTCCTCACTCTGACTTTAAATCAAACATCCGTCAATACATTAACAACAAATGTCAGTCTGTTTGGGAAACACAAACTCAAAATAAACTAAATGAAATAAAGCCAAATTTTAACAGCAAATGCACATTCTCTAATTACAGCAGAAAAGAACAAACAAAAATCACCAGATGTAGAATTGGACACTCTAGAATTACTCATTCTTATATATTAAAAAATGAACAAGCTCCATTCTGCATTCCTTGTAACAGACCTTTTTCAGTCAAACATTTTCTTATCACTTGTGCAGAATTTAATTATATTTGCACAAAGTATTTTAATGTAAAAACTATAAAGGAACTTCTCAATGATACGCCAGCTCAGAAAATACTCGACTTTCTTAAAGAGATCGGACTTTTTAATAAAATATAATCAGTATTTTTAATAACTTAAAATCATTGATACTTTATCTTTCTAAAATGAACACATCAATCCTAGATATTTTTAATTTCTCATTAAATAAAATCATCATATAGCCGGCCTCAGTGGCTCACTTGGATGCGCCGTCCGACTGGAGACCAGGAGGTCGCGGGTTCAACCCCCGCCGAGGTCGGCAACATTCTTTCATGGAGATTGACCATGAAATATTTTCTACGGTCATTCTCTCCCTTCCGCTGATTCAAGACGGGCAGTTGTCAGTTTCTGGCGAAAGAATGTGCACAATACTGGTTAACCGCTTAGAGGACTAAGCCTGCCCAGTAAACGTGTGGTTAGGTAAACTGACCGTGGTTAGGTAAACTGACCGCGCTCGACATGACCCCATTGGGTTGACTGGGCCGTAAAACCTCAACACAAACAAAAATCATCATATAATATAAAAATTATTAGATGCTATATGCCCTTTTCGGGTTGAGCGTCTATAAATAAAATATCCATTCATCCATCCATCCCATAGCTTCTTCACATGGGGGTGGTCGGGTGGTGCGAAGGTGCTGTGTATCTTACATCACTGGGGCGTCCAACTGATATTGGCTTACAGTTGGGCAAGGCCTGCTATCCTTGTAGTGGGTAAGGGTAGAGAGGGAATGTTTTTATTTCTTCTGTTTCTTCACTTTCATTCCTGTTCCTCTTTCTTCCCTGTCCCTCTCTTTCATCTCCTCTTCTCTCTTCTATCTATTTTCTCCCTTTCTCTGGGAGACGACACAAAATGACCCTCAAGGGTTGACGTGTCGTTAAACCCCAACACAATCAAAATCAAAAGCTTCTTCACAACTGACCCATTTTCAGTAGGCAGTCTGCTTTTCGTGTTTGTGTTTCTTTCCCTTTGATGTCTCTGATGGGGGGGTGTGGGATACTTATATCGATTCCTGATCATTACCTTCCTTTCTATTTTTTATAGTGTTTCCTATTTTTCAATAGCATATTCATTTCCCTACATAAACAGTAGATAGTGCTCCAGATAACATCAGTGCAGCCATAAATAATGAATCCTTTTGCACCATTTAAAAAGTAGCCAGTCCAACATATGGATGCATTTTTACTGATATGGTGTGGCTTTTCAGGTAATTTATTTTCCCATAGCTTCTTCACAACTGACCCAGTTCCAATGGGCAGTTTGCTTTTATAATGTTTTCTATTTTTCAGTAGCATATTCATTTCCCTACATAAACAGTATATAGTGCTCCATACAGCATCAGTACAGCCCTTTTACACCAATTTGAAAAATAGCCAGTACCACATATGGACGCACTCTTACTGATATGGTGTGGCTTTTCAGGTAACCTGTAACCTGTAACAGGTAACCTATAAGAGTGCAATGTCATGCCTGTTTTTAGATGAATAAGCCTGAATTAGAAGAGGTAACTCAGTGCCTTAGATAAGCAGTGTATTTTCAGTAAATACCCCAATATATTTAATGGAGAATACATTTAAAAATCAATTTATAGCATATCAAAATAGACCGTCTGTTGTATGTAAAACAATAATTTTTGTATGCGTATCCCAGACTGCAAAAGTTCCACCCTGATATACAGTGTGACTATTTCCCATGCTAAACACCTGTGCATAATTTCTGCGCATAAGAGCAACTAGTCCTCTGTGTCATTGACTAGTTAAGTGTTAACGACAAAGAAGTGCAGGTCATCATTCTGCATTGGAGTTTTCAAAGATTGCAGAAACATGGCCTCCAGAAAACGAGGAATGAGGAAAGAGATTGCAGAACTGCATCAGATAAAATAATGGGGTATTTTAGCCAGTTATCTTTATTTGATTAATTGTTTTTATTTAGTGTGCAACATAACTGAAGAAGTCATTGATGAATCAGATAAATGCATACAGAATCACCTGCAATCATGACCCATCTGTGTAAACAGCGTTGGAAGTGAAAGTAGTTTGCAACACGCAGGTTTAAAAGTCACTGATAAGACTTCAGTACTGGAAAGCTAAGTACCTTTGATCAATGCTGGCCTCAGTGGCTCAGTTGGATGCTTGTCCGAACCGTGATCGGGATGTTGTGGATTCGATCCCCCACCACCACCCCGGATCGGCAACATTCTTTCATGGAGATTTGATCATAAAATATTTTCTACAGTCCTTCTGTCCCATCCACTTATTCTGTTGAAAGAATGTGCACAATACTGGTTAACCTCTCAGAGGACTGAGCCTGCCCAGTAAATGTGTGATAAGGTAAACTGACCATGCTCGACATGACCCCATTGGGTTGACTGGGCCGTAAACACCTCAACACTAACAAACATCTCATAGATTGTTGCTAGAGCAGGTGAACAAAGAAAAAATCCAAAGAATTCACCCAAATACTATGTAAGGTGATTGGTTCTGTCATTAAAAAGGGGTTCTCTGGAGTAGGGGATGTGGCACATAGCACTCATTTCAGAACTTTTTTTTGTTTAGCTACGAAAAAGATAAAAACAGAAAAATGATCAGCCATATTGTACTTCACAAAAATTAATGGAAATATACATGAAGAGACCCAAACAAAAATCAAAGCATTAAAAGACGTACTTTAAAGCAAATTATTTAAACCACAGCGCACCCCTCCCCACCAGCCCCTGGACCAAGGAAAATAACTAAGAATGTTCTCAGCAAGGATACTGATTCCAGAATCCCAGTTTTCGCAATTACTGACTGGCTTTAAATTTGACCAGTACAATATTGGTTGGAAAAATAGTTATCTGTAGCACTGAGTATACTTCTGAAACTGAGATCAGCTCAGCTGAGACTGACTGCTAAAATGAGGTTATAAATAATACAAGAAAACATTGCATCAATACGCCGGGAAACTAATCTATTCAGCAGTACTTAGCTCTATATAGATCGTAGTATAGTGAAAAAATGTTATAATTTATGAAAGGTTGTAATTATATAAATTATCACAATACTCAAGGATAAAAACATTATAGCCATTATCAGAGCTATGTAAAAAAAATCAACTATGATCGTCTGTTTTCTAGCCTGCATACATACTTACATGCCGCCATCCATAGCCTAGGCCGAACATACTATATCCGAAATCATCTATAAGGGGGAATTGGGGAGTGGGGGGAGGATACTTTAATTTTGACTGCTACATAGACTGGGCCCTAGCATTTGGTATTAGAAAGATCTGCGAAATAAAATGTTTCAAAACGTGACTGTTCTAAATAACCATTCATTTGAATCTAAAAAAGAGCAGTTTATCAACTTAATGGCATCTACAGACAGTAGTATTTTGAAATCCATTGAATTATTTGTAAGCAAATGTAATATATCATAGCATGTCATCAAGGCTATATATATGTATGTGTATGTACATTTTTATCGCACCTGCTTGTAGCAGGGTGCGATATAGGCGTCCGATTTTCTGTCCGTCCGTCCGTCCGTCCGTCCGTCCGTCCGTCCGTCCGTCCGTCAACATTTATGTCGACGTTCGACATTTATGTCAAAGTTAGTATTCTAATCAACTACAAGACTAAACAACCATCAAACTTTGCATGAAACATCTCCCTGACCTCCTGAATTTGCAACATAGGCGTCCGCTTTTCCGTATGTCTGTCCATTCATCCGTCCGTCTGTCAACATTTATGTCGAAGTTCGACATTTATGTCAAAGTTAGTATTTTAATCAACTACAAGACTAAACAACCATCAAACCTTGCATGAAACATCTCCCTGACCTCCCAACTTTGCGACATAGGTGCCCACTTTTCCATTTGTCTGTCTGTTCGTCTGTCCGTCTGTCCATCTCTTAACAGTTCTGTTATGTCGAAGTTCGACATTTATGTCAAAGTTAGTATTCTAATCAACTACAAGACTAAACAACCATCAAACCTTGTATAAAATATCTCCCTGACCTCCTGACTTTGCGACATAGGTGCCCGCTTTTCCATTCGTCTGTCCGTTCGTCCGTCCGTCTGTCTCTTAACAGTTCTGTTATGTCGAAGTTCGACATTTACGTCAAAGTTAGTATTCTAATCAACTACAATTCTACAACATCCATCATTCCTTGCATGACACATCTCCCTGACCTCCTGACTTGGCAGATATGTTGACCCAGTGACCTTGACCTATATTTTGCGCTCCATTGACTTTGACACAATTTACGTTGACGTTCCAGATCTTCTTAACTATAAGGCGTACAACTACCAAACCTTGCATAGTGCTTCTTCTAGATGTACAGACTTGGCAGATACCTTGACCCGGTGACCTTGACCTATATTTTGCGCTCCAGTGACTTTGACATATTTTGCGTCGACGTTCGATATCTCCGCAACTTTTAGGCCTACAACCATCAAACCTTGCAAAGTGCTTCTCCTCAATGTACTGACTTAGCAGATACCTTGACCTGGTGACCTTGACCTATATTTTGGCTGCAGTGACTTTGACATAATTTACATCAACATTCCAGATCTCCTCAAGTGTAAGACCTCTAGCCACCAAACCTTGCATAGTGCTTTTTCTATATGTACTGACTTGGCAGGTATCTTGACCCGGTGACCTTGACCTATATTTTGCGCTTCAGTGCCTTTTACACATTTTACGTCAACGTTCAATATCTCCTCAACTATAAGGCCTACAACCATCAAACCTTGCATAGTGCTTCTCCTCAGTGTACAGACTCTGCAGGTACCTTGACTGGGTGACCTTGACCTATATTTCACGCTCCATTGACTTTTACACCTTTTACGTCACCCTTCCATATGTCCTCAACTGTAAGGCCTTCAACCACCAAACCTTATATAGCACTTCTTCTCGATGTACTGACTCGACAGGTACCTTGACCTGGTGACCTTGACCTATATTGTGCACTCTAGTGACTTTGACACATTTTATATTGATGTTCGGTATCTCCTCAAATATAAGACCTACAACCACTAAACCTTGCATAGTGCTTCACCTCATTGCCCTGGCTTGGCAGGTACCTTGACCCAGTGACCTTGACCTATATTTGACACATTTTATGTTGATGTTTGATAACTCCTCAACTATAAGGCCTACAACCATCATACCTTGCATTCTGCTTCTTGATGTACTGAATTAGCAGGTACCTTGACCTGTGACCTTGACCTATATTTCATGCTCCAGTGACTTTTACACATTTTACATCAACGTTCCATTATCATTGGGCTGTATGATACAAAAAGTCAGTGCTGAAGATATAGCCATTAGAGGGAATGGGACTGGCCTGGAATATATGTGCCCCACTAGGCACTTTGTCTACATTTTTTTTCAATCCAGTTTTCCAAGTAAGCACTGCTGAGAATGAAATAAACTTATTTAATAACCACATTCTGATTGTGGCTCCTGTGACTTTTGTGCCAGCAGGTGCGATGACGCCTTCCGCGGAATTCTTGTTTTCTCTTTTTTTCAATCAAATGATAATAAAATTACTTTCATATCATTGTATAATGTATTATTTCCAAGGTGCATCTAATGAGTACCCACAACATATGTTTTTCATGGAGAAATAAGAAAAAACTATTCACCTAATAATTTCTCTTATCAAGAGCTATGTGATCTATTAATTTTGAAAAATGTCAGGGAGATTGTGAAAATTTGAGAATGTCAGGTCATTGTCAGGGAAGTTTCAGAACTGTTTGTCAAGCTTGCAGTCTTTTTTTAGAGAGCTAAGGCAGTTTCTTCATTTTTGGCAACACTAAAGTTTCATATTTCACTAACTTTTTTCAGTTTTAAGGTATATTTGCATAGTACATGTACTTTTATTCTTTAATTTGCATATACTATATTTTTAGTTTTAATATTCTTGCAGAAATTGAAATCTCTAAAGTTGTGGCCTCGGTGGCTCAGTTGGATGCGCCGTCCGACTGGAGACCAGGAGGTCGCGGTTCAGTCCCCGCCGAGGTCGGCAACATTCTTTCGTGGCGATTGATCATGAAATATTTTCTACGGTCATTCCCTCCCTTCTGCTGATTCAAGAAGGGCAGTTGTCAGTTTCTGGTGAAAGAATGTGCACAATACTGGTTAACCGCTTAGAGGACTAAGCCTGCTCAGAAAAGGTGTGGCTAGGTGAACTGACCGCACTCGACATGACCCCATTGGGTTGACTGGGTCATAAAACCTCAATACAAACAAACTCTAAAGTTGTGTCTAGAAGAAGCTGAAAGGGATTTGCACCCCTTGCCTCCTGTGCAATTCTTGTGATGGTATTTGTGTCAAATGATTAATATCTTTATTAACTATGTACTAACTGATCATAGCACATAGCCATTACTTGATCTTGAGGCCCTAATACCACAAAAAATAAAGTCAAACTTTAAACTAACCTGGTGTAACAGGCCAAATTCACCGACAACAAACTAATGATAATTTTCTTATTTTTCCTAGAAAATGGCGTCTGACACTTCATACAAATTGTCTACAAAGGAGACAATTTGCATGAAAGGTCAAGTCCTATTTTCTGGAAAAAATAAGAAAAGTATTTCAAAATGTTGTCTGCTGTAATTTTTACTCAGCGTGAAAAGTGTTAACTTTTGTAAAGGTTTATAGTTCTAGCGAGAACTTTGTACATCAAGCCTCAATATCACAAAATGTCTCCAACCTTCTAAGATGGTTGGAGACATTTTGTGACATTGGGGCTTGATGTACTTACTGTTTTCTTTACAGACTCTGCTAATGATCAACAAGTACAATGCTAATGCATAGTGCACCTAGTGTAAAGGAAGGTCAGGGTTGTCAATAACAACATGTAGTTAGGTGGACAAATGCAAATTTTAGGGCAAGTTTTGGTCACAATTTTTTACATTTCCTTTACCCAAAGTATGGCCTTCAGAAATTTAGTGGCAGCAACATGCAAAATGTGTTACATGGACTAAATCACATAAATCATGGATATCTTGATTGACTTCTGTAATCAGTAATGCATACAAAAGCTTTGCGAAAAAAAGCATGACATTGCTTAGCAAAATTCCATACAGAAAAGAAACAACAGGAAAAATGGGTGGACCCATGTGAGATGAATGTAAGCAAGTTGTGGGCATGATAGAGGAAGGCTTGTATAGATCCAGATAAGAAGGGGTATCCACATAATATTTTCTTATTTCTCCATGAAAACATATGCTGTGGGTACTGTTTAGAAGCATCTCGATAAGGCCATTCTAATGAATACCTCATGTTTTCATGGAGAAATAAGAAAAATATCTACTTTTTGGTTTAAAAAAAGCACCTTATCTGGAGCTGTGACTGACATGTTGGAGATCGCATGGCACTTCATATGACAGTAATGAGGCTAGGTTAGTCCAAAATGCTACAAGCTTCATACATCATTGCTAGGGTATAACATATTTCATCATGCCTACATTAAAGCATGAGACATCAGGAAGACATGCCTCAAGAATAAGCAGTCCAACAGTTAAATGATGTCTATGTGAATTGGGGCTGACAGCAAAATGCCCAAGCCAGGATCTAATGTCATTGTAATGGTGTTAGATGGTGCCAACATCTCCAGTGGATGCAAAATCAGTGGAGGGCTCTCATGTTCCAATGAGTCTTGATTTTACTTAAACAGGGTGGCTGGGTTCCATAGCACAGTCAGTAATACATAATAACACATCTGACTGCAGGTCCAGATTGCAAGATGGAATCCCAGCTTGGCAACATACACTTTGTAGAGATTGATCATGAAATCAATTCTGTGGTCAGTCTTCCACTTCCACAGAATCAAGAAGGGCAGTTGTCAGTTCCTGGTGAAAGTGTGTGCACAAAGTACTGATTAACCACATAGAGGACAAAGCTTGCCCAGAAAAGTGTGAGTAGGTTAATAAAATCAAAATTCAAAAAAAAAATTAGGGTGGATTGATAGTACGAGCATGGCAGCTGATGGGGGAACCCTATGCAAAATGTTTGTCAAGTAGATTGTTGTGGCAGAGGTGGTGTTATGGTGTGGGCTGATATCCCATGATACTATCACATGACACTACAGACTTACTCTGGTTGTGATTGATTGCAGTCTGATGGCAAGGACATACATTGACAAGGTACTCAAAAGTCTAATTCTTTTTTTTTTCTGTGCCAGCAACCTTTTCCAGCAGGATAATGCATGTCTACCCTCTGGCAGGCTAATCTAGTAAAGAAGGTGTGTAACAAATTTAGGTCACTGCAACTTATACTGATCTTACAGAAAAAAAAATATCTAAGGTGTATTTCTTGTAGTGTATGGCCTGAGCTGATCAAATTTGGTTTATGAGTACGATAATGGGTTGAGTTTGTACTGTGTCCACTACCAGTAGTAGATCACAGCAATTTATGTGTAAACACTGATCTTGTGTCCATCTGAGACCTTGTCTGGGGCATCGCTCCTGTACTCTATGACCAATGTTGACCAAATTTGGTGAATGGATACATCCAGTAAAGCATGAAATCAATTCTGTGGTCAGTTTTCCACTTCCACAGATTCAAGAAGGGCAGTTGTCAGTTACTGGTGAAAGTGTGTGCACAAAGTACTGAAGATGGTTTGTCAAATACAGAGTAGATCAGTATGACTACAGACTTATATTATAGAAAATACCAGTACTTTTCCTGAGCAGGTCTTATAGGGCTTAACTGAATTATGCAAATAGACCCCACTCACTGGGGCTTCCAAAACAGATGAGCTGTTTGGTGTCTCTGCAACAGAGTTGCTAGTAACCTTATGCAGGATTAGAGTTTGTTAGGTCTAATAAAAGTCCCACATAATCAGAGGCACTTTAACTATATCTGTGAGAGATGGTTCCACATGGAGGTAGACAAGACTGTTTAACATTGACTCAAACGTTTAAGTTTCAAGGTTTAGGTGCTGTATCCATAAAGCAGTCCACAGCATACCTGGTTGTAAGTTGGAATCCCACCTTGGCCACACAGCTTTCATGGCAGTTGATCATAAAATAATTACTGTGGTCAGTCTACCCTTCTGCTAATCCAGCTGTGCTCCGTAGCAGTAATACATCTGACAGCAGTTTCAGGGGTCACAAGATGATACTTCAGCTCGACCACATAACTTTTGTGGAGATTGATTATGAAATAATTTCTCCAGTCCTTCTCCCCTTCCACTGATTTAGGAAGAACAGTTGTCAGTTACTGGTGGAAGTATGTGCACAAGTACTGGTTAACCACTTAGAGGGCTAAGCCTGCCTAAGAAAAGTGAGTAGGTTATTTAAATGACCAGCTTTATTTGAACTGAGTTCAGTTCCAACTCAAACTCTGCTGATTCAAGGTCATTTGTCAGTTATTGGTATATGTGCACAAAGTACTGGTTAATTGCTTAGAGGAATAAGCATGCCCAGTAACAGTGAGTAGGTGGACTGACTGGCTAGAAATGACTTTAAGATTGTTGACTGGACTGTAAAATTTCAATCAAAGTCACAGTTTAGATGTCAGAGCAATTCTTCAGATGTAGTCTTCTAGTTTTTTGTGAAAAAAACTTCTCGGATCCATTGTTTCACTTTGTCAGGTGTTAAGATGTTGGAAGGTTTCTTCAGGTCCCACCTTCTTGGTAAGAGGGTTTCATGGTTTATGTGTCAGAATGCTGTTTTACTATTTTTATGAGGTGTTGTCATTCTGTTTTAATCAAAGAAGTTTCATGAATTTGTTTCACATTTTCAGAGTTCAGGTATCAGTGGGTATTTTCAGATCCTGTCTTTTTGTTTGTCAGAGGGTTGTTTTATTATATTTTGGTGTAGTCTCTCAGTGTTGTATCAAAGGAGTTTCATGGATATTCTGGTTAACATTTTCAGGAGTTCAGGTGTCTGAGTTTGTTTGTCAAGGTTTTCTAATCAGAGGTTTTCAAACTGTCAATCTGTTTGTCAAAGATGCTGAAGTATTTATTGTCAGAGGTTTTCAACTGTCAATCTGTTTAAGATGTTGAAGTGTTTCTTCAGCCCCATGTGTTTTGTTTGTCAGAGGTTTTATGGTTTAGGTATTGGAAGGTTTCTTCATGTACAGTCTGTTTGTCAGAGGTTTTGGTATCAAAAGGTTTCTTCAGGTCCTGTTTTTTTTAGTTTTTGTGGGTTTACAGTTTGTTTCAGAGAGTTTCTTCAGGTTCTCTATGTTTTTCAGAGTTTGGGTGTCAGAGCAGTGCTTCAGATTCTTTTGTCGGGTGTGTCAGAGGTTTCAAGGTTTAAATGTCAGAGGATTTCTTTGGGTTCGGTCTTTCAGTTTGAGGTTTGGGTATCAAATGATTTTAAGGTTTAGCTGACAGAGGTTTTTTTTTTCAGGACAAATATTTCAGGTTGTCAGAAGTTTAGAGGTCAGTTTCTTTAGGTCCAGTCTTTGTCAGAGAGGTAAAATAGATTCTTTGTGGCTCATTTTAGTTTAATTTCATAGGTTGAAAGGTAAATGTTGTTGGGTATGTAGGATTTCCTTAAGTAGGTTTAGGCATCAAAAGTTTTTTTTTTAGGTCCAGTTTTTCAGGAGTTTCATGGATATTGTATTTCAGTTTGTCAAGGTGTCAGAGGTTTTGGTATCAAAAGGTTTCTTCAGGTCCTGTTTTTTAGGTTTTGTAGGTTTACAGTTTGTTTCAGAGAGTTTCTTCAGGTTCTCTATGTTTTTCAGAGTTTGGGTGTCAGAGCAGTGCTTCAGATTCTTTTGTTAGGTGTGTCAAGAGGTTTCAAGGTTTAAATGTCAGAGGATTTCTTCGGGTTTGGTCTTTCAGTTTGAGGTTTGGGTATCAAATGATTTTAAGGTTTCGCTGACAGAGGATTTTTTTTCAGGACAAATATTTCAGGTTGTCAGAAGTTTAGAGGTCAGTTTCTTTAGGTCCAGTCTTTGTCAGAGAGGTAAAATAGATTCTTTGTGGCTCATTTTAGTTTAATTTCATAGGTTGAAAGGTAAATGTTGTTGGGTATATAGGATTTCATTAAGTAGGTTTAGGCATCAAAAGTTTTTTTTTAGGTCCAGTTTTTCAGGAGTTTCATGGATATTGTATTTCAGTTTGTCAAGGTGTCAGAGGTTTTGGTATCAAAAGGTTTCTTCAGGTCCTGTTTTTTAGGTTTTGTAGGTTTACAGTTTGTTTCAGAGAGTACTTCAGGTTCTCTATGTTTTTCAGAGTTCAATGGGTGTCAGAGCAGTGCTTCAGATTCTTTTGTTAGGTGTGTCAGAGGTTTCAAGGTTTAAACTTCAGAGGATTTCTTTGGGCTTGGGCTTTCAGTTTGAGGTTTGGGCAATCAATTAATTTAAAAGTTTATCTGACAGAGGATTTTTTTCAGACAAGTATTTCAGGTTGTCAGAGGTTTAGAGATCAGTTTCTTTAGGTCCAGTCTTTGTCAGAGAGGTAAAATAGATTCTTTGTGGCTCATTTTAGTTTTATTTCATAGGTTGAAAGGTAAGTGTTGTTGGGTATGTAGGATTTCGTTAAGTAAGTTTAGGCATTAAAAGTTTTTTTAGGTCCAGTTTTCCAGGAGTTTCATGGATATTGTATTTCAGTTTGTCAAGTGTTAAGGTGTTGGAGTGTTCCATCTGGTCCTGTTCCTTTGCTTTATCAGATGTTTAGGTATCAACAAGTTGGAAGGTTTGAGTATTTGAGGATTTCTTGAGGTACAGTTTTTGGTTATCTTTCAGCTTGTGATTTCAAACCTTGGACATCTGACTTAACATATCAGATCATGGCGCTCTATTATTATTAACCCTCGATCTCTATGAAAAGAACAGTGGGGATATTATGATCACTTCTGTCTATCCATTCCTCTGTCTGTCTATAAATGGTATATCTTCCTACATTCTTGGTTTAAACCAAATTTGCTGTATGCCTTTCCCATTTGCTAGGCTCTTGCAGCATCATGTTGATTTCTGGCCAGAGCAAGGGATCAAAGGGTATAAATGCGTTGATTTTTGTCCCTTACTCTATTTTCTTCTAAACAATTGTGTGCAGGATTTGAAGGTAATTTGCTGTTTACCTCATCTTGTATGCTAAAGTCGTGTTTTACGTAATCAGTTTTTTTACTCTGACTCCTAGAGTGTGCTGTCCTGTCTATTTATCCTTCTGTCCATCCTCATTGAAGGTTTGGAATAAAGGAAATAGAAATGTAAGTTAGATCCTATCTGGTCTGTCTGGATGGCTCAGTTGATGGTGATCAGGAGATTCAGGGTTTAATCCCCACCAATTCAAGCAACAGTCTTCTGTGAAAATTGATCATGAAATAGTTTCTACGGTCCATTCTCCCTCTTCTGCTGATCAAGAAGGACAGATGTCAGTTTCTGGTGACAGAATGTGCACAAGTACTGGAAAACCATACAGAGGGTTAAGCCTGCCTAGGAAAAGTGTGGTTGGGTAAACTGATCAGCTCATCATGACCTTAATAGGATGACTGGGCCATTATAAAAACCTCAACTTGTAAAACTCAGATCCTAGCTCTAGATATTTCTATTTATTACCCACAATACATGTTTTTGTGGGGAAATAAGAAACTATCAATAGTTTGATGGCCCAATGCAATTTTTAGGTCAAATTTATGCCTTATCTGGAGATATGGTAGATGTAGTGTGCTGTAGTCATGCATAACTCTATGATATATTAGTGCTGTGGTGGGATCAGACAGCTAATTCATGAAAGTGGGATTGCCACTGACAAATATCCATAGTCTGTTGAATATATACTGATATCTCCCATACAGGTTGTTACACAGGGTGGAGGTGGTCTTGCTGCATTGTTATATGCTCACTTCCTGCCTAGCATAGTGATACAGGTTTTCTGTAGCATTTCAGTGTTGATCAAGCCTCATTACTGTCCCATGAGCACAGTTGAATCATACTATCCCCTGGTAGGACAGCCGCACCTCTATCAAACCTACATTATAGCCATTTCTTTACTATGTAGCATTTTGCTAAGCAATGTCATGGCATCCTTTTGCAAGTGACTTCATTGTGCAAGACATGCATTACTGATTACACAAGACACAATATCCACGATTTTCATAATTTAGCCCATGGAACACATTTTACTTATTGTGACAAAAAGAAAAAAACAACTAGGAATTTCTTTTGGTAGTGTGCAAAATTTTGAAAAATAAAGAACAAAAAAAGAAAGAAAAGAAAACCTTGAAAATTTTAACATCAGTTTATTCTATGGTGCAAAATCCATTGATGGTCAGTGTAAATTTCAGCAGATGATTTATCTTGCCTAAACAAAGTTGACCTTTGTTTTGGCTTAGCACAAATTGTTTAGTTTTGTGCTTAGCACAAAATTGTTTGTTTTTTGGGGGGGGGGTTTTCTCAGAGAAAAAAGACTTGGCATTTCATGTGACCTATCTGCTAGTCAGATATTACCCCTGAAATGTCAAGCCCTATTTTCTCTAGAAAATACAAAAAATAAAATATTTTGTCTGCTGCAGTTAATTGTTATCAGCACTAAGGGTACTGATAGAGATGTTATTGTCTTCCTAGTGTCAGCATTAGTATGTGAGTCATGCTTTGTTAACCCATTTATGTTAATCCTTCTCTTGCTGAACATGACATGCCCTGTCTTAGCAAACAGTGTAGACCCAGATCAGTTTGCTTCTGAAACTGACCTGGATCTGCACTGTTTGTCATTAAACTCATATGTGAATTTCTATCAAAAACCAGGATCAAGTAATTTGATTGACTGGAAATTAGAAGTGGGCATGGCATATTAATTTATTCAGCAAGGCAAAGGTTAAGTGAACTCTTCTATTGCAACTCTTTAGGCCAGACTATTTCCAATAGCAGGTGTCTGGTTAGTTTTTATGATTACTATGTTTTATAAAAGTTCCTGTAATTAATGCAAACAGTGTATACCCATATCAGACACTCCATTTTGCAGCATCTGATCTGGGTCAACACTGGTTACCAATTACCCTTTTGGGGGTTTCTGACTAATTAAGGCTAAAGTTCTATATTAAAGACTTTTAACTTTTCCCACTCTATGGGCAAATTAAGCCAGTGACTAAATGATATGCAGAAAACAGGATTTGTTGACAATTCATGCAAACTATCTACTTTTCCAAGAAAACAGGATTTGACATTTTATGCAAAGTGTGCTTTGCAGACAGTTTGCATGAAATGTCTAATCCTGTTTTCTGGGGAAAATAAGAAAATATTTTAAAATGTCATACCCAGCATGCTAAGCATTAAAATATACTACAAAATGACCCACAAAATTAACAGGTATTAGAGGACATGCTTATCTGACTCTAGCAATATCTATTTTACAATTTGTAAAATGAAATTGTTGAACAGACATTTCTGCTGCAAAATCTTTTATTAAATGACAAAAAGTGCAGAACCTGGCCAGAATGCTCCTTTAGGAGCTGTCTTAGCTGGATCTACAGTGTTTGTATAGGCTTTTTTCTGACTTTTTGGGAAATGTCCAGTTATCAAAGTGGTTAATGCTCCTGACTTCAGATCACAAGGTTCCAGGTTTGAATCCCGCTGGAGGCAGAAGTCAGCTCATGACTGTATTGTGCTTCATTGCACTGAGCCTATCATTATCTCCTATATAATGTTGATAGGGATATAAAACACCAAATCCTCATCATCATCTGACTATTAGGTATCTGCATTTTAACTGCACAGTACATTAACTTATAGATAATGTGCTATTCTATTCTGTATTTCACACCTTCCACAGAAAAAACGACATTTCAGTCTTAAAGAGTCTTAATCCAGAAGGTCCCTTAGGCAGTTACCTGTGTGATATCACTCTTCCCACTCTTATAACCCTTGTCCTGCTGAGCCCGGATATACCCTGCCCTTGCAAACAGTGTAGATCCAGATCAGTTGGCTTCTGAAGAAGCCAACTGATCTGGATCTGCACTGTTTGTCATTAAGTATGTATTGGAAGTGGGCATGACATCTTAATTTATTCAGCATGACAAGGGTTAATAACATGTCAGTTTCTTTTAGGATAAAACAATAAAGCTGTAATGGCTATAGTGATGATAATTGGTGTAAATGTGCACTTAGGGGTGACAACTCAGCAGTATCCATATTTTACCTTGACCTATATTTCATGGTTCACCAACTTTGTAAATTTGTGTGGTGCAACATAGCCTTCGGCGGAATTCTGGTTTCATAAATTTTATATTCAAGTTTGTATAATATTTTCTGACTAAATTAGTTCATACTTGGATTAAAGTTAGAAACTGATCCAAAGATTTCAATGCAAAGTCCAGCCCAAGCAGTGGCCATGAGGCCATGTGACTGGCCATAGGTCTAAATAAGAGTGGGTATCAGGTGAATATTTTTCTTATTTCTCCACAAAAACACCTTGTAGGTATTCATTAGAAGCACTTCACTGAGGTGCTTCTAATGAGTACCCACAATATAAATGTTCATGGAGAAATACGAAAAATATCAATACTTTTGGATTGAAAAAAGCATAGTATCAGGAGCTATGGGTGGCTTTTTTTTTTTTCATTTGATGGACACTGTATATTCAGGTGAGCTTTTCTGTCTGGTGACAAGTCAATTATAATTGCATCTTCTCAGCATATGAACCCATTTATGCCAAGTGGACTCAGTTTGGACTGGTCCATTTCCAGTAGAAAGGGATGTCTGGTTAGTTTTTATTCTTCCCATGTTTTATAGAAATACTTGAATTTAATGCAAAGAGTGTAGATCCTGATCAGACACTACTGTAGCATCTGATCTGGGTCTGTACTGTTTGCCAATGCCCCTTTTAAAGGAGTTACATAGGCATAAATGAGTCAAACCATTCCCTCTGACAAAGAACAATCAATAGTTTACTCCTTTTTGGTGGAAGACTTGAGTACATAAGATCTGATGGTGCTTGTTAGTGTCCATTAATTAGCATGTGCATCTAACTTGATTGTAGTGGGTTTAACAATATCTGATCATAGTTGCATCTTCACGACGTGTATTACCATTATTTAAGCTGACAAGACTTATCTGCAGTTACTCTTGTTTGGTGGAAGACTTGAGTAAACAAAGATCAACTTGATTGTGCTTGTCATTAACATGTGCGGCTAACATAATGGTACTGAGTTTAACAAGATTGCACAGCCCGTCAATGTTGGGCAATAAGGCCAAATTTGTTTACTGCTCTATAATCAAGCTGACTTTGTATCAGTTTTGAAGAAACATCTAGTTATTGGTCAATTCTTTTGGTCTCATTTTTGATTGGTCAGTTGTTTCATTGGTATTTTGTTAAAGTGGTTGGTTTTTTCATAAAATTAGCAGTTAGCGGTTAAGCAGTTAGTAGCTGGATGGATGACCATGGTGCTTGACTTCGTGGAAGACTTGACAAATGCATAGGCACTTGACGGAATATTTGTGTTGTTTTTTTAACAGATTATGAGATCTGGAAATACCCTCTAGCTCACTGTCAAGTTTCAATTCAACAGGTTGCTCTACCAGCCTCGGTGGCTCAGTTGGATGCGCTGTCCGACTGGAGACCAGGAGGTTGCGGGTTCAACCCCCGCCGAGGTCGGCAACAATCTTTCGTGGAGATTGATCATGAAATATTTTCTACGGTCATTCTCTCCCTTCCGCTAATTCAAGAAGGGCTGTTGTCAGTTTCTGGCGAAAGAATGTGCACAATACTGGTTAACCGCTTAGAGGACTAAGCCTGCCCAGTAAACGTGTGGTTAGGTAAACTTAACACGCTCAACATGACCCCATTGGGTTGACTGGGCCGTAACCTCAACACAAACAAATCAACAGGTTACTAAATAACAAAGACATAAAACATCATATACAAATAGTGTTTTATTGTCTGTGGGAGTGACATTTTGCAAATAACTTATTTCATAACCGATTGACTTGAAATTTGATAGAAAAGTATTGATAGGCTAACATTTTGTAATATGTAAAAAAAATCACGAATAAACAGTCGTGTGCCTGTGGACAAATGCTACAGAAAGACTATACGGGTTGTGCATAGCTGCAAAAGCTGGTTGCATCTTCACTTACATTAACAGCATTCAGTCTGACAAGAATTATCAGTCGTTTACTCCTGTATGGTGGAAGACTTGAGTAAATATGATCTGATGGTGCTTATCAGGGATCATTAACACATGCATCTAACATAATGGAGGTGGGTTCATAGCTGGTTCTTCACAACTGACATTAACATCATTCACTCTGACAAGAATTATCAGTAGTTTACTCCTGTATGGTGGAAGACTTGAGTAAATATGATGTGATGATGCTTGTCAGGGATCATTAACACATGCATCTAACATAAGGGTGGTGGGTTTAACAAGATCTAATCATCGTTGCATCTTCACAACTTACATTAACATCATTCACTCTGACAAGAATTATCAGTAGTTGAGTTACTCTTGTGTGGTGGAAGACTTGAGTAATAATACCTGATGGTGCTTGTCAGGGTTCATTAACATGTGCATCTAACAAAATGGTATGGCAAGCCATTTTACTTTTTATTCTATAAATCAGATATCTGAATTTATATATCAGATATCTTATATAATATATAAGATATCTGATATATTATAAATTATATTAGATATCTTATATAAATAGTATATCTTATATGCTATATAAGATATCTAATATAGGATATAGATATCTTATTTACTAAAGAAGATATCTCATTTAGTCAATCAAATAAGATATCTAATTTAGTATATCAGATATCTTACTTAGTAAATCAGATATGTATATTAATATTTAAGATAAGATATATAAGCTTAATTAACAAATAAGATATCTTGTTTGGTAAATAAGATATCTTATACGTGGAATTCAATCAGATGTCTTGTATATTATATCAGATAGCTTGTATAGGATATAAGATATCTAATGTAGGATAAAAGATATCTGAATTAGTATATTAGATATCTTGTATCCTATATAAGATATCTAATATAATATATAAGAATATAAGATATCTATTTTACATAATAAATAGTAAAACAGCTTGCCATAAAATGGTGGTGGGTTTAACAAGATCTAATCATAGTTGCATCTTCACAACTTACATTAATATCATTCACTCTGACAAGAATTATCAGTTGTTTACTCTTGTATGGTGGGAGACTTGAGTAAACAAGATCTGATGGTGCTTGCCAGTGGCCATTAACACATGCATCTAACATACTGGTGGTGGGTTTAACAAGATCTAATCATAGTTGCATCTTCACAACTTACATTAACATCATTCACTCTGACAAGAATTATCAGTTGTTTACTCTTGTTTGGTGGGAGACTTGAGTAAATATGATCTGATGGTGCTTGTCAGAGATCATTAAATAATGGTAGTGGGTTTAACAAGATCTAATCATAGTTGCATCTTCACAACTTACATTAAACCTTGTCCTGCTGAACCCAGATACACCCTGCCTTTGCAAACTGTAAATCCAGATCAGTTGACTTCTAACAAGCCAACTGATCTGGATCTGCACTGTTTGCCATCTAGTATGTGAACTTTATCAACAATCTGGATCAAGTAATCTGAATGGTTGAAAAATTTAAAAGGGCATGGCCTCTTAATTTATTCAACAGGACAAGCGTTAACATATTCACTCTGACAAGAATTATCAGTAGTTTATTTACTCTTGTTTGGTGGAAGATTTAAGTAACTAAGACCTGATGGTGCTTGTCTGGGCTCATTAACATGTGCATCTAACAAAATGGTGGTGGGTTTACAAGATCTAATCATAGTTGCATCTTTACAGCTAACCTTACCATCATTCACTCTGACAAGAATTACCAGCAATTTACTCTTGTATGGTGGGAGACTTGAGTAAATAAGGTCTTTTCAGTGTCTACTGGCATTTGTAAGAAATATAGTTGTATAGTATGATTACATCAAGACCTGTCACTTGTGATTGCACAGGTTCATCATATGAAATATTTGTCATTTGTGATTTGATCTGTGGGTCACTGCTGGGAGTGGGAGAGTCTTGCTCTTTGGATGAGTATCCAGCAGCAATCCAAATTTCAGTGACACTCCTCCAGACACTCAGGAGATATACCTTTCTTAACCCTTGTCCTGCTGAACCCGGATATACCCTGCCTTTGCAAACAGTGTAGATCCAGATCAGTTGGCTTCTGAAGAAGCCAGCTGATCTGGATCTGCACTGTTTGACATTAAGTATGTGAATTTATAGCAACATTCTGGATCAAGTAATCTAATTGGCTAAAAATTAGATGTGGGTGTGGCAACTTAATTTATTCAGCAGGACAAGGGTTAAAAACTAATTTTTTTTAAATAAAATTTAAATATGAATATTCTAAGCCTTTAGAATAAAACTTAAATATGAAAATTCTAAACCTCACACTGAACTTAACTTTGGACTAGTGTTTAACATGACTCCTTATCCCCACACTTTAGTGATCATGATATTGTGAGTGCCTCTGTTTGTCCCTCTGTCCTTCCATCTGTTTGTCACACTATCTCCTCCTAAACCACTGGATGGAATATAACCAAACTTAATGCATGACTTACCTGTGTGGTAGGTGTGCAAGAGCAACATTATTTTTCTGTCCATCCATCCATCCATCCATCTGTCTGTCTTTGTCTGTCCATCCATCTGTCCATCATACTATCTCCTATTAACCACTGGGCAGAATTTAACCAAACTTGCTTCATGACTTCCCCACATGGAAAGGGTGTGTGAGAGTAAGATTATATTTCCATCCATCCATCAGTCCATCATGCTATTAGCAACAGTAGCACAGAGAGTGGGGATTTTGTGATAGCGTGCCATCGACTATGCAATCTAGTTGTCCATTTAAGTTCATTCAGGGGATCTTGATCTTTAAAATCTTTTGATATAAAAACATTAACATGGATATTCTATATTGATTACCTTGAGGGTAGGGTTGACCTCACTCAGTAAAACTTTTGGACCAGTATCTGACGTACCTATTAAACCTATTAAAGCATTCAGGAGGTATAGATCATTAAAAGCTTTTAACATAACAGTGTAACAAGAAAGGTCTAAGTCTGTGACCTTGACCAGGGATCGAGTTGGTTTTGAAACTATCCACCAATATCTACAAGTAGGCAGACAATGAACTTAATCACACAAAGGATTTGCCTAATATGATTTCTTAACATTTAGCACTCTGGATAATATTTTCAGCAGATGACATATTGAAATATTTTTTATTTTACTCAGAAAGCAGGTTTTGACATTTGATGCAAATTGTCTCCAATGGAGACAATCTGCATGAAATGTCAACTCCAGTTTTTTAGGAAAAATGAAAAAAAAAAAATATCGTCAGTGTGTTGTCTGCTGAATTAGCCCAGAGAGGGGTAAAGGTTAATGCTTAGCATGCTGGGGAAAAAAATTCAGCAGACAATGTTTTGAAATATTTTTCTTAATTTTCCTACAAAATAAGTTTTGATATTTCATGTCAGTTGTCTTTTTTGACATTTCATACAAATTGTCTCCAATTTCAAAGTGTCATCTGCTGAAGTTGCCCAGAGTGATAGAGGTTAACATACATGTACATAACAAGACGTGCATTCTGTAGCATCTGATGCTGTTTACTTTGGTCTGTCTGTTTGAATTCTTAGAGCAGAAGACTAATGAAGGAGAAGTATTTGATTATAATTTTAGGAAAATTTTCTCAATAAAACCGATGTTGTGGGTACTCATTAGAAGTGCCTTGGTTTATGAACAAATATGAAAAAATATCCCAGTGTTATCACCAAATAGTAATCCTTAAAAAGTCCTCTTTTAGGGTAGTTAATATAACCTGCAACATAGTTTTATTGTCTAATTACATACGTACTTGTACTGGCCTTTTGATTAAAAGAAGGTGAAGAGTTATTTAAGGCTTAGCACTCTGGGTAAAGTTTTCAGCAGATGGCATTTTGAAATATTTGTTTTATTTTTCCCAAGAAGCAGGATTTGACATTTCATGCAGATTGTTCTCCAGTGGAGACACTTTGCATGAAATGTCAAATCCTGTTTTGTCTGAGTAAAATCAAAAAAATATCATTTTGTCATCTGCTGAATTTTCCCAGAGAGTGACAAAGGATAATGAAAAGAATGATGAACAGTGTTTATTTGATACAAAAAAATCTGTCACTCAGGAGTATGGATACTTTGGTAAAACATTCTGTCTTTCAAAAGTCATTTTTACTAAATTATCATGCTCCTTCATGACAGATGTTTTTGTTTCAGGTAATCACTTGTTTATTTTCTGTATATTTGTAGGTTCTCATCTATGGGTCCTGACTGTGTACAGATGATAGAGAAAACTGACCAAGGTAGGTATGTCAGAGGCTAAAATTGCTTTTATTTTGACCATTTTCAAACATCCATTACCAGACATCCACAAGGTTGCATCACATAAACATATTTCTCATTTCCCCTAAAAAAATGTACCTTTATTGTGTGGACTCATTAGAAGCACCTCAGCAAGGATGGATGCAACAGACTTAGATGGATGCAATACCTGATGGATGCCACAGACTTTGTTAGGTGGGTAGTTTTTGCTGATGTGATGGACTTCGACAGTGCCTTACAGAAAATGATACAGCAAGTTTTGGAATGGTCAACATAAAAGGAGCCGGCCTCAGTGGCTCAGTTGGATGCGCTGTCCGACTGGAGACCAGGAGGTCGCGGGTTCAACCCCCGCCGATGTCGGCAACATTCTTTTATGGAGATTGATCATGAAATATTTTCTACGGTCATTCTCTCCCTTCCGCTGATTCAAGAAGGGCAGTTGTCAGTTTCTGGCGAAAGAATGTGCACAATACTGGTTAACCACTTTGAGGACTAAGCCTGCCCAGTAAACGTGTGGTTAGGTAAACTGACCACGCTCGACATGACCCCATTGGGTTGACTGGGCCGTAAAACTTCAACACAAACAAACAACATAAAAGGATGTAATGGACTCTCTATAACTATTACCACCCATAATTGTGTACATTGCTCATCATCCTTCATGCCACTTCATCCAAAAGTCAACAAGCAACTTTAGCATCAAACATGGTGCACTTGATCCCTAAATACATTTCGTAGGATTGCAACACTCATTTTTAAGAATCCAAGGGTTTGGGAACAAATAAAGATGAATTTTACGATCATGTTTGACCTTGCAAGGTAGGTTGTAAATCTGAACTCCACTGGAAGAAAAGTCATAGTTTCTGCTAGTATTTGATGATAATGGTGATGGTGCTGGTGATGATTTGTGTGTTTGTATGTGTGTGTGTGGCATTGCAGTGCCCACTACATTGGATTGTGGTGGTAGGAAGGTGGAGATTTCTGCTTGATTAAAATGAATGTTACATTACAGGAAAATATGAAACCACTAGTCATTTTATTATATTCCAACAGCAAAAGCCCCGCTCATCCTGTGACATCCAAACAAGGTCTCTGCTGTCCACCATCAGGTTTCATATTTTCCATGTAAGATACTAATTAATATACCATTTAATTTAAGCATGCCAACTGCTCCACCCAGTCACCATCACAATCAAAAACCACCCAGTCACCATCACAATCGAAAATAGCTAGGACTGTTGTATCCCAATTTGACCATCTTTCTCTCTCTCTCATACACACACACACAAACACACACACACACACACATAACTAAAATTCACCACTATTACTATCAATAATAATGAAGAAAAATGGCATGAAATCTGACTTTTAGGGAATTAAACAGATGGTAAAAGACCTCAACATTTTTTCTCGGAACCTGGGATTATGAGTAAGTGCTATAATTCCCGCTATTATTTGGTGATCAACAGCACCCCATGTTTGCTACTGAAGTAGCAGCTGATCTGTTATTGTCAGAAGCTGCAACATGTGTAGACTATGATGATGAATCAGTGTGTATAATTATGAATGGTAATGGTAAAGGAATCCATTGAATCCTCCAAAGCCTGTTCTGTCATCCTTAACCCTTGTCTTGCTGAACCCAGAGATGTCCTGCCTTTGTAAACAGTGTAGATCCAGATCAGTTGGCTTGAAGAAGCCAACTGATCTGGATCTGCACCGTTTGCCATTAAGTATGTGAATTTATATCAGCAATCTGGATCAAGTATTCTGATTGGCTGAAAATTAGAAATGGGAGTGGCATCTTAATTTATTCAGCAGGACAAGGGTTAATAACTATGCACTCAAGTCCATTGCATCCTTCAGATGTTATACCATGTGTATTTGTCCTTTACTGTTCTCTGGGCAAGAAGTGTTGCCAAGAGGTTAGCGCCCTTGACTTTGAGTCTACCTTTAGGTATAAGGACAGCCAGTGGCTCCATTTATTTGGAGCTGGGGATGGTAATTGGTCCAGATGTTTCAATCCACAGGGTTAAATACTTAGCATATCACAAGTAGGTGCTAATAACGTTTCTAATTTTGGCATATTCCACCAAAGGGTCCTGTTATCAGTTCAACTGATAGCAATTACACATTAAAATTTCTTTGCTGAGGAAACAGTTATAAAAAGTCATTTTAATACCTTTTTAGCATTTTATGTCTGGCGATTCGCTTGTAGGGTAGAAATGGAATATATATTTGGAGGTTGGTTTTTACAATGCTTGGTGCTGTATCATTATATTATTATTAAGCCCATATATATATATGAACCAGCACATGAGATAATGGTTCTTATCGCACGTGAACGGCAAGCCTCAGGTGCATCCTTGCAGTCTTGCCAGAGCCATCTCTGTTTGAACAAGTTGTGTAGAACTAAACTATGGTTTTATCCAAAAATCAGACATCTAGCCTCACTAGATGGCTGGGCATGCGCCTTTGAAAATTTGTCTTTACGGAGAACCAAAAGTACCATTACCTCATGTCACGGCTAATATGATGTTCTGAAACTAAACAAGCTGCAGCATGAGAAAGTCTGTCCTATGCCTTTATTAAGCCAACAACACAGGCACATATCAGCTTGTGTATCTACACAGTCTGGTAATCATATTTGTTGATCACTATATCTGTAATCATTAAGCAGGGATTCAGTTTGACATCGGCCATCGGTCGTAGTCCGCCGAAATTTCCAGATGTCCGAAACTTTTCTGACCTGTTGGACACAATGTCCAATTGCCATTTTTGGCTTGTAATATATGGATTTCTACTATTGTTTACAGTTTATTTTCGATGCCGACCTTTATCTTGTAAAACGACCAATGATTGGTCAATCTAAGATGTACTGGACTGCTTATCAAACATTATTGATTTTTTGTGATGTTCAGTAATGCCCATTAGTTTTGTGTCCGCAAACCAAGTGGACCAGTCTAATTTGTTTGGCAGAAATATAGATAAGGCCGAATCCTGTTTAAGTTACATCCCTTGATCTGATTGAATTTGTTTTTATGTGACACCTATTGTAAAGGGTTGGACCTATCGCACAAAAAATGCCCCTTAGAAAGCAACAAAAGTTGACATTTTTCATTTCGAAAGCCAGTAGTGACCAAACGGAATCCTTGCAAGAGAAATGGCGATAACAACGCCAGCCCCCACACTCACTGGTGAATCCACAGTAAAGCGATTTTCTAGCTTTTATAATTTGTCCAAGAAAATTTCAAAAAGTCCGGAAGAACCAGGTGCCATTTGGACAAAATGTCCGGAACTGATTTTGGTCTAGCTGAATCGCTGTTAAGATTAAGGTTTGACGATGTTGCTAACGTCATTTTAACACGCTTATGTAATATCGATCTTTAAAGTTTACAGGGATATACATTAACTTTTCATATTTCTGTCCAGTAGGGTACTTATTAGAACTGCCTGAGGTGGGTATATCAAGTACCTACAACTTATGTTTTTAACAGAAAAAAAAAAATAAATATATATATATATATATTTTGTCTGAAATTTGTCATTTTAACTGCACTATACATTAACCTATAGATAATATGCTATTCTATTCTGTATTTCACACCTTCCACAGAAAAAAACGACAGTTCAGTCGTCTTAAAGAGTCTTAATCCAGAAGGTCCCTTAGGCAGTTACCTGTGTGACGTCACTCTTTCTGCTCTTATAATCACGTCAGTTTCTTTCTGTGGAACAAGGAAAATAAACAGGATTTTTTACCAGGTGATAAAAAATTTAAATTTCTTTCTTTTTCTCTGGTCTATTTTCTCAGTTCCTGTTTTTTTGTTTCTTTCTCATTCCTTTCACAGAAAATCTTATTACTTTCATTAAATTGATTTTCAGTATTTTGTTATTGTTGATTGTCATATTGCATCATGCATTTTCACGACTCTTGTATTTATCGGCACAACTCTCGTGTTCGCTCTGGAAGTCGTGCATAATGAGTCAAATATTTTACTTGTTCTTTTTGTTCCAGGTTATTTATTGATGAGATCTGTAATAACTGGACTAGTATGGGTACCTGCAGAAGATTTCTATGGTGAAGAGGTTGATTAGTAAAGAATTTGTCAACCTTTGGTTATACGACAATTCTTTACTCTAATCAAATTTAGCAGATGGCAAATTAATGATATTTCGAGGGTTGAGCGCAAGACTGGCGTAAGTCAGATGGTTGTTTTTCCACAAACCTAATCTCCTCACCATGAAGGCGTTATGGAGATTACAACATTTCTTTCTGTAAACAATGAAAATTTAGGTGCCATTGCTCGTATGAGCAATGGCACCTAAATTTGCATTGTTTACAAAGGGGTCCAAGTTGCCTCTAAACAAGGGTTTCAAAAATATGTTTGAGTTACCATAGTCTTGCGCTCAACCCTCGATTTATCTTATTTTTTCCCAGAAAATAGGCTTTGACATCTCATTCAAATTGTGTCCTTAGAAGATAATTTGCATGAAACAACAAAGCCTGTTTTCTGGGGAAAATAAAATTATATATATATTTCAAAGTGATGTCTCCTTAAATTTTACCCAGCAGGCTATGTTTGAAGCAGACAAAAGTTATTTACTGTATTCACTCTAAATATTGCTATACAAGGCCTAAAATTTGAACAAGGATGAGTGGCAAAGAGTGTAGATCCTGATCAAATGCTGCAATCTGTGGGATCTATTCTAGGTTTAACACAGTTTGTCCAGGCTTTTCTGTATGAATACTTAGGGTAAATTCAGTAATGACATGTCAGAATCTACTGTGCTTATTTCACTCATGTGAGTAAATCATGGACCTTGGAGTCCTGTTATTATTATAAGCTTGCCTGTATGAAAGTAGGATAGAGCTATATATATCAGTCACCATGGCACTGAACCATATCAGAATGGGGTTAAGTTTTGGTTAAATAGACTCTCCAACACTATATATTGGAAGAGTTCATTTTCAATTTTAGATACATCCGGCTACGAGATTTAGATAATTCTAGAGAAAAATGGCTAAACTATTTGCAAACAGGAGATCCTGATCAGATGCCGCATTTTGCAGTGTCTGATCTGTGTCTGCACTGTTTGCCAATTGCCCTTTTAGGCGTCTCCAGACTACAATAGGTTAAACTTCTGAATGGAAGTAGTTCATCCTTGCCCTGATGTTGGTCTCAAGTTTTATGCAATACCATCCTGACCTACATGTGTGACCATGAGGTCAAGGTCATGAACTTAGAAAAAAAATTACCTTGCAAAGGTTTTGGTTAAAGTTGTTAGAAGTTTATATCTTCTAAAGTTTGAGCCTGAATTTATTGACACTCTCCTGCAACAGTTCATCTTATCATCATCATCATTATTAAATGCGTCCAACGTGAACAGCAGTTCCCCGAACCTTGGAGCGGTTCAGCGTGCAGACGCACTACTATAGACTGCCTATGTGACCAGTGATGTGTGTAACCAAAAATGTGATGGTCCAACAAACTCTTGTGGGGTTCGGTGCTTATCCTGAAAAACAATAAGCATTCCATGATTCGACAGAGGCTATTGACACGGCTTTGCCGATTATAGCAACAAAAGAGCCAATAACGCCAAGTATTCCAATTGCAAGGGGTTGAATCAGGAGACTTATGCCTTGATATTCTTAAAAAACTTCGACACAGGTAAGCGAACGATAGTATATTGTCGTTATACCTGTCATCGGCATACACTAGTTTTCGGTATTTGGAAAGCATGGCCCCCTCCCATCAGGGCTGGCGAAATAGATGGGCTGCCTAAAGCCTCCATGGCAGAGCTGCTGGTAACTAAGCAGGACCCGAATTCATGTGAATGGGTTGGGTAAAAGTCCCACAAATTTGGAGGCAGTGTCTCTGAACTAGGCTACTGAAATATTGTTGACTTGGACATTATATCTCAATTCATGCAGTGTATTCAGAAGTCAAGCGTGATCTGAAATCAAATTCAGTTAGATCTGGAACATGTGATTATAATTTGGATGCACGGATATAGGTAGCACCTATTAAATTCATATTATTATCACATTATAGTTAGTTTACAAATTTATTTGAAATAAATGAACTATTGCTTGCAACATTTTGGTTGCTAGGCCTTTTTTATCAATGCAGTTCCTTGAAAAAGGCCTAGTGGCTGAAACGGTGGAAGTAATACTTTGTTATATGAATTATTATTACGGTAAATGTCCTAAAATTTCAAACACCAAAGTGTCTGACAAAATGACATGTAAACAGTGCATAGCCAGATCAGACAGCTCCTGAAAGGAACAGTCTGCTCAGGGTCAACACTGTTTGCCTTTTCACTTAATATTTGAAGAAACAGTTGCCTAAAAAGCAAAATTTAGGCCAAAGTAGTATGGTATAAAGTGTTCCAAATAGGTCATAAACCCTATCATTATTATTATCATTATTATTATTATTATTGTTATTATTATTATTATTGGTGAGGAGGGACATTGATCAACTGCCATATACTTGTTGATGTCTGAGCACATTCTACATCTCCAGATTACTGTGAAGTCATGAATAATTTAGGCAATTTCAGCTTCATTATTTATATGGTTTAATCTTTGCTACTCTGTGGGTAAATTCAGCAAATGACAAACTGGTAATATATTTTTTATTATTATTATTCCCAGAAAATAAAGTTTGACACTTCATGCAAACTGTTTCTGGAGAGAGTTTGCAGGAAATGTTAAACCTTATTTCCTTGGAATGATTTGTACAGTTTTTCCTGAAAGCTTATCCCCTCATCCCCTCCTCATACTGTTGAATTATGATTCCAGGAAGCTGCTGTTTGTTGCCTTTTGATAGCATCACATTTCCGAAGCTTAGCTCTATAAAAAGCAGAACTGTATCTACCCGGAGTACGTGGACACCCTAACTCCTTACCATACTTGTCCTATAATTGGAAAAGGTTTCTTCCACAATCTGATGTGTTTAAAAATTACTGAACAATTGGCAAACAATGTAGACCCAGATCAGACACTGCATTCTGCAGTGTCTGATCAGGGTCTACACTGTTTGCTTAGGCTTGTTTGTCCTAATACTTAGGGTTAAGTGTTGGGACAAACATGCCCAAGCAAACAGTGTACATCCAGATCAGTTGCCACAGAATGTGGCATCTAATCAGGGTCTACACTGTTTGCCACTCATCCAGCAGTTCTTTAGACACATCAGATATTAACCCATTTATGCCTTGCTTCCCATAAGATGCAAATGATCCTCATGGGTTGATTCACCATTAAACCTGAACTCATCAAACCTAGCAGCCCACAAAAGGGACATTTGGCAAACAATGTAGACCCTGATCAGATGCTGCAAAATGCGGTGTCTGATCAGGGTCTTCACTGTGTACATGAAATGCAAGAATTTCTATGAAGCATGGTTACAATGAAAATTAACCAGGCATATCCTATATTGGAAAGGGACCGGTCCAAAGATTGAAGGTAGAAGAGTCGACTCGGCATAAATGGGTTAAAATGGACTTGTTTAAATTTTAAGACAAGTAAGGTAAGGAGTTAGGGTGATAATTCTGGGATAATTTTCTCCAGTTCTCCATAAAAACATATGTTGTGGGTACTTATTTTAATCAAGGCATTTCAAATGAGTACCAATAACAAATGTTTTTATGAAGAAATAAGAAAAATTAACCTAGAATTATCACTAAATACTCCTCCTCAACAATTCTGCTTCCACCAAATGAAAATAAAAAAATTATTCTGCTTCCACCAAACAAAAATATGAAATTATTTTTTTTTCCACAAAACAAAATATATAAAGTTATTTTGCTTCCACCAAACAAAAAATATGAAATTATTCTGCTTCAACCAAACAAAATGTATGAAATCATTTTGCTTCCTCCAAACAAAAATATGAAATGTCTGCTTCCACCAAACAAAAATATGAAATTATTCTGCTTCCACCAAACAAAAATATGAAATTATTCTGCTTCCACCAAACAAAAATATGAAATAAGTCTGTTTCCACCAAACAAAAATATGAAATTATTCTGCTCCCTCCAAACAAAAAAAATGAAATTATTCTGCTTCCACCAAGCAAAAATATGAAATTCAGCTGCTTCTACAGCCTCCAGATATAAAGTTCTGCCATAAAAATCACCATATGCAATTTTTTAGTAATTTAACTCCAAACAGAAATATAGATGTCAACTGATTTCACCACCTCTAAATATGAATTGCTGAAAAAAATAAAGCAAATGAAAACCAATTTTGTTTTTAGAAAAATCATACGTTGGCAGTACTATATCTGGACAAAGTCATACTTTCTGAAACCCTTTCAAAACAAACACAACAGGTAGATACAGGCTTTGTTTTTAGTAGTTTGGATTTTATTAGTTTTTGCTATTGACAGACATATTTTTGTTTTTTTATTTTGTTTGGAAGAAATTGTTATTTTCATATATAATATTTTAAAAAGAAAATATAATTTTATTTGTCTCTGTAGCAGAAGTTCCCAAAATGATATTGTCATTTACACTTAACATGCCATGAAGAAATTCAGGAGACGACAAACTGATGATATTTTTTCTTATTTTTTCCTAGAAAATAGGATCTGACACACTTCATGCAAATTGTTAAGGAGGCAATTTTCATGAAGTATCATATCATGTTTTCTAGTTAAAATAAGAAAAATATTTCAAATTTTTTTCTGCTGAAATATTTACCCAGCATGCAAAGTGTAAATCATCAGCTTCCTGACAGCCATAATTCAGTTTAACCCAAAAAATGCCAAGCAAATTTTGAGACAAATGACATACATTTTTGTTTCAGAAAAACTAAGTATTGACATTTCATGTGTGAATCATCTGCTTGGCAGACAATTCACAGAAAATATCAAGACTTACTTTCTTTGAAAGCTAAAAAAAAAAACAATATTTAAAAATGTTGTGCTGCAGATTCAACAGATGACAAATTGATAGTTTTTCTTATTTTTTTCAAGAAACCAGATTTTGAGATTTCATGCAAATTATCTCCTTAGGAAACAGCAGAAACTATTTTCTGAGAAAAATAAGAAAAAATATTTTAAAATGTCGTCTGCTGAAAGTTTTACTCAACAGGCTAAGTAAGCAATAAAACGTTGAAATAAACAAAAATGATAAATCTACCTGACTCCACCTGAAAATTTCCTATGCTTAGGATTTGCATTAGTTGAAAATAGTATTGTTACCTCTCAGCAGTAGACTTGTTAAAGAGGAGTATTCAATGATAATTCTTTGATATTTTCTTCATTTCTCGATAAAAACATATGTTGTTTGTGTACTCATTTTTTAGAAGTGCATCTAATAAGTACATGTACCCGCAACATGTTTTCCTCCACAACATGTTTACACATTTTTCTTATGAGTATACCCTCAACTTATGTTTTATGGAGAAATAAGATTTTTTTCAGAATTCTCATCAAATCCTTAACAAGTCCATGCTCTCTGAATAGGCAGTTCCAATATTTCTGGGGTTTGCAGTAGATGGAAACTAAGACATATTACCACTTGTCATATTTCTTGCTTTTACTTGCAACAGAGGACAAATTACTTGCAGTTCATTTAAATTATTTCTAAAGGAAAATAAGGCTTGACGTGTCATCAAAATTGTCTCCAGAGGAGACAGTTTGAATGAAATGTCAAACCTTATCTCCCGTGAAAAATAAGAAAAATATCTGTAATTTTTTGTCTGCTGTTTTAGCCAATAAAGTAAAGATTAATCAGGAAAGCAAAAAAAAAAAAAAAAAAAAAAAAAATCATTGAGAAAATCTGATTTTAAGAACATGAGAAATTATTGAATTATTGAGCAAAAAAGAAAAGTATTTATTCATTTTGACAGAATGGAAAGTTCATCTCCTTGAAAACATAATGATTTCACAGTATCTCCTTTGTAGAGATGGAAAGGAAATGGTCTGAGATCTGTGTCCAGTGAAGTCTGAGCACCTTCTACCACTCCAGCTCATCATTTGTCATTTATAGAAGTCTAGTAGAGTGTTTAGTTGTTCTGTTTATTTTCTAGTGAATTACATCACCTACCATATTTGCCCTAAATACATACGGGTTATCGCTTTGCATGCAGGGTAAAAGTTTCAGCAGGCATTTTGAAATAGTTTTCTTACTTTTCCTAGAAAATAGGATTTGAAACTTCATGCAAACTGTCTTCTAAGGAGGCAATTAATTTGCATGAAGTGTCAGATCCTATTTTCTAGGAAAAATAAGAAAAATGTCATCAGTTTGTCATCTGCTGAATTTGCCTGTAGCATGGTAAGTGTTAACTCTTTACCATACTTATCCTAAAATTTGACAAGCAGGGCCCAGTTGTTCAAAGAATCGTTAGCCTAATGGGCTTGTTAGTGGTCAAAATGTTCACTGTTCTAGTAAGTACAATATCTAATTCAGGTATATTTGCTGACTAACAATATCATTAGTTTTGAACAGCTGGGCCCAGGTGATCTCACTCTGAAATTTGTGATGGAATGGTAAATAGTGTAAACCCTGATCAAACTGCTGCTTTAGAAGCAGTTTGATTGAAGTCCTCACTGTTTGCACAAGCCTGTCTGTCTAAGTATTAAGAGTAAATTGGGTACTCATTCAAAAAAAACATTTCTACTGGCCTTCCTTATGAAATGTAAGCCTTTTTTTTCCCTAAAAATACAAAAAAAAAAAAAAAAATGTCTGCTGTAGTTGTTATTAGCTCTTTAACCCATTTATGCCTAGTGTCTCATAAAAGTGACACATGCAAACAGTGCAGACCCAGATCAGATGTTGCAGAATGGAACATCTGATCAGGGTCCACACTGTTTGCATTTAATACAGAAATTTGGAAAAAAAATGTGATAGTAATAAAACCAATCAGACGTGATAGTAATAAAACCAATCAGACGTCCCTTCTATTGGAAAAAAACTTTTCCTAAGTGTTGAAGTAGAAGAGTCCATTTTGCATAAATGGATTAAGGGGTAAGACTAATTTTTTTCCCCATTGGTCATCTATAACTTCAAACTTGCTGGAGACCAATCATCAGGTCTGAGCGAGATGTCATAGTCATGAATTATGACTAAGCATGGTTTCAAGCCATGGAATCCAGCAAATTTGCATGTATGACAACCTGTTGTGAGTACTCATTTACTCATTAGAATTGCTTAGTGAGGCAGTTCTAATGAGTACACGTTTCTGTCCTGACATAAATCATGAGGTTGTTTTCTGTTTGGAGTTGTTAGACTCTTATCAGCTTAGGTATTATGCCCCTGCCCATTGGGGCCGCTAAGTAGATGGGCTGCCTTGTGCCTCTGTGGCAGAGCTGCTAGTAACTTAATGCAGGACTTGAGTTCATCATTGGGCCAGGTCGGGTAAAAGTCCCACAGATTCAGAGGTGATATCTTGACATGGTGACATGACTGCAATACTGTTGACTGGGACATTAAAACTTGACTAAGTATCATTCCTTTGCCCTTTGGGACCCATTAAGTAGACAGGCTTCCTTGTACCTCTGTTAGTAACTTAATGCAGGAGTTTGTCATTTGACCAGGTCGGGTAAATGTCCCATGGATTCAGAGGCAATATCTTGACATGACGACAAGACAGAAATACTGTTGACTGGATTAGGTATGAGATTAGATAGGTTAGAGTATATTAGATTGATACTATGTTAGATTAGACAGGAATATATACTAGTAGTAACAGACTATGAAGTTGGTCCACAGCAAGCAAAAAATGGTGCCTTCTCATCACGAAAACATGCCTATATAATTTTGATGTCCTTAAACCCCATTTTTATGTAATAAATCTGGAGTTTACAGGGGTATACATTATTTTTCTTATTTCTGCTCAAAAACATAGATTGTGGGTACTCATTAGAACTGCCTTACCAAGGCGGTTCTAGTGAGTACCCACAATCTATGATTTGAGCAGAAATGTGAAAAATATCAGAAGTTTCTTATCTGAAAATTTTCAGTTTTTGAAGTTGAAATTTTCTGTATATTTGTATAGGCATGTTTTCTTAACAAAGCATGTGCAGAATACACAGATTAAGATTCATCACCGCCCCCCCCCCCTCCCCCCCCCCCCCCCCTTCCCCCACACACACACATGCACAAGGTCTCGTCTCATCTGGGCCTTTGATCTACATTGATACATTCTATAGTATCCAATAACACTGTCAGTGTACAGTGTAGGCCCTGATCAGACTGCACATTTGTGCCAAAGGCACATTTTTGCTTGGCGTGGCTCATTTCAGCATGTATGATTGTGATAACTCATTGAAAGTTTTCTGATTGATTGCTTTGAAAGTGACTGTATGATGTGTGTTCTTATGCGCCTTACGTTTGCGGTTTCATCTCCATACAGCGAGTCTAGTTGCGACACTTTCTACACATTTGCGGACGCTTGCGGATTTATATTTGCGATTTAAATTTGTAATTCATATTGACGATTTACGCTTGCGATATACGTAATTACTCTGCATTAACACTTAGCATGCTGGGTAAAAATTTTAGCAGATTTCACTTTGAAATATTTTTTTGATTTTTTTTTTTCTAGAACATAGGTTCTGATACTTCATGCAGACAATTTGCATGAAGTAGAAAATAGGATCTGATACTTCATGCAAATTGTCTCCTAAGGAGACAATAGGAGATGCAAATTGTCTCCTAAGGAGACAATAGGAGACAATTTGCATGAAGTGTAAGATCCCATTTTCTAAGAAAAACAAAAACAAAATATGAATTTGACATCTGCTGAATTTGCCCATTGTATGGTAAGTGTTTTCTGTTTATAACTCATGTATTTTGCTTTTTCTCTTGTGTTGTATTTTGTATGTTTGTATTTTGTATACCACTCTGTGGGCAAATTCAGCAGATGACAAATTGATGATATTTTTCGTAATTTTTCCAGAAAATAGGCAGATTGATATTTCATGCAGATTGTCTCCTGGGGAGAGGAAGCTCCTATTTTCTAGGGAAAACAAGAAAAAAATATGAATTTGACATTCTGCTAAATTGGCCTATTGCATGGTAAGTGTTAAGCATGTTTTTCTGTTAAGCATGTTTTTCTATTTGTAACGCATGTATGTATTTTGCTTTTTCTCTTGAGTTGTATTTTGTATGTTTGTATTTTGTATACCACTCTATGGGCAAATTCAGCAGATGACAAATTGATGATATTTTTCTTTTTTTTTTCTTTTTTTTTTCAGAAAATAGACATTGAGTCATTTCATGCAGATTGTCTCCTGGGGAGATGATTTGCATGAAATGACAACACTATTTTCTGGGGAAATAAGAAAAGTATTTCAAAATCTGCTGAAAGTTTTTCCCAAGGTGCTGAAAGTTTTTGGGGCTTTTTTTTTTGTATGTAATTCATTTGCTTTAAAGGTTACTTTTTCTTCAAAAAGACATTTTTTTATCCAAGAAAGGTTTAATAAATTGTTTTATGGTATTGATATGATCATAAAATGTGGCATCTGACAGCTAGTAAAATTTCAGTTAGTCTCTCATTTTTGAACTGAATCAAAAATGAAATGATTTTTTATCATATCTCTGAATTAACGTTGGCAACATTAATTAAAAAATATGATAAAAAATCATTTCATTTTTCATCCAGTTCAAGAATGAAAGGCTAAGTGTAACTTTTACAGACTGTCGGATGCCACATTTTATTATTGTATTAATACATATATCAATTAAAAAACCTTTCTTGGATAATGAAATGTCTGTTTTTAAGGAATATGGAGCCTTTGTCTCTGTAATTAATGTCTAAATGCTTTTTGTAATTTGTTCATCTGAATTATGGTTATTTATTCTCACATGTGTTTATAATTTATATGTCTTAATTGTGCTTCTTTTCCAGCATTTGTAATTTATTTGCCTTAATTGTGCTTCTTTTCCAGCATTTGTTATTTATATGCCTTAATTTTCCTTCTTTTCCAACAGCTAACTTACAGCTAGCATTGGTTGTCTCAACTCTACCATTCATGACGAGGGTCCGGAGACTTAATGCCCGCAAGGATTGTTTGGTGTGTATCGTAGGGGTTATAGCCGGTGGCCACTATGATCAGGGAAGAGATTTGAATGCAAAGCTACATGATCACTACTTTATATTTAACGGTTTTGCCTGCAAAGACAGTTTGTCTTTGATCTGCCTGCTTCACATCAATGATGATGATGATAATCATTTAATGTGATGATGATGACAAAAAAAATGCATAGAACATTTCTGTACGATGGCACTTTTGATGATGTTGATGATGATGATGATGATGGTGATTATATTTATTATTGGACAGTAGTGTTGATGATATATGTACTTTTCGAAATATATATTGAATGTATAAATAAACAAAATAATTATTGTACTGTTACTGATGATGATTAAAACATCAGTACATCAGATGTAATTTCAGTGGTAATATCAACAATAAGCTTGTTAAGTGTCTTCAATCCTTTGCTAGGATTATGCTGATGATTGCAGTGCTAACCCAGTGTAGACAATGATCAATAAGATTGGTAATGTTTATGGTTTGAAAATACTGCTGATGAATCATATACTTGCTGATTATGTATACAAATGGTAGAAGTGATTCTAATTATTGTATGTTTACTAATTTTGATGTGGTACTGTAATTTATGGAATTACTGAACCTGATTACTGTCATAATGTTGGTGCAGATGATGATGTAGATAATGATGAAAGTGGGTATGATGATTATGATAATGTTGATGATGATTATATGCTTTAATTATGCTTCTTTGCCATCTGTTAGTACTTCATAGGCCATAAGAATTTACTATCTTTTACACATTTCTTTCAGCTATCACTGGCTTTCTCAACTCTGCAGTCATGATGAGGCTCTGCCAAGCTAGTGGTGAGATTGCTTATTTATATATGATTTTACTACATGTGTGAGTGAATATGGCCTTGCCCAGTTACCTGTGACTTCTGGTTTAGTTTCTTTTTTGACAAAATACAGCTTGGAACCAGAAGCCTAAAGTAGGCGGACAAGGTTATATTTTTTCCTAAAGTGTTACACATACTTGACTTTAATAGTAATTGAACTGTAAGAGATGATGATGATGATGTAGTAGTGGTGATAATGGTATTGATATTTAAGGCATCAGTTTATTTGATAAAATTGCAGTTGTAAAGTTACTGAGACTGATGATGATAGATATGTTAATGATGAGGATGGTATTTTTGTTATGCTTCTTTTCTCTCTGTATTTTATATGCCTTAATTTTGCTTCTTTTCTTACAGCTTGCTTTTCTGCTAGCATTTGCTTTCTCAACTCTACCACTCATGACGAGGGTCCGGAGATTTAATGCCTGCAAGGATTGTTTGGTGTGTATCGTAGGGGTTAAAGCCGGTGGCCACTATGATCAGGGAAGAGATTCTGAATGCAAAGCTTATTACTATTACTTTTATATTCAGCAGTTTTACCTGTGTCTTTGATCTGCCTGACTGCACATCAACACAGATGTTGATGATGATGACTGCCATTATGATTGTGATTTGTTGATGATGATAATTCTACTGCGGCTGCTGCTGAGTTCGATACGTGTCTTCAGTCCTTCGCTAGGATTATGATCATGATTGCAGTGCCAACCTAATGTAGATGACAATAATGAGATTGGTAATGTTAATGGTTTGATAAAACTGTTGGTATACTGTGTTGATTATGTAGACTAACGGTAGACATTGTTCTAAATATTGTATGTTTAATTATGATGATGATGATGATGATGATGATGTGTTGAATTATGGTTTACTATACCTGATTACTTTTATAATGTTGGTGCAGATGATGATGTAGATTATGATGAGGATGGGTATGATGATGTTGATGATGATTTAAATGCTTTAATTATGCTTCTTTGCCATCTGTTAGTACTTCCTATGCCATAAGAATTTACTATCTTTTACACATTTCTTTCAGCAATCATTGGCTTTCTCTACAGTCCTGATGTGGCTCTGTCAACCTAATGGTGAGATTGCTTATTTATATATGATTTTATTTATATAAGATTTTACTATATACATATAAAAATAACCTTGTTTAGTGACTTGTGGCTTCTGGTTTCAGTTTCTTATTTAACATAATACAGCTGGGAACCAGTTGCCTCATGTTAGCTGACAAGGTTATATTTTTCCTAAGGTATTACACATACTTCAGTTTGATAGTAATAGAATTGTCTGAGATGATGATGATGATGATGTAGTATAGGTTGTAATGGTATTGATGTTTAAGGCATCAGTTTATTTGATATAATTGCAATTATAATGTTAATGAGACTGATAATGGATATGTTAATGATGAAGATGGTAGCTTTGTTATGCTTCTTTTCTCTCTGTATTTTATATGCCTTAATTTTGCCTCTTTTCTTACAGCTTACTTTTTTGCTAGCATTTGCTTTCTCAACTCTACCACTCATGACGAGGGTCCGGAGACTTAATGCCCGCAAGGATTGTTTGGTGTGTATCGTAGGGGTTAAAGCCGGTGGCCACTATGATCAGGGAAGAGATTCTGAATGCAAAGCTTATTACTATTACTTTTATATTCAGCAGTTTTACCTGTGTCTTTGATCTGCCTGACTGCATATCAACACAGATGTTGATGATGATGACTGCCATTATGATTGTGATTTGTTGATGGTAATTCTACTGTGGCTGCTGTTGAGTTTGTTAAGTGTCTTCAGTCCATTGTTAGGATTTTGATGATGATTTCAGTGCTTACCTTATACAGATGATAATCAGCGATAATCAGTGAGATTGGGAATGTAAATGGTTTGACAAAACTGTTGATGAATCATATACTTGTTGAATATGTAGACTAATAGTAGGCTTTGATGATGATGATGATGATGATGATGTATTTAATTATGGTTTACTAAACCTGATTAGTTTTATAATGTTGATGCAGATGATGATGTAGATTATGATGAGGATGGGTATGATGATGTTGATGATGATTTAAATGTTTTTATTTTGCTTCTTTGCCATCTGTTAGTACTTCCTTTGCCATAAGAATTTACTATCTTTCTTTTACACATTTCTTTCAGCAGTCATTGGCTTTCTCTACAGTCCTGATGTGCCTCTGTCAACCTAATGGTGAGATTGTTTATTTATATATGATTTTACTATATATAGTACAGCTCAGGTAAAAGAACCAAAAAAACTCTTTACTCTGAATCTTGGCATTTCCGGAATCTCCCAAAAACACTCAGAATAATTCCGAGTTACACATATACTCGGCGGACAAAACGCAAGTTCCGCGCGTAAAGTATCGGATATGCAAAGTTTTGCGAAGTTACTTGGAGTCCTATTATCGTATCCAGAGGCAATATTTCTCACAAAGTTATGCAAAATTCCTAGGAGTAATTGACGAAATACCTGTCCGATTTTTATTTATTTATTTAATAAATCAATTTATTTAGTTATTTATATAATGAATATATTTATTTATTTATATATTTATTTTTCCATCATATAGTACAGTCAGTGTGAAGGTTATACCATCCACACTCGTGTGGATGTGCAGATTGATCCTAGTCTGTACTGGTCACAAAGGTCTTATTGTCCCAAAAGTGTTTTCCAAATTGCCACATTCCGATTCCCCAAAATTAGATTCATTCCATTGTTTTCTTAAAATATTAACAAATGCTGCCTTGTTCCCTGAATATATTTGGGTGTTCCCTTTAGCCACAGAAAACCCTGATAGCCCCATTCACTGTTCAAGCATGTAACATGGGCCTCAACAAAGCTCCATATGAAAAAGTACTGGATTCTGTGGCTTAGTCTAGTCCAGCCACACAAGTGGGTCAGGCATTTTTACTTAATGTGCCATAGAAAACAAAAAAAGGGTAAGAGAAAAGTCCATTGAGTGCCACAATCACAATCCACAGCCCTTCCCTAACACCAAGAGGAAGAGGAAACAGATAAAACCAAACAAGGGTAAATCAAACAAATGTATGAAAAGCACCAAGGCTAAAACAAACACACAAAAATCTCAAAGAGAAGCAAACATCTGCCCCCAGTCAATGAATTAAGTATTTATGTTTGGTATTCTTGTAACTGCCTTTTCCCAACTGCATGCATTCAATATAAATGAGGTACTGTGGTAAAAGACTGGGAAATTCTCTGTCAATATAAATTTAGTTAAAGAGGTGCTTCTGCTATCAAAGAGGCATTGAATCAGTAAGACAGCCCATGTGAAAAGGGTGTCTTCACACAAAAACACACATTGCGCACACAAGGGGCCATAGAGGCTAATGACAATTCAAATGAGTGAGTTTTTATATATCCCACTAACAGCTAGGTCATACAGATGTGGACCTTGGTCTAAAGTCCCTTATGAAAGGTTTGAGAAGCTAGGGATCGAACTCATGACCCATGGGTGACAAGGCGAGCAGCTTTACCACTACACCACTGAGGCACCCTTTCCCAGTATTTCATATAAATTGCTACAATCTGTGGGGACTGAATCTGTGATCAGGTCTCGCACGTGAATCCTGTCAGTGCGATTTCCTTTTTTCTAATAAAGTCAGTGCAAACTTCTTCTAGCTCTAAAGGAGACATATCATATTTGCATGAGGGTAAAAAGAAAGAACATTCCAGAGAGAGAGAGAGGGAGTTTGAAAAACTTATAAGATTCTGGTTTGTCCATTTTAGGTACATCCGGCTATGAGATTTAGATGTTTTTAGAGAAAAATAGCTAAACTGTTTTTGCAAACAGTGAATACCCTGATCAGACACCGTGTTCTATCATCTTGACTTTAAATATTTTTTGTTGAAAGACACATAAGACACCAAATCACCATCACTCTGGTGCTGGGTCTGGGCATAGAATAGGCCAGACATACCATCTGCATGACGTACAAGCCATCTGAAAGAGGTGGGTCCCTGCCCGAGGGATCTTGAAATATCGGGATGCCTAAAGCCTCTGAAGCAGGGCTGCTGTAGTACTGCTGAGTACAACAGCAGACTTAACACCAGTCTACAGAAAATGGATTCAAGTTTTCTCTAACAAAAACAAAATGTGTTCATTTTTGTCAACAACGCAACCTTCATCATGATCCCACCTTAACAATATATGGGACTCAAATTCCAGTAGTAGATGAAGCAAAATTTCTAGGCATTATATTTGGCAAAACACTGAATTTTCTACCACATATTAAAGCTCTAAAACTGAAATGTTTAAATGCTTTAAACATACTAAAAGTTATTTCTAGTTCAGATTGGGGACGTGATAAAACCTCTCTATTAAACCTCTATAGAGCTGGCCTCGTTGGCTCAGTTGGATGCGCGTCCAACTGGAGACCAGGAGGTTGTGGGTTCGACCCCCGCCGAGGTCGGCGACATTCTTTCATGGAGATTGATCATGAAACTTGACTAGTTCTGTAAGAGATGATGTTGATGATGAGGTAGTAGTGCTTATAATAGGATTGATGCTTAAAGCATCAGTTTATTTGATATACAGTCAAACTTCGATGGCTCGAACTCGGCGGGACCTCCAAAAAACGTTTGACCAATTGGTAGTTTGAGCCATTGATGACCAACTTGGCAAAATTCATCTTTGTGTACTATGATTTTCTATCATAGCTACGGTAATTTCTGTGACTTCCTGTATATTTATCAGTCATAATTTAAGCCACTTATTATTATACCTTTTGCACTTTCAGGGACATAAAATAAGACAACAATAATAAATCTATCTTTTAATTTTATTTACAAAATGGCCAGATTAAAATAACAAGCATGGACATTAAGCAAACTTTGTAAAAGAGATACGATCTGTATTTAGTCGAGTCATGAGAAAAGTTCCCATTAGCTAAGACCCAAACTAGCTTGCTCAGCTTATAAAACCGCTAGAGTCCTGAAATGCGGAACTTGACAACTGCATGCATATACTGAACTATACTGACAAAGCAGCGAACAATGAAGGTTCAGATTAGACTGCTCAGAATCGCAGGCTGATCCACTCCTTTGGTGTTCGCGAATGGCAAAAGGCACTTTTTCTCGCCAATCAACTTAAATTGACAACCTCAACATTAATCGATTGACCAGTTGATCAAAGGGGGGTCTTAATTGAGCTTGCACCAATCAAGTATACCTGTGTTATGTAAACAGCTGTTTTGGCAGGACAAAGGGTCTTATGATACTGATTGCGCGCCTGTGTGACCTTGATTGATTAAACATGACATTTTAACAAGGTAATTAGTGTGAGCCTTTGGTGGTATTTTACATAGAAAATGCACTCTAGGGACCAGTCTTGGGGTTTGAGGATTCAAGCCATTGTTGTTCGAGCCAAGCCTGGCATGTTTAATTAAATTGAATGGGGATAAACCAAGACTGGAAAGTCGGTTAGACCTAAATGTGGTGTTTTTGAGACTACACAGTTCGAGCCAGTGAAGTGTGACTGTAATTGCAACTGTAATGTTACTGAGACTGATAATGATGGATATGTTAATGATGAAGATGGTATATTTGTTATGCTTCTTTTCTCTCTGTATTTTATATGTCTTAATTTTGCTTCTTTTCTTACAGCTTACCTTTCTGCTAGCATTTGCTTTCTCAACTCTGCCACTCATGACAAGGGTCCGGAGATTTAATGCCTGCAAGAATTATTTGGTATGTATTGTAGGGGTTAAAGCCGGTGGTCACTATGAGCAGGGAACAGATTCTGAATGCAAAGCTTATAACTATTACTTTTATATTCAGCAGTTTTGCCTGTGTCTTTGATCTGCCTGACTGACCATCAACACTGATGTTGATGATGATGACTGCCATTATGACTGTGATTTGATGATGGTGATGCTACTGTGGCTGCTGCTAAGTTTGTTAAGTGTCATCAGTTCTTTGCTAAGATTATGATGAAGATTGCAGTTCTAATCAAATGTAGACAAGGATCAAAGTGATTAGTAATGTTTATGGTTTGACAATACTGATGATGAATCATACACTTGTTAGTTATGTATACTAAAGTAGAAATTGTTCTTATTATTGCAAAGATGATGATTATGATGATGATGATGTGGTGAACTATGGACATTGAAAGTGTCGGATGGTGACACCTGATTACTATCATAATGTTGGTGCAGATGATAATGATGATGGGGTATGAATAATGATTTATATGCTTTAAGTATGCTTCTTTGCCATCAGGGGATGGTCGGGTGTGGCGAACATGTCTTGTATCTTACGTCACCAGGGAGTCCAACTGGTATTGGCTTACAGTTGAGCAAGGCCTGCTATCCTTGTAGCAGGTATGGATAGAGAGGGAATATCTTTTATTTCTTCTGTTTCTTCACTTTCATTCCTCTCCTTCTTCCCTGTCCCTCTCTTTCATCTGGTCTGCTATCTCTTCTATCTCTTTTCTCCCTTTTTCTGGGAGACAACATAAAATGACCCACAAAGGTTGACGTGTCATTAAGCCCCAACACAACCTTTGCCATCAGTTGATACTTTATATGCTATAAGTATTTACTGCCTTTTACAATGTTTCTTTCAGCTGTCAGTGGCTTACTCAACTCCACAGTTTTTATGACAAGACTCTGCCATCCTTGTGGTGAGATTGCTTATATTTATGATTTAATGATAATTATAAATATATCCTTGTCTGGTATCCTGTGACTAACGGTTCAGTATCGTGTTTCACAGAGTACAGCTGGGAACCAGAAGACTCAGGTCATGGCACAAGGTATATTCTTTCCTAAAGTGTTACATTTACTTGATCATGAAAATGATAGTACTGCAAGTGATAATGATGATGATGATGATTATCACCTTAGTATTGATGATGATAATAATTATGATGATGATGATTAGAAGGGTTGCACTTTAGTATCTTTGATGATAATGTTGATGGCATTGCTGACCAGATATTGACTTTATAATGTTCATGATTTAACAATAGTGACAATGCAACTACTTTGTTCTTATACTTTATTGATTATGATAATTATGGCATTGTTATTGCTGATAGTGATGTTGATGGTAATGATGTTGCAGAAAGTGATAATAGTTATGATTAGTACACGTATACCAGTGATGACGATGATGATGTTGATGAGATGAAGTATTGACTATGGAGTGTGAAAATTCTGTAAAAATTAATTCCAGCGATAAATGATTAAACAATAATGTTTTGATATTATGATATTTGTTGAGTAGTTATTGATGTTTTAGTAATTCAGCGGTTAATTACAGATGAAGACCTCAGTAGTGACCATGTTGGCATCACCGTTGACATCTGAAAATTTAACTTTTATTGGTAAGATGAACTTGATTTTTACATGTTTAACAATATTGTTGTTGGAACTTGTTGATTGTACTGTACTGATTAGTAGCAAGAATGAAGATATCTTTGTTAAACTTGATAATAATCTGTGGCACACTGTTTAACTCTATGGTAAACTCTTTTCTGGTTATAATGCATGCAGTAGATCAATATATCACTTAAAATGGCCCAATTCAAATTGGTAGAATGTCTGCCTGGAAGATCAAGATGTTGTGAGTTTGATCCCCATCCTGGTCATACTGAAGACTTTTCTAAAATTATAGTTTGTTACTCAGCATTAAGAAGAAGAGCTAGGGTTAGTCACACCACTGTCAGTATAATATGACTGCTGGTAGTATCATTACAATGTCTGCATTATGATACAGCAGAGGGGGAGCACTGTAAAAAGACATCAGTTCCCACCTTTAAATTCAGACACCACCACAACATGACTGAAAGATTGTTGACAGTGATGTTATAAACTAAAAGAAAAAACTTGATGAAAAGTAGAATACTCTATGTACAGTCGAAACTCAGTGGCTTGAACAGCCTTAGGACCATGAAAATTTGTTCAAAATTTGGGTTATTCAAACCACTGAGGGTTAATCATTGCACCAGGTCAGGAAACAAATGGCGATAATTCAGGGAAATCTTTTCCATCTTCTACATAATAATGGTATTGTATGTTGAGTGTACTCAATAGAATTGCCTCAATGTTTTCATTAGAATTGCCTCATTGATACAATTCCAGTAAGTACACACAACATACAATATCATGATGAAACAAAAAAAAAATCCCTAAATATTAGTTTTTGAAGCAATCAGAAGAATTTCATGGGGACTTAATAACAAGTTCAAATTAGCTATGTTACATGAGCCATCGGAGTTTGAACTATTGAAGTTTGACTGAAGCATGCTTTTGTCTCTTAATGTCAAGGGTACATCACACCTGCAGAAAAGAGTTTTCCTCACTGGATATGAACTGCTTCTTAAATGTGGTTGAGGCTACTGTTAAAAGAAAGCATTTGCTTTTTGAGGGAGGAAATGCTTTCATTTGAGAGAAACACCCATTGAAAAGCATGGGTCTTTAGATCTAGAGTTGGTATCAGGTAAATATTTTTCTTATTTCTCCACAGAAACATATGTTGTTGGTATCATTAGAAGTGCCTCACCAAGGTGCTTCTAATGAGTACCCACAGCATGTGCTTTTATAGAGAAATAAGAAAAATATCTATGTTTGGATTGAAAAAAGCATCCTATCAAGAGCTATTGAAAAGGGAAACAAATATTTTTTGGTGGGAATGCTCTCCCTTAGAGGTGTATGCTTAGCATGCTGGGTAAAAATTCATTAGACAACAATATGGATTGGAGTCTCCTCAGCTAATGCAACTTCATACACACATCCAACAGCAACATTCTTTTGTGGAGATTAATCAAATTTTGTAGGTCATAGCCTCCCCTGCTGATCAAGAATGTGGGGTGGTTGAGTGAGTTGAAGGTGTCCTGTTGTTTTGTCACCAGGGGGCCCAACTGATATGGGCTTACAGTCGGGCAAGGCCTGCTGTCCTCGCAGCAGGTAAGGGTAGAGGGTGAATGTTGTTATTTCTTCTGTTCCGACACTTTCATCGTCCTCTTTCTTCCCTACCTCTGTTTTTCATCTCCTCTACTAGCTCTTCTATCTCTTTTCTCCATTTCTTTGGGAGATGACACAAAATAACCCACAAAGGTTGAAGTTGAGTGTCATTTAGCCCTAACATAATCTTTGACATCAGTTGGTGTTTTATATGCCATAAGTATTTACTGCCTTTTACAATGTTTCTTTCAGCTATCAGTGGCTTACTCAACTCCACAGTTTATGATAAGACTCTGCCAACCTTATGGTGAGATTGCTTATATTTATGATTTAATGATAATTATAAATATATCCTTGTCTGGTATCCTGTTACTTCCAGTTCAGTTTCTTATTTGACAAAATACAGCTGGGAACCAGAAGACTCAGGTCATGGCACAAGGTCCTGCCCAGTAAACGTGTGGTTAGGTAAACTGACTGCGCTCGACATGACCCCATTGGGTTGACTGGGCCATAAAACCTCAACACAAACAAACATGGCACAAGGTATATTCTTTTTCCTAAAGTGTTACATTTACTTGATTATGAAAATGATAGTAAGTACTGTAAGTGATAATGATGATGATGATTATGATGATGATTATCACCTTAGTATCGATGATGATAATTATGATGATGGTGATTAGAATGATTACACTTGAGTATCCTTGATGATAATGTTGATGGCATTGTTGACTAGATATTGACTTTATAATGTTCATGATTTAACAATAGTGACAGTGCAACTACTTTGTACTTATACTCTATTGATTATGATAATTATGGCATTGTTATTGCTGATAGTGATGTTGATGGTAATGATGTTGCAGAAAGTGATAATAGTTATGATTAGTACATGTATACAAGTGATGACGATGATGATGTGCCGGCCTCGGTGGCTGAGTTGGATGCGCCATCCCACTGGAGACCAGGAGGTCATGGGTTCAATCCCAGCCAAGGTCGGCAACATTCTTTCGTGGAGATTGATCATGAAATATTTTCTACGGTCATTCTCTCCCTTCTGCTGATTTAAGAAGGGCAGTTGTCAGTTTCTGGCGAAAGAATGTGAACAATACTTGTTAACTGCTTAGAAGACTAAGCCTGCCCAGTAAATGTGTGGTTTGGTAATCTGACCATGCTCAATATGACCCCATTGGGTTGACTGGGCCAAAAAACCTCAACACAAACAAACAAACAATGATGATGTTGATGAAATATTCACTATGGAGTTCGATAATTCTGTAAAAATTAATTCCAGTGATAAATGATTAAACAATAATGTTTTGATATTATGATATTTGTGAGTAGTTATTGATATTTTTAGTAATTCAGCAGTTAATTACAGATGAAGACCTCAGTAGTGACCTTGTTTGCGACACTGATGACATCTAAAAATTTAACTTTTATTGGTAAGATGAACTTGATTTTTACATGTTTAACAATATTGTTGTTGGAACATGTTGATTGTACTATACTGATTAGTAACAAGAATGAAGATACAGTGTATCTTTGTTGAACTTGATAATAATCTATGGCACACTGTTGAACTCTGGTAACTCTTTTCTGGTTATAATGCATGCAGTAGATCATTATATCACTCTAAATGGCCCAATTCAAATGGCTTCACTCGATAGAATGTCTGCCTTAAAGATCGAGGTTGTGAGTTTGATCCCCAACTGGGTAATACTGAAGACATTCCTAAAATTAGTTATAGTGTGGTACTCAGCATTAAGAAGAAGAGCTAAGATTAGTCACACCACTGTCAGTATAATATAACTGCTGGTAGTATCATTACAATGTCTGCATTAAGATATAGCAGTGTGGGAGCACTGTAAAAGGACATCAGTTCCCACCTTTAAATTCAGACACCACCACAACATGGTGGTCTACAGTACGACAAAAAACAGATCTTGTTACTAAAACTGAATAGTTCGGGCCGCAAAAAATCTCCCTCTTTTTGACCAGGATCTCCCTCCTAAAAATTGCAGTTCTCCCACTTTGTGTCTCAGAAAATATCACATATATGTGGTAACACTTTTCTGGTTATAATGCATGCAGTAGATCATTATATCACTCTAAATGGTCCAATTCAAATGGCTTCACTCGGCAGAATGTCTGCCTCAAAGATCAAGAGGTTGTGAGTTTGATCCCCAACTGGGTCATACTGAAGACATTCACCGGCCTCGGTGGCTCAGTTGGATGCGCCGTCCGACTGGAGACCAGGAGGTCGCTGGTTCAACCCCCGCCGAGGTCGGCAACATTCTTTCATGGCGATTGATCATGAAATATTTTCTATGGTCATTCTCTCCCTTCCGCTGATTCAAGAAGGGCAGTTGTCAGTTTCTGGCGAAATAATGTGCACAATACTGGTTAACCGCTTGGAGGACTAAGTCTGCCCAGTAAACGTGTGGTTAGGTAAATTGACCACGCTCGACATGACCCCATTGGGTTGACTGGGCTGTAAAACCTCAATACAAACAAACAAAGATTCAGCAGACAACAGTATGGAATGGAGGCTCCAAGGCAAATGCAACATACACACATCCACCGGCAGCATTGTTTTGTTGAGATTGATCAACATGTGTGAGAAATTAGAAAAGTATCAATACTTTTTGGCTGAAAAAAGCACCTTGTCTAGAACAATGTACTGCATGTATGTTTATGTCTGATATTGGAAAACTCTGGTGTTTTCATTGCTGACAGCATAAAAGTTTATGGCTAGATTGCCAGGTAAGAGTAAGTTATTCTTACCTGTCTGTTTCTAATTGAATAAGAATCATTGGAAAAGGATCATATTTTATCATAAGACGACGCTGTTAGTCATTGGCGTAACATGGTACATTGCCTCCACTGCTGACTCAAGAATGGCAGTTGTCAGTTTCTACCGAAGGGAAGTGCATAAGTACTGGTTAGCTGCTTAGAGGACTAAGCCTGCCCTGGAAAATTGGGGTCAGGTAAACTGATCGTGCTTGAGATGACCCTAATGGATTGACTAGGCCATAAAACCTCAATACAAACAAGCAAACTGTCATCACTATTACTGACCTTGACCTACATTTTTATGCTTGGCTGAACACTGTTTAATCTATGCTTTTAACTCCAATGTTAAGTCTGTGCATTTAGCTCCATTTCTCAAACACCGGTGTATCTAGTCTAATGAAACTTCATACACATAGCCACTCTGATGCACCCTGCCTGCTGCCATAAACTATTACTCACCTTGACCTACATTTTGTCTGTGGATTTAGATCCATTTCTGGAACATTGAGGCATCTAGGCCAATGAAACTTCATACACACATCTGCTATGACTTAACTTTACACTGCCCACTGCCATCAACCATTACTGACCTTGACCTACTTTGCTGAACAAAGTTAGTCAGTGCATTTAGCTCTGATTCCTTAAAACCAATAACGTAACTTCATACACACATCCACCATGATGTACCCTGCCCACTGCCATTGACTGTTTCTGACCTTGACCTACTTTTCACGCTTGGCTGAACAATGTTGCTCCATTTTGTGAACACCCAGGCCTATATGGTAATGAAACTTTTGAAATACACACACCCACCATCATGCACACTCCCCATTGATTATTGACCTTAACCTCTTTTTCATGCTTGGTTCAACAATGTTTGATCTGTGCACTTAGCTCCATTCTTTGAACACCACCAGCAGTTGTGACATAGCTGTTTGGCAAATTTCTTGTTCTGTTTTACAGACTGGGTTCCTGCATATAATTACATATGATGCAATAACATGTGATGATGATGATGGTGATGGAACAGCAAAGAAGATTGATCTGAACTGAACTGCTGGTAATTGCAATACTATTACTAATGCTGAGCATGCTGGGTAGAAATTTCAGCACATGACTGTTTGAAGTCTTTTTCTTACTTTTCCCAGAAAATAAGAGTATTTAATGACCACCTGCACAATTTTCCGGGATAGACCCCCCCCCCCCCACCTCCAACCCAACCCCCCTCCCCCCCTCCCCCGCAAACTTTGTTTGTTTGGGGTATACTGTTCTTACATTTGACTGTCCATATGTTATTATTCAATGGGGGTGCTTATAGTATTACCGTCCCATCCGTATATAACAATAAAAATGTTAAATTATAATACCCCGCCATTATCATGTTGTGGGTAGATAACTCAGTAAAAATTTGACAAAATTTGCCCATTAGCAATCCCAAAACAGATCTCTACAATATCACTGCACATACCAAGTTTGGTGAAAGTCCGTTGGTGTTTACTCAAGTTGTCATCCGGAAACGAAAAATGAACAGATGGATGGACGGATGTACAACTGATGGATAGACACACAGACGTCCAGCGTAAAACCATAATACCCTGCCACTATCTGTAGCAGAGTACAAAAATGGTTTCCTTTGATATATTTTGAAAAGATTAGTGTATTGGATTCAAATTTATATACAGGAATATAATCAAAAAATGTAGGTCAGTTTAGGGTAAAATCCACCAATTATTATGGGAGTTATGGCCCTTTTTCAACTTTGAAAAATGGTTTCAGTTTGATATCTTTTGAAAGGATGAGTGTATTGGATTTATCTTTTATACACGGATATATAATTACAAAATATAGGTTGAATTTGATTTAGAGTAAAATCCACCAATTATGAAGTTATGAAAGTAATGACCCTTTTTCAGCTGTGAAAAATGGTTTCGGTTCGATACCTTTTGAAAAGATCAGTGTATTGGAGTCATATTTATTACACAGGAATATAATCATGAAATAGAGGTCAAGTTCGATTTAGGGTAAAATCCACCAATTATTATGGGAGTTACGGCTTTTTTCAGCTTCAGAAAATGGTTTCCTTGCGATATTTTTTAAAAGATTAGTGTATTGGATTCATATTTTGTACACCGGTATATAATCATAAAGTATAGGCCAAGTTTGGTTTAGGGTATAATCTGCCAATTATTAGAGAGTTATGGCCCTTTTTCAACTTTTTTTTTGCAAAATTCTTGTGTGCAGGTGAGGATGGGCTCTAGACCGGGGAATCTGTGTCATATTGACACATTTCTAGTCCGTCTGTCTGTTATGTTTTGGTTTCTGCTTTTTACCTTGCTAAATAATTTATCTGAAGGCAGTCATTTATTAACGTCTTATGGGGGTCTCTAATAAGCACTACTTATTGACACTTCTTGTTTTTTCCAGAAAACAGGCATTGACATTTGACATTTCATGCAAATTGTCTCCATTTGAGACAGTTTGCATGAAATGTTGAAACCTGTTTTCTGGGAAAAACAAGAAAAATATCTGCTGAAATGTTTATCCTGCATGTTGAGCATTCAATACATCATCACAAGGTAGCCAAATTGAGAAGTATGGTAAAGAGATCCATTTCACTGCCTGTTGGTGTGTTTAAACACTGCTGAATGAGTGGCAATCAGAATACACCCTGATCAGGCCTGAGCAAACTGGGTAGACCCATTTTGATAGAAATGTCAAATCCTATTTTCTGGGAAAAATAAGAAAAATATCAGTTTGTTGAAGAAATGTATGATATTTTTCTAACAATTCTTTTACATGGGCAAAGGTTACTGACAACATTATAACATAGAAAGTATAGCAGATGCTTTGCATTTATATAGGGTAAAAATGTGAGCCAAGTTGTTCAAAACTTAAAGTTGTTAGCTAATGTGACATTAAAATTTCTTTCTTGAAATATGGCAAATACATTGGTATTTTTTGCTGAACAAATCTTTGTAGCTTTTGCAAAAGCTACTCATATTTTTGCAGCAAAAATATCAATGTATTCGAAAATACCTTAGCTACAACAGTTAACGAGTTGATCATTAAGGAGCTTGTTAAGCTAACTATGCTTTGAGGAACTGGACCCTTATCACAGAAAATTTGTTAAAGAGGCATTCATAGCGACAGATAATCAAAGCACTGACAGCACTGGTGGGTCAGTGTCTCTGAGTGTAGGCTGAGAAAATGGTCCTGAATGGGGACTTAAAGACTGTTTCATTTAACCCTTAACTGCCTGTAATTTAACTAAACAGTGCAGACCCTGATCAGATGCCACATTCTGTGGCATCTGTCTGATCTGGGTCTGTATTGTTTGACAATGTCCCAGTCCAGGTTTTGCAGATAACCCTCTTTATAAGCACGGAGGTCTCAGGGACAAGAATAGCATGGCTATAGGTAATCCTTACCTGGATTTCTTACAAATGTGCAGTTAGATTTCATTGGTCAATGATAATCATGTGGACAAAAACCTTAAGGAAATTTTGCTGTTTGTATACTATGGTTTGATTGTAAACCGTTGACCCAAAAAGGGGTATCCACATAAGTTTTCTTATTTCTTGCACAAAAACACACCTTGTGTGTACTCACCACAACTGCCTCTAGTACACTCTTTTTGGTTGAAAAAGCACCTTATTTGGAGCTATTGAGCATCTACCTACTGTCACACATTATTAAACATGCCTATATTCAAATATACTGAAAATTTTACACCAAAAAATGAAAATTTTCAGATAAACAATTCTGATATAATTCATATTTCTGCTCAAAACATAGATTGTGGGTACTCATTAGAACTGTCTCTGAGGCAGTTTTAACGAGTACCCACAATCTATGTTTTTGAGCAGGAATAAGAAAAAATAATTTATACACATGTAAACCCCAGTTTTACTATATAAAAGTGGGGTTAAAGGGGGTCAAAATTATATAGGCATGTTTTTGTGATGAATGTCAAATTTCATTGATATATATGTGCCTCAGTTGTACAGTTAAATTTCACTATGGCCAAAAAAAAAAAATTATTAGATTCTCAGGCCATTTTTGGCAAAAACAGATGAGGCAGGCAGGAGAATTTTTTTTTTTAACCATGAAACAGGCAAGGAAACTTTTTTTTTTTTATTACATGAACCCTTAAAATGACTCCTTTCATGAAATGCATTTTATAATAATATTACCAAAAAGATACTTAAGCCGGCCTCGGTGGCTCAGTTGGATGCACTGTCCAACTGGAGACCAGGAGGTCGCGGGTTCAACCCCCGCCAAGGTTGGCAACATTCTTTCATGGAGATTGAACATGAAATATTTTCTACGGTCATTCTCTTCCTTCCGCTGATTCAAGAAGGGCAGTTGTCAGTTTCTGGCAAAAGAATGTGCACAGTACTGGTTAATCGCTTAGAGGACTAAGCCTGCCCAGTAAACGTGTGGTTAGGTAAACTGACCGTGCTCGACATGACCCCATTGGGTTGACTGGGCCGTAAAACCTCAACACAAACAATAAAGATACTTAATTTTTGGATGCCTAGACATAGCTCCACTTTCCATACTATCTGCTGTGAAACCAAGACCTGCTCTTTGTAACACTAAAAGCACTCTATTGTATAAGGTTCTTTTCGAAATTGCTGTTTTAGTATCTTCTGGGTATGGTTGTGGAAGAGAAAGCTTTCTGGAAGCTTGCTTTAGGATTTCAAATGCATTCATTGACTTTGATTCATTGCTAGAAGTAGAACTTGTACAGGATGATGCAGTACTGCCCTTAGAATCTGGTTTGTGCAGCTCCAATTTAATATTATCTACCAAAGGCTGATATAGCTTCAGAGATGGATGTGTTGTCAGAAATTCTGTCGAACGTGTCCACTTTGGAGTGTCTGATTGACGCACCAACATTGTAGTTTGATAATTTATCCAGGAAGGACCAGAAGTCGATACTAATAGATCCCAGTTTTATGCCGTTGTACAACTCTGCAATCTGGAACATTATGATTATTATGGCAGTTATGAAAAAGACTGCACAATTGCGGAGTTGTATAATGGCATAAAACTTCTAGCAATGAATCAAAGTCAATGAATGCATTTGAAGTCCTAAAGCAAGCTTCCAGAAAGCTTTCTCTTCCACAACCATACCCAGAAGATACTAAAATAGCAATTTCGAAAAGAACCTTATACAATAGAGTGCTTTTAGTGTTACAAAGAGCAGGTCTTAGTTTCACAGCAGATAGTATGGAAAGTGGAGCTATGTCTAGGCATCCAAAAATTAAGTATCTTTATTGTTTGTGTTGAGGTTTTACAGCCCAGTCAACCCAATGGGGTCATGTCGAGCATGGTCAGTTTACCTAAATGAAAATCTGGATGGATATCAGAGACATCTGCTTTGAGAACGTAGGATAGACAAGTTTTGCATAACTTGCACTTAAGTGGACATTTTGATCAGTGATGATGCTAAAACACTTACTTGCAAGGTTCAATCCAATGAAAAATCAACAATTTAATCATTCAGGTGACCATGTACTCTATGGTTGCATCTAAAACTAGGATTTTAAAATACAACGGAATTTGATTAGCTGTTAAAAATCGGGACGCACCAGCATGCTGTATCTGGATGCATATGTGTTTTTTTTGTTAGACACGGAAAAAAAAGGCTTATGCGCAGATTTTTTGGTACATGCGGCGAGACCTGAGAATCGAATGATTATTTTTTTGGCCTAATACGACCACTTTTTGGAACTGCCTAAAAGTGGTCTTATTAGTGGGGTGGTTTTATTCTTGAATGTAGAACATAGCTCCAGATAAGGTGCTTTTTCCAGCCATAAGGAGTGCCTGCAGATCCGTCAGCCAAGTTAGCTTCAATAACAACTATGTGAACGATGGTTATAAAGCCAATCCTCTAGACAGTCGGACAAAATGGGTTGCATATGAAGAATTTATTGTGTTATCTTGCAGAGTTGACAGAATGAGCCCACTATAGTCAATATAGTCTCAACAATAGATGCTGTATTTGTCAAATTAGAAGCAATGGGAGAAGAGAAGCAATTTGAAAAGAAAATTAGACAGTACATAACAGAGGTAAATATTACCATTCGTGGGCATACCTTACTCCTTGGAAACACTTACATAGCTCAGATTAGAAGATTAGCTACATAATATTTTTATACGCTCGTTTGAAAAACGGGATGTATTATGTTACGGGGTATGGCATCCGTCCATCCGTCAGTCCGTAAACTTTTTTGTTTCCGGCTAACTCTTCCTACAGTTTACATCCGATCAAGCTGAGACTTGATTTGTAGTTAGACCATGATGTGGAGCAGCGCATATTGTTTTGAGGTTACAGTCCACCAAATGTTTGCAGATGCCCCTTTGAAAATTTCTGTAAACTTTTCATTTCCAGTTAACTCCACCTACATTTTACATCCGATCAAGCTGAAACTTCATTTATAGTTAGACCATGATGTGGAGCAGCGCATTTTGTTTCAAGATTATAGTCCACCAAATATTAGCAGAGTTATGCCCCTTCGAAAATTTCTGTAAACTTTTCATTTCCGGCTAACTCCTCCTACAGTTTGCATCCGATCAAGCTGAAACTTGATTTGTTGTTAGACAATGTTGTGGAGCAGGGCATATTATTTCAAGGTTACAGTCCAACAAATATTAGCAGAGTTATAGCCCTTTGAAAATTTCTATTAATTTTTCATTTCTGGCTAAATCCTCCTACAGTTTACATTCAATCAAGCTAAAACTTCATAAATAGTTACACGATGATGTGGAGCAGCGCATATTATTTCGAGGTTACAGTGCACCAAATATTGGCAGAATTATGCCCCTTTGAAAATTTCTGTAAACTTTTCGTTTCTTGCTAACTCTTCCTACAGTTTACATCCAATCAAACTGAAACTTGATTTGTAGTTAGACCATGATGTGGAGCAGTGCATATTGTTTCAAGGTTACAGTCCACCTAATATTAGCAGAGTTAAACGCCTTTGAAAATTTCTATTAATTTTTCGTTTCCTGCTAAATCCTCCTACAGTTTACATCCGATCAAGCTGAAACTTAATAAATAGTTACACTATGATGTGGAGCACTGCATATTATTTCGAGGTTACAGTGCACCAAATATTGGCAGAGTGATGCCTCTTTGAAAGTTTTTGTAAGTTTTTTGCAGCATATTGTTTAGAGGTAATAGTGTGCAAAGTTTATTTTATAATAGGTATATTTTTTGCAAATAACTAAAGTTATGGCCATATGGGCAAGTTATTTTTTTTTTTTTTTAACATCTTTTTTTATTAGATTTGCAAGGAAATGTTGCCATTATTAAATCTTTATAAATACATTTTATTTAAATGATAGAATTAAGAAGCTTTACTATTATCAAAACTTATAAACATAATTCTTTTTGGATTTTTAGCTCGCCTGTACAAAGTACAAGGAGAGCTATTGTAGTCACCCCGGTCGTCCACGTTTGAGTTTGCGTTTGCGTTCCCGTTCCCGTCACACTGCGTTTAAGTTTTTCAAATGCTTATATCTCAACAGTCACTCCTCACAGAGGCATCAAATTTGGAACTTAGGTACCTTGGAGGGTCTTCTGAGATTCCAAGAGAATAAACCCCTGGGTTCCTGCCCCTGGGTGGGGCTAGGGGTCAGAATCTAGGACACCTATGTAATACTGTGTTAAAGTTTTTCAAATTCTTATATCTTGACTTTCACTCCTCATAGAGCATTCATATTTAGAATTTGGGTACCTGGAGGAGTCTTCTGAGATTCCAAAAGAACATACCCCTGGGTTCATACCTCAGGGTGGGCCTTGGAGTGGGGCTAGGGGTCAAAATCTAGGACACATTTGTAAAATCTAAAATGCCTACAGGTTATAGACACAACTGGTTAAACATCAGCTAACTATGTGACATCGGTTTAAGTGTAAGAGAGTGAAGGTCATGGTGACCTACATTTTACGGTCCAGGTAACCTAGATTTCACGGTCCAGTGATTTTGCCTTATATCTTGAATACTATTTGTTGGATAAATGTCACACCTGGGATATTACTTCCATGTGACCCAATGAATGACCACTTACTATATCTAGGTCATTGTGACCTATATTTCATGGTTCAGTGATTTTGCCTTATATCTTGAATACTATTTGTTGGATAAATGTCACACCTGGGATATTAGTTCCTTGTGACCCGATTATTGTTGTCAAAATATATCTCTGTTGGTGTGACCTATATTTCATGGTTCAGTGATTTTGCCTTATATCTTGAATACTATTTGTTGGATAAATGTCACACCTGGGATATTAGTTCCATGTGACCCAATGAATGACCACTTACTATATCTAGGTCATTGTGACCTATATTTCATGCTTCAGTGATTTTGCCTTTTATTTTTATTACTATTTCATGGACAATTGTCATACCTGGATTATTATATCTATGTGACAAAATGATTTACATACAAATACATCTAGGTCAGTGTGACCTATATTATATGGCTTAATGATAAAAATGTTACAATATAAAATGTACCCAGCAGGCGAGCTACGCTGTCCTACAACAGCTCTTGTTTTCTGAGAAAAAAAAATTCTTGCAGCATTTTTTTTTTTTTCTTTTTTTTTTTTTTTTTTGTTTGGTTGTTTATTTTTGTTTTGTTATTGATTGGTCCGATATTGAAGTATAGGAAAAACAGATCAGCTAAAGGCTCATACAGCCATGCTTTTGTCATGTGTTCTCTGTCCAACCTAGATGCTGCAAACTTCTCCCTATTTTCCCAGGAAGGAGAAGTCACTTCCCCCTTAATTTCTGGGCCAGCTTGGACCCTTGGTTACAGTTCACTAAATATCAGCAGACTATGCCCCAATGAAAGTTTTTAATTTTTTTTTTTTGTAATTCCACTTACAGTTTATATCCGAAGCACCGAATTATACAGAAGCCAGTTTATGTGCTACATCTTATTACTTGCCACGGGCCTATAATGCCTCGCTTGGCAAGCTCTTGTTCTTATTTCTACACAAAAATAGATATTGTGTGTACTCTTTAGAAGCACCTCAGTGAGGTGTTTCTAAAGAGTACGCACAATATATATTTTCGTGGAGAAATCAGTTGAAGAAGATGCCAAATCTGGAGCTATATATGCATCGTTTTACCTTACGTGAGCACATTGTATTCAGCTATCTAATGGCCAGTTGTCCAGTATCTTTCACCTGTCTGCATCTGTCAGTTTACATTAAACATCTCTTCCTCATCCACTAGATTTTCTGGCAAAAGAATATGCACAATACTGGTTAACTGCTTAGAGGACTAAGCCTGTCCAGTATAGTGTATATATAACTATAGTCAGATTTTTTTTTATTAACGTGCAGGTACAGGGGCAACATCTACATCAGTGGGCCCCCTTCCAGATAGCTGGTTTGCTGCATGCATGGCAGATCTCACACTAGATCTCCACATATTTCTATCTTGAAGGTTGCTAGCTGAGAGCTTCCACTCTCTGCAATCCCTCTCTGTCAGCTGCTTCAATGTCATCTTTGGCCTCCCAGGCCCACGCTTTCCCTCAACCTGTATGTGAAAGGCTGTCTTTATTGCACCATTGGAGCATTCCAAATGTCCATACCAGCAGAGCCTTCTCTCCTTCAGAATGAGGTCCAGATCCTCAATGCCAAGTTGCGCAAGTAGCTCGTTGGACCTGGTGGTGAAAACATTTTGCGGCCTGACATTGCAGATCTGTTTGATCATTGCCCTGTCATTCCATTGCAGACATTGGAGGTTTGGTTTTGTCAATGGCCAAGTAAGTCTCACTGGCATGGAGCATTGCGTCTGCACACAAGAGCTGTACACATGGCCACGTGTCTTGAAAGAGAGGTGGTGTGAAGAGAGAACTGGTAGCAGCTCCTTCCAGGCAGTTTTCACACTTGTTGTGGTTGAAAGTTCACAGCCACCTGCTGCTGAGAGCATGTCTCCTAGATAGCAAAAGGAAGCTACCACCTCCAGCTTGTCACGTCCAACTTGGACTTCCTTCTGTGTTCTGCCGTCCAAGGGGCATGCAGTTCCCTGGCACCGTGTACATCTGTAGTCAGGGTCCTTTATCAAGCGCTTGAGCCCACTGCATTTCTTGTGCACCCAGTGCTTGCAGCCGTTGCAGAAGATGCTGTTGCTGCCGACTCCAGTGTGACAGGTGCATGGAAACTCACCCGAGCTCTGCAGGAGGTCCAGGCCCGTACCACAGATCATGATCTTTGTCTTTCCTGCATTTACTCTCAGTCCTTTCTCTTCGATTGCTTTTTTCCAAGACTCCTAACACATTCCTCCAGTGATTTAGTGATGATAACAAGGTCATTGGCACAGAGGTCTTCCCAGGAGACCCTAGAGCTGAACTCTCGTGACAGGCTTCAAACACAATGATGAAGAGCAGTGGGCTGGTTGAGAACTGAGCCATGATGAACACCCAGTGCTTGCAGCCGTTGCAGAAGATGCTGCTGCTGCCCACTCCAGTGCAACAGACGATGCATGGAAACTTGCCTGAACTCTGCAGGAGGTCCAGGCCTGTACTGCAGATCATGATCTTAGTCTTTCCTGCATTTACTGTCAGTCCTTTCATTTCTATTGCTTCTTTCCAAGTCAAGAGCCTCCTGACACATTCTTCAAGCAATTCAGCAATGATAACAAGGTTATCGTCATAGAGGTCCTCCCAAGGAAACCCAGAGTGAAACTCTCATGATAAGGCTTCAAGCACAATGATGAAGAGAAGCATGGGCTGAGCACTGAGCCCTGGTGTACACCGACCTTCACTTCAAACTCTTCACTGTACCCCTCACCAACATGGACATGGCTCCGCCCATTTGCATACATCCTTTGCACCACTTACACAATCCACTCCTCCACACCAAGTTTTCTCAGCGCCCACCAGATGACCTTCTGAGATACTCGATCAAAAGCCTTCTCCAGGTATATGAAAGCCATGTAGAGTCTCTTGTTGGCAGCTAGGTACTTCTCTTCTGCTGCCTGACAACAAAGATTGTGTCTGTTGTGCCTCTGCCTGGGATGAAGCCAAACTGGGAATCATCGATTGACACCAACTGTCTGATGAGGCCATCCACAATCCTCTCCAGGACTTTCATGACTTGCTGTCAGCTTTCCAATGCATCTCCCTTTCCTTTGTAGAGACAGACAATGAAACTCAGCTTCCAGTCAGAAGGTACCTTGCCATCGCGAATGATTGCAGCTTTGAGGTCACGGATCATGGAGGCGCCCATGTCACCGGCTGCTCGTATCATCTACACCACTATGCCTGATGGGCCCGGTGCTTTGCCCACCTTCATCTGTGAGATAGCCTTCTTAACCATATCAATGGTGATTGGGATGGGCAGGCCTTCCACTGGGGGTTGATAAGACAGGTGGTCTGGGTCCCAGTCAAACTCAACGTTGAGAAGCGTTTGGTAGTGCTCTAACCAGACCTTCTGCTTTGAGTCTTTGCTAATTTACATCACTCCTGCATCATTCTTTACTGGTTTGTCACCAACAACATCAGCATTCTCTCTTCTAAACAGGTTAGCAAGGCGGTAGACTTCTGAAGATTTGGGGTCAATATTCTCAAAGACCTTCTTGTCGGCTTCTTGTTTGTTTGTTTGTGTTGAGGTTTTACGGCCCAGTCAACCCAATGGGGTCATGTCGAGTGCAGTCAGTTTACCTAACCACACGTTTATTGGGCAGGCTTAGTCTTCTAAGTGGTTAACCAGTATTGTGCACATTCTTTCACCAGAAACTGACAACTGCCCTTCTTGAATCAGCGGAAGGGAGAGAATGCCCATAGAAAATATTTCATGATCAATCTCCACAAAAGAATGTCGCCAAACTTGGCGGGGGTTGTTGGATGCACATCCAACTGAGCCACCGAGGCCGGCAATGTCAGCTTCTTGATGAGCATGGTCTACTGCATGTCTGGCATTGCGTTTGGCTGCATCGTATAATGCCCTAGCACCTTTACCAGTCTTCAAGGCCTTGAAAGCTTTCTGCTTGGCAGCAATGGCCTTTTCATCGTGTTCATTCCACCACCAGGTTTCACTATGCGAACAGTGGGGCCAAGTTTCACCACACACCTCCTCAGTTCTCTTGAGCAGTCGATGTTGTTCCAGATATCCTCAATGGCCCCATCAGCTACACCTGCTGACGCACTCACATGCAAGTTGAAGAACTCCTGGAAATGATTGCTCATCTGAGGGTCTTTAAGCTTCCAAACTTTGAGGCGAGGGGTGAACTTGCGCTTGGATTTTGGTGGCATATCAATCCTCATGTCGCCTACAAGAAGCTGATGTTGCAGGCCTATTTCCTTACCAGGGATGACTTTTACATCTGTGATAAGTTTGCGCATTGTCCTATGGAAAAGGGTGAAGTCTATCTGCGTGGCTATGTTTCCTGACGTATGTGATGAGATGGCTGTCACGTTTCTTAAAACATGTTCCCAAGAAGCAGGTCGAATGCTAGGGTGTACTCTAGGATTCTCTCACCCTCAACATCTGGTTCCCGCCTGCCATACCCCATCCCACCATGCACTTCCCTGTATCCAGTGCCTGCACGGCCTACATGACCGTTCCAGTCTCCACATGGGATCAGAAATTCTGATGCTGGGATCCTGGCAGTCATAACATGCGGCTGATCAAAGAACAGGTCCTTAACCTCATCACTTTGGTCGCTCTGTGGGGCATACACAGACAGAAAGGTAACCACACACTGGTCGACTATAAGCTTCACTAAGATGATTCTGTCGGAGACTCTCTGCACCTCAAAAACTTTCTCTGTCCACTCATCCGCCACAAACACTCCTACACCAGCAGTGCTTTTGTCGTTTCCAGACCAGTAGAGCTTGTACCTGGACAGGTGTCCTTGCCCTTGATTGTGCAGCAGTTGCCACCATGGTATCTGATCTCCTGAATGCAGCAGACATCCACTTTTCTGTGGGATAGTGTTTCCACTACCTCGCAAACTCTTCCTCTCAGAATGTTAACACTGAGTGTTCCCACCCTGAATTTCCTCAGGTGCTTGCTTGATTCGCCACAATGGCTCGACCCTGCCTCCCACACCTGACAGGAGGCCAAGCCAGGGACATTAACAACAGAACTTTTATGTCTGTTGGCACTGTTGTGCTTGCCATAAAAGATTTTGGAACAACTGTTTTTACGGGATCACCTCTCATAGCTGATGTCCCAACTCAGCTCTTTAACGGCATCTGAGCATGCACGCCGTTCCCGCACTCAGACAGTGTGCTTTGCCTTTGTCCTTATAAAGAAAAGATGGTAATTAGGTAAACTGACCATGCTCAACATGACCCTGTTGAGTTGACTGGGCCATAAAACCTTAACACAGACAGAACATCAACCACTAGATGCAAGGCTTCTTTCTTAGCCTAGACGGTAGCATATCTAACTGCAGAACCAAGGGTTGCAATTTCAAATCCCAATTCAGCCAATAACTTCCATGTAATCATCATTTTTTTTTATTTTTTTGGTCAGTCTCCCCTTTCTGCTGATTCCAAAAGGGCAGTGGTCAGTTACTTGCAAAAGTATGCGCACAAAGTACTGGTTATCTATTTAGAGGACTAAGTATATGCCCAGGAAAAGCGGGGGTAGGCTAACTGACTGGCCTGACATTACCTTATTAGTGTTGACTGGACCATCAAACTCCAAATCAAACCAATCTTGAAATCAGAGTAAATAAGTGGCTTGAAACAGTAAAGTTTTTTTTAAAATACCTGGGATGCAAACAACAGGTTCTCATCTGGGTTACCGAGATATTTGAGGCTGTGGCAATACTGGAGATGATATGGAAGGACAAGAATAACAGGATCATCTAAAAGATCAAATTGATGTGCTCTCTGGCCCTGAGGTTACAAAACTTTTTTTTCATGCTCAACAGAGTTGACATTTTCATATTTATTAGCAGAGAAATTTTCATGCTCAACTGAGTTGAACATGAAATTTTCTCTGCTAATAAATATAAAAATGCCAACTATTGTTCGCAGTTTCATATTTATTAAGAGAAAAAATTCATGCTCAGTTATATTTAGCAAGAAAGAAATGCAATTGTCAATAATTTCAGGTTTATCAGCAGGACAAATTATGTGCTCAGCTGAGTTGAGTATGAAAAAAGTTTTATACCTTGAGGCCTGTTTTTGACCCCCTTGGAGAACACACCAATCAGGATGAAAAGGGGTCCGGATATACTTGTTTCATTTCCAGCCAATTCTTCCAAGGGAAACAACTTTTGTGACTTTCTGTTGTTGTTTTTTAAGCATCTGGGTGGCCAAATGGTTTAGCAGGTTAGCACTCTTGGATTTGAATCCCGCGATAGGCAGAGTTCAGTTCATGACTGTACAGCACTTCATTGCACAGAGCTTTTCATATCACCCCTTCATCGTCTAGATATGACTTAAAAGATGTTGACAGAGATGTTAAATGCCAAATCATGGACAGCAGCCTACCGTATTCAACCTAATTACCACACTGTGCGCTTAGGTTTTTCAAAATTACTGGGAACACTCATTTGTGGTAAAATATGTATCTACCTACTAAGGATACACTATAAAAAAGATCAGAAAAAGGACTTATTTGATGATGATTATGTGATTGTTTCTGATTTTCTTTATAAAGGCATATGTTGTGGGCACTCATTTGAATTGCATCGACAAGTCGATGCAATTCAAATGAGTACCCACAACATATGCTTTTAACAAGAAGTAAAGAAAAATTACACTGGCTGTAATCTGAAGACTATGGAATTTCTTGACTGTGCGCTTATAGGAGTATGTGGGGTAATTAGATCGAATACGGTATTTACTTTACTGCACATCAAGTCCCTTCTGAAAATGGGTCTGCTCTAAAAAGAAAGAATTTGCTCCAGCTATATATTTATAGGCTATTAAAATAAATAGATACCCTTGAAAACTTTTACTAGCATTTACAAAGGGAGGTATCTATGCAGAGACAAAGTTGTCTTCCTAGTACAAGTTTTTGAAATCTGTAAAAAATGGGGGCTACCCTTAAAGGGAGAAGCATTCAGATGGCCAAGTCGTTAGTGCTCCTGACTAAGTTCAAGGGGTCCAGGGTTTGAATCCCATTATAGGCAGAATTCAGCTCATAACTGTATGGCACTTCATTACACAGAGACTTTAATCATCATTCTTCCCATCATCTCAAGATGCCTTAACCCTTGTCCTGCTGAATAAATTAAGATGCCACGCCCACTTCTAATTTTCATTCAATCTGGTTACTTGATCCAGATTTTTGCTATAAATTTGCATACTTAATTTCAAACAGTGCAGATCCAGATCAGTTGGCTTCTTCAGAAGCCAACTGATCTGGATCTACACTGTTTGCAAAACAGGGTATATCCGGGTTCAGCAGGACAAGGGTTAAAAAATGTTGGAAGGACTGCAAAACACCAAATCATCATACTCCTAAAAAAAAATTTACTTCTCAAATTTTAGGGTACCATAATAACCCTAAAGTGTGAGGTTGTTAAGCCTATATATTGGGACACAAAAGCCTGGGCAAACAGTGTAGACCCAGATCAAACACTGCATTATGTGGCATCTGATCAGGATCTGCACTGTTTGCCACTTATCCAGCTTCGTTTTAGACATACCAACATGTAGTAAAAGGGCCATGTTCTAATTCTAAGAGAAGTAATATTATAAGTTAAAAGTTGTCCTAATATTTATGGTCAGTTTGGTAAATACGAGGGTCGTGCAAATGTTCTGTCACTAATAGGCTTCCTTTGTTTTATCCCAGGTATATTTTAAAATGCTTCACTGTACTTGAATGGTGTGTTGAATAGCTAACTATACCCATTTATTTTGTGCAAATTGCTTTCCAACTGACCAAGTTATTTCAAACTAAAATAGATGCAGTCATATACACTGACCAATTTACTTATTACATTGGAACGTGGACCAGAAGACTGAAATTCGTAGCTATATTAAATGCCGCATTAGGCTTAATATAGATTCAAAGCAGATATGTAATGAATTGTGTGGTATATATTGACCTCAAAACATTTCAATGCACACAGTGTTTAGGTGGGTTAAAGCTTTTAAAGCTGGGAAATTTTCTGTTGAAGATGATACCCATCCTGGAAGGCCTAAAACCTCTGTTACCAAGGCTAACATCGCTGCTGTAAAGATTGTGGTCGAACAGGATGCACCATTGTCAAAGATATAGCTAGTTGTACTGGCATATCAGAAGGCAGTGTGCAAACAATTCTGAAAAAGCGTTTGGACCTGAGAATGGTTTGTGCTAGGTGGGTACCTCATTTGCTCACTGAGGAGCAAAAGACACAATGCCTTAAATGTGACCGGGAACTTTTGAAAACATACAAAGGCTGTAATAGTCGGGTTATTTCTAACTTGCTAACAGGTGATGAAACCTGGGTGCACATATTTGAGCCACAAAGAAGGGCTGATAATAAGCAATGGAAGCAAAAAGATAAAAATCGTCCATGTATTGCCAAGAGAACCATAAGTTCGAAAAAGGTGTTGTACGCAATTTTCTTTAATTCAAGTGGGCCAGTCGTTCAAGTGCCATGTCCATCTGGTCATACAGTCACTGACCAATTCTACAAGAATTCTGTACTGAAGAAAGTGAAAGAGTTTTACAATAAGAAACGACCAAGCAAAGGATGGTCAGGAGTCCACCTTTTACATGACAACGCCTCCTCTCATAAGTGTGAGGTTGTTAAGCCTTTTTTGGCTTCTGAAAAGGTGAAAGTTTTAAACCATCCACCTTATTCACCTGACCTGAGTCCCTGTGACTTCTTTTTATTTCCATGGCTTAAGAAAATGCTTTCTGGAAATAAGTATACGTCTAGAAGTTCTCTTGGCAGCGCTATTTATCAGTGCCTCCAACAGATACCAAAAGAAGACTATTTATCTTCTTTTCGCGACTGGATAAAAAGGTTACAAAAATGTTTCAGTAAAGGGGGACTAATTTGAAGGTTTGTAATAAAAATATGTTTGATAACAAGTAGCACTGAAGTAATCCGAACCCAGTGACAAAACATTTTGCAGGACCCTCGTAAAAAGAAGCTTTGCAAATCCAAATAGGAACATGACTAGCATAGCCAGCAACTCAAGAATTAGGCATATCCACTTGGCATAGCTCACGATAAGTTGCTTTTTTCAACCAAACAGTACTGATTCTTTGCTTTTTTTTTTTTTTTTTTTTCATGAAATCAAATGCTGTGAGTAATGATTAAAAATTCCTCACCGAGGCACTTCTGATGAGTACCCATATCATGTTTTTGTGGAGAAATAAGAAAATATTCACTCAGTACCCCCCTTTTATGTAGACTATTACTAGGCCAGCCAAGCAACTTTGCTGATTGCATGTCAGTGAGCTAATTTTCTAACAGCTCCTAAGACATGTATATGGTACCTTTTGAGATCTAGGTACAGCTGTTGAAATCATCATTAGCTTATCCTTAACACTAAGCATGCTGGGTAAAATTTTCAGCAGAAGACAATTTTCATAATTTCCCAGAAAACATGGTTTGACATTTCTTGCAAATTGTCTCCTTTCCCAGGAAATAGGGTTAGACAGTTTCATGCTACATGAACTGCCAAAGCCTATTTTCTGGAAAAATTAAGCAAAATATCAATTTGTTTTCTACTGAATTAGCCCAGAGAATGGTAACCGTTAAAGCTGAAAATTGATGATGTCATGATGTTGCATCATGTTGTTTGGTAACAATCTATAAGATTGATCAGTAAAAAGCAGAGGTATTTTAAGAAATCTATAATCTTTCAAAGTAAATTTGATATGTACATGTATTTAAGTACTTAATTTCAAATGTAGATATCAAATTGAATTGGTCGTCTTGAAAATGGCCACTTGATGGCTGAAAAGTCTTGTTCCTTGGCAAATAAAGTGATTTTTAAAAACAGTTAAAGTGTCATGCAAAATTGTAGCAGATGACATTCTTAAATATTTTTAGCTTGTCTGTACAAAAGTACAGATAGGCATGTCGTCGGGGTCAGTATAAGATGTCGTCTGTTGCAAATTTTACATGTATTACATAGCTCCAATTAAGGCACTGATTTAACTAAAAAGTACAGCTGTTTTTCTTATTTCTCCACAAAAACGTGTTCTAATCAATTTATTAAAAGCGCCTCGCCAAGTCGGTTCTAATGAGTACCCACAACATGTTGTCATGAAGAAATAAGAAAAATTTTATGTGGATATGCCCTCCTGTCTGAAGCTGTGTGTAAAACTAAAGATGCTTTGAACAGCTGGTCCCTATTGCAGAAGTAATTATACCCCCGACATACGAAGTATGTGGGGGTATATAGTTTTCGCTTTTCCATTCGTCCATTCGTATGTACATTCGTTTGTTCCTTCATTCGTTCGTACGTTCGTTCCTTCGTCTTTCCGTCACAGGGTCAAAGTTTTTGCATTAAAGTTTATAAGACCTCATATTTTGAAGACCCTTTGATGGATTTTGTTCATATATAGAATGATAGTAGATATAGGTCTAAAGTTTTTATTAGCACCATCCCCACCATTTCTGGTCAAGGTCACGGCCTTAGAATTTTCGTAAAAAGTTACAGGGTCAAAGTTTTTGCGTTAAAGTTTATAAGACCTCATATTTTGAAGACCCTTCAATGGATTTGTTCATATTTGGCATGATGGTAGATATAGGTCTAAAGTTTTTATCAGCACCATCCCCACCCCGTGGGTGACCTTGGGGTCAAGGTCACGGACTTAGAATTTTCGTAAAAAAAGTCCAAGTTTTTTGTGTCATTATATCATCAAGACCCTTGAGGAATTTCATTTATGTTTTACATGTTAGTAGATATCGGCCTAGTGTCTTACTCTGCATGATCCCCACCCCGGGTGTGACCAAGGTCAAGGTCTCAAACTTTAGAATTTCATATAAAAGTAAAAATTTTTGCGTTTAAGTTTATATAGCCATATCATTAAGACCTTTTATTAAATTTCATTATCCCCTAACTGAAAGGTTGAGTGGATGTAGCTATCAGCAAGAAACCTGTTTGTCTGTCCGTCCGTCCTTTGAAGCATTATTTGTTAATACTTTATTTTTGTCTTTGGGTCAAAGTTTTTGCGTTAAAGTTTATAAGACCTCATATTTTGAAGACCCTTTGATGGATTTCATTCATATTTGGCATGATGGTAGATATAGGTCTAAAGTTTTTATCAGCACCATCCCCACCCCAGGGGTGACCTTGGGGTCAAGGTCACTGAATTTTCATAAAAAAGTCAAAAGTTTTTTTGTGTTTAAGTTTATATAGCTATACCATCCACCCTTTGAGGAATTTCATTTATATTTGACATGTTGGTAGATATAGGTCTAGAGTTTTACTCAGCATCATCCTCATCCTTGGGTATGACCTTGAGGTCAAGGTCACAGACCTAGAAATTTCATACAAAAGTAAAAACAAATTTGCATCTAAGTTTATATAGCTATATCATCAAGACCTTTTCATTATCCTCCTACCGAGAGGTTTAGGGGATATAGCTATCAGCATGGAATTCATCCATTTGTCCATCCATCCATCTGTCTGTCCATAAATGCATTATTGTGCACCTCATAACTCCTAACTACCCTTTGAGCTATTTTCAGGAAACTGTCAGGTTGTAGAGGGCATTTGGTTGGGTGTCAGGTACAAGAAAGACAGCTCTGACTTGGTCCATGAGTTATCTCCCCTTGTATCCAGAATTGTAAAAATTTTGTGTGAACCATAACTTTAAAACATGTTAAGATATTTTCATGATACTTTACCAGTATGTATAGGACATAGAGTAGGCATATCACATTCAAGAATGACTTTCTGACTCCATTCTGCAGTTTTCTCCCTTGGTTATTTGTCCCGTGCTGGTCCTGGGCTTAGAATAGGCCAGACGTACCCTCTGCGTGACGTACGAGCCGGCTAAAAGAGGCCGCCCGTGACCACCCGGGCCCTCGAAATAGGTGGCTGCCTTCCGCTTCTGTGGCAGTTGGGTAAAACCCCTAACATAACAGAGCAACCGTCCGTTCAACCGGTATAATTCCAGAATATAAAATTCATTTATTGAAATGCATCTTAAATTGGAAAAAACAAATTTCGCGAGATCTATCCTTTTAAACCTTTCCTATCTCATGTTACTAACATGCTTCATTTGTTTGTGTATCATTCTGTGCCCGTGGGTCGCACATGGGACGAAGATTATAACCTCATCTGTATTTAACATATGTGTTTGTCTTGTGTTTGTGTCATTTTTCTGAACTCTAGCATTCTCCACATTAAAAAGTAAGATGCATTTATGATTGTTAGATAAAAAAACTAAACGTTTTTCAAGGTATGAAAGCTACATATCATTTGAAAGCTATATATCATCTAACACAGCTTATTTGTTTGACTCTCTTAAAAAATGAATCCAAAATGAATCCTTCTTTTAATAAATTGTTTATTTTAAATATGGATCTACTAATTTATATTAAAAATAACCTTTCAATTTCCCAGACGTTTTCGGCCTCCCTTGTCTGTAGGGAATAAAATCTACAGATCACTTTCCTTCTGTAGTGGATAGGGTGTAATCCCCTATTAAAACAGGAACCACCTGTTTGCCGTGGGTGGCGTCTCGTATGCTGGGAGAGGGGAACCTGATGATTGAGGAAAGCCCAGGGATCTCCAGCTTTTCAACACATCATTTTGGCCCTTATTTCAGATAGAAGAGCGGTCTGGGTTAGATCCGGCCTGGATCAATCGGCTCAGTCGTGCCAAGCTCTAGAAGCGCACAACTTGTTCTTAGCTTCTTTCTCTCTTTCATACGTATCTTTATGGTACCAAACCGGGCTTATTTTTCTCATGTTCCTCTAACTTTAAGTGAGTTTCAATGGGCGGCGGCTGAAGGGTCAATTGGTGGGCTTGTATTGGGGCTTTGGCGGAAACCTCTGTGAGTGGAGGCTGTGGATAGGGGGATGAACTCAACTGTTCATAAATTTTTCTATGGAAATTTACATGAATAGGTGGGAAATCATCTAAGCATGAGGCCGAGCTGAAGACTCTGATCTTGACACCGAGTATAATAGCAATGTAGCCTTGACGTTAGAAATAGGAGATCCATTTCTGTTAAACGTCCCCTTGTAGGGCTCCATGGAGGGTGGGGCGCATAGCTATCGAATCAAAAATTTCATCACCATGGCATCTCGAAAACGATTTCTGGCGTTCGACTCTTCGGAGGACGACACGCAACCGACTACATTTACATTCAAAGCTAATGAGAACTTCGCTAAATTTTTAGTGATTTCGAGTAAAGAGGACAAACCTATTACTTCACTGTCACCTTTCATTATAGAAAAGCAAATAGAATCAATTATAGGCACTCCAAAAAATGTAAAAAAATTAAAAAATGGAACTCTTTTGGTCGAAACTAACAGAAAATCTCAAACTGATAATCTCTTGAAAATTACAAAATTCTTTAACATTAATGTCTCTGTCACGGAACATAAAACTCTAAACAGTTGCAAAGGTATTATCCGTGACAGAATGCTAAAACATGAAACTGAAGAAAATATCACAGAATATCTTAACACACAAGGAGTAACAGCTTGCAAACGTTTTAAAATTAAAAAAGATGGAAACTTTATAGAAACAAATACACTTTTACTAACTTTCAACACCACAACTTTACCGAAATCACTAAAAATATTTTACCAAATTATACCGGTTGAAGTCTACATTCCAAATCCTCTGCGGTGTTTCAACTGTCAGAGGTTTGGACATCATGAAAACGGCTGTCCGGAAGCACCTGGATCAGTATGTGAAAAATGTGGTATGGGTGAATTTGATCACCCTACAAATGCTTGTAAAAATGAAGCCAAGTGTGTGAACTGTCACAAAAACCATCAATCAAAATCAAATCAGTGTGAAATTTGGAAAAAAGAGAAAGAAATCATGAAAATTAAAGTTACACAAAAAATCACTTATTTGGAAGCCAAAAAGATTCAAGAAAATCAACCTGAAATCACCTTTGCAAAAGTTGTTCAATCCCTAAACACTAAACCTGAAACCAAAGAAAGTTCTACCCAGTTTAACGAAAAAGATTCTGTCATCAAAGCAAATTCAAAAGTTATTACTCCTACTGTAAAACCTAAACCTAAACCCACATCTACTCATCAGTCTAGACCACCAACAAAATCTCAAAACAGTTCACAAACACAGCCGACTAAAACAAGTGGATCACAACAGAGATCCAGGTCCAGGACAGCTGACCAGAAAGAAAAAAATGGAAAAGAAAAAGATAAAGATAAAGCACCAAATCCATATAGTAAAGGGGCGTCGGCCGATCCGATCAAGTTGGTCAATCGGTTCGATTCCCTTGAGAACATGGAGTTAGAGACTGACTCCTCCATGTTCTTGCAGTCTCAGAGAAAACAAAAGGATTAAGTTCCTTATTTTCAAATCATCTCTCCATTCATCATGGATAAAAAATCAATTATTCAGTGGAACTGTCGAGGACTAAAAGCAAATTATAACGAAATTTTAATTTTAACAACACTACTTTCTCCGACTGTCTTTTGTCTCCAGGAAACCTTTTTAAAGAATACAGATAATATTAATTTTAAAAATTATAGTTTATATAATCATATCGCAACTGAAAATCAGAAAGCCTCAGGAGGCTCATCTATCCTTGTAAAATCAAATGTTCCTCATAGACAGATAGATATAAATAGTAATTTACAAGCTGTTGCTGTAAATGTCACTCTGTCTAAATCCATAACAATTTGTTCTCTATATCTCCCTCCACACTGTAAATTTTCTAAACACGATTTAGAAAATCTTATAAATCAGTTACCTCGTCCTTATTTATTATTAGGTGACTTTAATAGTCACAGCAAACTATGGGGTTGTCTGGATACAAATGACAAAGGAGAAATAATAGAAAATTTTATTGCAGAAAATGATCTATGTTTATTTAACGATAAACAACCAACTTATCTTCATTCTCCTACAAGAAATTATTTTGCTTTAGATTTGTCTATATGCTCTCCAAATATTTACTTAGATTTTGATTGGTCAGTTTTAGATGACCTTCATGGGAGCGATCATTTTCCAATTAAAATTGAAGAAATTGAATCGACAAATGAAGACCATCATTCCCGATGGAATTTGAATAAAGCAAACTGGGAGAATTTTATAGAGCTATGTAATGAAAAATTAAATCCTGAAATGTTTAAAACAGCAGATGATATACAAGCTTTTACTGATACATTAATTCATGTAGCCGAAAAATGTATTCCAAAGTCCTCGACACGTTCAAAAAGAAATAGACCTTGGTTTAATAAAGATGTTAAAAATTCAATAAATAAAAGAAAATCTGCCTTACGAAAGTTCAATAGGCAGCCAACAAAAGAAAATCTAATCCATGCCAAACAAATGCGAGCTAAAGCTCGCAAGACAATAAAAACGGCTAAAAGAACATCTTGGCAGCAATACGTCTCCAAACTTAATTCTAGAACTCCAGCAAAGAAAATATGGGACATGATTCGAAAAATTACTGGCAAAAATAAAAATAACAAACATGTCCATATTAAATCAAATGGAAATATATGCTCAACGACTAAAGATATTTCCAATGCACTAGGAGAGAATTTTCAGAAAAACTCTTCTAGTGCAAACTATTCCGAAACCTTTCAAAACATAAAACAGGAACGAGAGAAAGAGCATCTAAATTTTACGTCACTAAATCATGAAAAATATAATGTACCATTCACAGCTTCAGAATTATTAGATGCTCTTCATAAATCTCACGATACAGCTGCTGGTCCTGATGACATTCATTATCAAATTCTTAAACATTTACCCGATAACGCTTTAAAAACTTTATTAAATATTTTAAATGATATTTGGATCACTGGAAAATTTCCAAAAGACTGGAGTAAAGCAACGATTATACCTATACCAAAACCAAATAAAGATCATACTGAAGCTACTAACTACAGACCTATTGCTTTGACAAGTTGTTTATGTAAAACAATGGAGAGAATGATTAATGATAGACTGGTTTGGTTCTTGGAATCAAACCAGCTAATAACAAAATATCAAGCTGGATTCAGAAAAAATAACTGTACAAACGATCATTTGATTCGTTTGGAATCCTTTATTCGTGATGCCTTTATTAAAAAAGAACATGTCGTAGCTGTATTTTTTGATCTTGAAAAAGCTTACGATACTACATGGAAACATGGCATCATGAAAGATTTACATAAATTAGGCCTTAAAGGCCGATTACCACTTTTTATTCAAAATTTTTTATCAGATCGAACATTTAATGTTCGAATAGGTAATACGTTATCGGACATATTTAAACAAGAACAAGGTGTACCACAGGGAAGCATTTTATCACCTACCTTGTTTGGCATTAAAATTAACGATATTGTTAAATGTGTGAAAGACCTTGATTGTTCACTTTTTGTTGACGATTTTGGAATATTTATTAGATCGAAAAATATGGAAACCATTGAATTCAAACTACAACGATGTTTAAACAATATAGAAGATTGGGCAACAGAAAATGGTTTCAAATTTTCAAAAACAAAAACTCAATGCGTTCATTTTTGTCAGATACGTCAGCTACATTTAGATCCTCATCTCACGATATACGGTAGTCCAATTCCAGTCGTCAGTGAAGCAAAATTCCTGGGTCTTTTGTTCGATAACAAATTATCTTTTATACCACACATCAAAGCTTTAAAAGCTAAATGTTTAAAAGCTCTTGATATTCTTAAAGTTCTCTCCAGTTCCGACTGGGGAGGAGATCGTACTGTTCTTTTAAATCTTTATAGATCTTTAATTCGATCTAAACTGGATTATGGATCCATAGTTTATGGATCCGCTAGAAAATCTTATTTGAAATCTTTGGATACTATTCATCACCAAGGTTTACGTCTGGCTCTAGGGGCTTTTCGTACTTCCCCCGTCGAAAGTTTATACGCTGAATCAAATGAACCATCATTGTATATAAGAAGAGAGAAATTGTCTCTTCAATATGTTACTAAATTAGCCGCCAATCCACGTAATTCAGCTCATGATTGTGTTTTTAACCCTAAATATGAAAGATTTTACAATAATAAACCAACAGCTATTAAACCCCTTGGCCTGAGAATACAACCGTTACTTGAAGAGGCCAATATCAATATTAAAAATGTTCAGCATTATTCTGTTCCATCAAAAGAGCCATGGACGTTAAACCCTCCAAAGATTATTTTAGACCTTCATAAAAATAAAAAAACAGAAGTCGAGTCGCATATTTTTAAGAATGAATTTTTAGAAATCAAATCAAATTATAAACATTACCTGTCAATTTATACAGATGGTTCGAAACAAGATGAGAAAGTTGCTTGTTCTGTTATTAGTCCAAATTTTACTGACAGTATCAGATTACCTGATAATAGCTCCATTTTTACCGCCGAAGCCAAGGCAATTGATATTGCACTTTACCATATCAGAGATCAGTCTGAAAAACAGTTTATCATTTATTCAGATTCTCTTTCTGTATTAAAATCTCTGAAAGATTTACACCATAGAAACCCATTAATTCAGCAAATTCTTAAAAAATATTATTATCTTTCCGCTTCAAAAGAAATTGTATTTTGTTGGCTTCCCAGCCACGTTAATATTCGTGGAAATGAATTAGCAGATTCAGAAGCCAAATCTGCATTATCCTTAGTAATAACCAATTTCAAAATTCCTCACTCCGACTTTAAATCAAACGTCTGTCAATACATCAACAACAAATGTCAGTCTGTTTGGGAAACACAAACTTATAATAAATTAAATGAAATCAAACCAAATTTTAACAGCAAATGCACATTCTCTAATCTCAGCAGAAAAGAACAAACAAAAATCACGAGATGTAGACTTGGACACACTAGAATTACTCATTCTTATATTTTAAACAATGAACAAGCTCCATTCTGCATTCCTTGTAACGAACCTTTTACGGTCAAACATTTTCTTGTCACTTGTGCTGAATTTAATTATATTCGCACAAAGTATTTTAATGTAAAAAATATAAAGGAACTTTTTAATATGCCAACTCAAAAAATACTCGATTTTCTGAAAGAGATCGGACTTTTTAATAAAATATGATCTGTATTTTAATAACATAAAATCATTGATACTTTATCTTTTTAAAATGAACTCATCAATCCTAGATATTTTTAATTTCTCATTAAATAAAATCATCATATAATATATCTTATTAGACGCTATATGCCCTTTTAGGGTTGAGCGTCTATAAACAAAATATCCATCCATCCATCCATCCGACTGGGGAGGAGATCGTACTGTCCTTTTAAATCTCTATAGATCTTTAATTAGATCTAAATTGGATTATGGATCCATAGTTTATGGATCCACAAGAAAATCTTATTTGAAATCTTTGGATACTATTCATCACCAAGGTTTACGTCTGGCTCTAGGGGCTTTTCGTACTTCCCCCGTCGAAAGTTTATACGCTGAATCAAATGAACCATCATTGTATATAAGAAGAGAGAAATTGTCTCTTCAATATGTTACTAAATTAGCCGCCAATCCACGTAATTCAGCTCATGATTGTGTTTTTAACCCTAAATATGAAAGATTTTACAATAATAAACCAACAGCTATTAAACCCCTTGGCCTGAGAATACAACCGTTACTTGAAGAGGCCAATATCAATATTAAAAATGTTCAGCATTTTTCTTTTCCATCAAAAGAGCCATGGACGTTAAACCCTCCAAAGATTATTTTAGACCTTCATAAAAATAAAAAAACAGAAGTCGAGTCGCATATTTTTAAGAATGAATTTTTAGAAATCAAATCAAATTATAAACATTACCTGTCAATTTATACAGATGGTTCGAAACAAGATGAGAAAGTTGCTTGTTCTGTTATTAGTCCAAATTTTACTGACAGTATCAGATTACCTGATAATAGCTCCATTTTTACCGCCGAAGCCAAGGCAATTGATATTGCACTTTACCATATCAGAGATCAGTCTGAAAAACAGTTTATCATTTATTCAGATTCTCTTTCTGTATTAAAATCTCTTAAAGATTTACACCATAGAAACCCATTAATTCAGCAAATTCTTAAAAAATATTATTATCTTTCCGCTTCAAAAGAAATTGTATTTTGTTGGCTTCCCAGCCACGTTAATATTCGTGGAAATGAATTAGCAGATTCAGAAGCCAAATCTGCATTATCCTTAGTAATAACCAATTTCAAAATTCCTCACTCCGACTTTAAATCAAACGTCTGTCAATACATCAACAACAAATGTCAGTCTGTTTGGGAAACACAAACTTATAATAAATTAAATGAAATCAAACCAAATTTTAACAGCAAATGCACATTCTCTAATCTCAGCAGAAAAGAACAAACAAAAATCACGAGATGTAGACTTGGACACACTAGAATTACTCATTCTTATATTTTAAACAATGAACAAGCTCCATTCTGCATTCCTTGTAACGAACCTTTTACGGTCAAACATTTTCTTGTCACTTGTGCTGAATTTAATTATATTCGCACAAAGTATTTTAATGTAAAAAATATAAAGGAACTTTTTAATATGCCAACTCAAAAAATACTCGATTTTCTGAAAGAGATCGGACTTTTTAATAAAATATGATCTGTATTTTAATAACATAAAATCATTGATACTTTATCTTTCTTAAAATGAACTCATCAATCTTAGATATTTTTAATTTCTCATTAAATAAAATCATCATATAATCATCTTATTAGACGCTATATGCCCTTTTAGGGTTGAGCGTCTATAAACAAAATATCCATCCATCCATCCATCCCTTGGTTATTTAAATCTTGTGTGGGCAATAACTCTAAAAATTCTTTAAGATATTTTTGTGATTCTTTACTGATATGTAGAGGCCATTGAGTCGGCAGGTGACCTTAACATTTTCATTAAAATTTATATAGCTATGTTATGAAGACCCTTTTGTTGGTTTCATTAATATTAAGCATGATGGTATATATAGGTCTAAAGTTTTTCTCGGCACCATCCCCAAGCTGGGGCATGGTTTTTAAGTCAGGGTCACAGACTTTTCATACAAATGTCATTTTTGCTTATATTATAAAGACTTGATTGATTTCACTAGTATATGGTGATAGTTTTAGGACTAAAGTTTTATTTGACGCAATCCCTGCACCTGTACCTGATCTTTGATGTCAAGGGCTTCATATTATGTGATTGAATTTTTTCAATGTTATAACATATAGCATAAAACTGCCATCTCCAGAGTCAAAGCTACATACTTTTTGCTCTTTAAAAACTGGCGGTAGCGCTGGTTGTGGGTATACATGCCCCTCTGGGCACTTTGTCTAGTATTCCCAGTAGGTACACATCATTGAAACCGCGCTGATTGAACTTGATTCTGTATCTGACATTAAATAAATGTTCAATCAACATTATTTCAACTTTGTATGCCTGCTGGGTTTGTTTATAGTTTTTGACTCTACTGTATTATTTCAGGTCCAGTTCTACTCCTTTTAAATTGTTTTGGATGGCAGTTCAAGGATATCAACCTCTTCCAGTAAATCCAGTTCAGATTTGATACAAGATGGAAGTCATTATTTATGGATGTTAATGCTTAGCACTCTGGGTACAAATTCCAGCAGACAGCATTTTAAATTCTTTTTCTTATTTTTCTCAAGAGATAGGATTTGACAGTTCATGAAAATGGTCTCCAATAGAGACAAACTGGTTGAAATGTCAAATTCTGTTTTCTGGGAAAAATAATAGAAATATCATCAATTTGTAGTCTGCTGAATTCGCCCAAAGAGTGGTAAAGGTTAACTTGTATACTGTGATTTGTCTCTGGATGTAAAACTTTAAGTGAGATAAGGAGTGTACCATAAGAACCTTAAGTTTTTGGACAGATAGGCCAGAGCAAACAGTAAAGACCCAGATCAGACTCCATAGTGCTGTGTCTTATCAGGCTCTTCACTATTTGCCATTACGAAAATCATGCCTATTCAAATATACTGAAACTTTTACTACCAAAAATGAAAATTTTCAGATAAAAAATTCTGATATTTTTCATATTTCTGCTCAAAACACAGATTATGGGTAGTCATAAGAACTGCCTTGTTGAGACGGTTCTAATGAGTACCAACAATCTATGTTTTTGAGCAGGAATAAGAAAAATAATGTATACCCCTGTAAACCCCAGTTTTACTGTATAAAAGAGGGTTCAGGGGGTCAAAATTATATAGGCATGATTTTGTGATGGCCACTCAACCACCAGTTTTTAGACATATTAGTATTGGTAGGTAGTATAAAACTTAATGCATAACATGTTGGGAAAATTTTCAGCAGATGATATTTTGTAATATTTGTCTTGTTTGTATTTTTGTTGTTGTTTTTTTTTTTTTTTTTTCAAGAAAATAAGGTTTGAGATTTCATGTAGATTTGCATTGAATGTCAAACTCTATTTTCTGAGAAAAATAAGAAAAATATCAATTTGTTGTCCGCTGAATTTACCCAGAGAGTGGTAAAGGTTAATGATATCACTGTACATGTACATGTTATGGTATTTAACACTTTACATGCTGGATAAAAATTTTCAGCATACCACATTTTGAAACACTTTTCTTATTTTTCCCAAAAACTAGGCTTTGACATTTCAAGGAGACAGTTTATATGAAATGTCAAAGCCTATTTTCTGGGAAAAATAAGGAAATATGAATTGTCATCTACTGAATTTGTTCAGAGAGTGGCAAAGGTTAGAAGTTTTTAAAATATGGTAAATATCCTAAAACTTTAGACACTTCATGCCATACTTTTTTTCCTAAGTTTTTTATGCATTTACTTCACAAAATACTTGGTAGACTGGCAAACAGTATTATCTTGTGCAGTCTGAACAGGGTCTGCACTGTTTACATCATTTTGTCAGAACAATTGCTCATGTTCTCCCTTTCTCTGGGAGATGACACAAAATGACCCGCAAGGTTTGACTCATCATTTAACAAGAGAGAAAAAACTTTTCGTATAAAATGGACCAGGCAATTACATACATACATACATACATAGCTTCAGATAAGAGTGGGTATCCAGATCCTGGATCTAGATAATATTTTTCTTATTTCTCCGAGAAAACATGGATACCACATTAGAAGCATCTCAGTGAGGGGCTCCTAATGATAACCATAGTGTATGTTTTTGTGCAGAAATAAGAAAAAATATCTACTTTTCAGTTAAAAAAGCTTCTTCCTGAGCTTTGTACCTATGCATATAGGCATGGGAAAACAAACTACACACATATACGGACAGACACACACACACAAGAGAACTGAATGATTAGGCAGAAATACTTTCCCAGATTACGCAGAAACAGAATGTTTGAAGCTACTAATTTAAGTTTTTTTTATCTGTACCTACCATAATTAAACATTGATCATCAGTGGTTTCTGTCAAAATGGACAATTTCAGCCATTATACAGTCATTCTCTACCACAATCACAATGAACAGTGATGTGAAATGCAACCTTGCTTATGCCCTCTAATAAAATGTAATGTACATTGTGCATTTATTTATATGTGCAATTTCAAATTAAGATTCTTCTTTTTCTGATTCTACATGTATAATAATAAATTTGGCATGTTTGAGACACCTGTTTTTTCTGAGGATTTTCCTGTATATGTTAAGGAAATGGGGAGAAATCCCCATAGTGTGGACTAAGATCATTGATGATCATGATGCTGTCCATGCATGATTTCATGTCTGATCATTGAGTCAATTGTTGAATGTTTGTAACTACCAAATTGGGTTGTTTTTTTCCTCTTAAATGATTGATCCTTAAAATGCTGTAGCAGATAACAAAGAAAGTAAGGCATGGCATTTCATGGGCATCATCTACCAGAAGATTCACACGAAATGTTCAAGCTTTATTGCTCTGAAAAATCATGTCTTAAAAAGATCAAAATATTGACTGTTGCAGTTGTGACTGGGGCTTTAAGGGTCAATTATTGTGCATCAGTGGTTTCTAATAAAATGGATAACCTGGGCCATCATAGTTATCCACTACCTCTGTCACAAGGGGTCAATATTCAAGGAGATCCAGGAATACATGGTGGTCCCACTATGACATGGTGAAGAAGTGTACTATTGTGTTTAGCAGGGGTAATCTGGAGGACAACCTCCATCCAAGAGGACCAGTCACCATTATCACACAAGATACCATTGCCAAGGTTCTTGCAGTATCATTGTAGACAGAAGAGCACAGAGCGTTACATTGCTGCAAGGTGTCAGCGTGTTGGGTCCCAAAGCTCCTTGGACCTGATCAGAAATGGATTCAGCACAACTTGTCAAGGGAGAATGACAACTTGGCTTTCCCTGGCAGTTTGTGACCACAGATGAAACCTAGGTCCATCACTTCCAACCAGAGATGAAGTCAGAGCTGTTGAAAGGTTCTCTGTCCTCCAAGAAAGCTCAGAGAGTGATGTTTGCAGGCAAGGTTCTGGCCTATCCTTTATAGGATGCAAAAGGAGTGCTGCTGTTGGACTACCAAAAAGGGTCAGACTATCACCAGGACCTCCATTGACAAGAAGGGTGCTCTTCAACTAGAACAGTGCTCTGGCACACACATCCACAGTGTCCAAGCATGGCTACTAGGTAGATTCCAGCTTGTTAAACACCACTTCTGATAAAGTTTTAAATGCTGTGGACAGCTTCCTGAGGGCCCAAGATGGTGCCCTCTGCACAGATGGTTTGAATCTGCTTCATGACCTCTGAACTAAATGTGTTAATGTAAGAGAGGATTATGTTTTCCAGTGGAACATGATTGTTTGATTTCTAAAACTGGCTCCAACTGCTCTTGAAGCATGCTCTCAGAAGAGTAAATCAGCTATTTCATACACCATTATAGCAACTTATTTTGGGACAGATTTTTTAGTAGGTTTAATTAGAAAACTGGATGAGAAATCCTAAAAATACTGTAATAATACTAAGTAATGGGACAGACAGGCTTGTGCAAACAGTTTTGACCAGATCATATGCTGCAGAATGTTGTATCTGATCAGGATCTGCACTTTCTTCCACTCATCCAGCAGTATTTACACACATGAATAGGTAATAAAATGGATTTGTTGAAATTTTAGGACAACTGTAGTTAGAATATCAAATATTAATGGTCAATACGTATTTGAACCCCTGTAGAAGAAATTTTTTTCACTAATTAGAAAAAAAAAAAAGAAGAAATTCAAAATTTACCCTGGTTTTTTGTTTTCCAATAATCGATTTTGAGTGAGTGACTTCTTTGGCAAATTTAGGGTTCTTGAAGTAAACATTCTACTTAATTCTCATTTTTTTATTATACAGAATTTGGCAACATAATATACCATGCATATTTGTCATGACATGGGAATAGACATTGCTTTAGTCCTCACCTTTTGTGCTGGAAAAAACACATAGAACAAAATAACATTTTCATGCAAATATATTGTTCTGAATAAATTAGTCTTTTTTTAAGCAAGTTTTCATATATCTTTATGGTAAAGTCATATTAATTTCCATGTAAAATAGGTTTGATGTAATAGATTGCCTTCCATAATGATACTGGTGTGAATCTAGTTAAGTTTTTAAGAATTTACTATGAATATATATGATAAGGTTTTTAACATATCTTTTTGAAAAAAAAAAAAAAAAAAGTTCATTGTCATTCTTAAAACCTTTGTAAATGTTACAGAAATTCTCATCGCTACTCATTTTTGAGATTGCAAATATGGCATCTGATTAACTTTTCACCCATTTAATAGAAATTTCTATAGTTAAATTAAAAGCTATGACAATGAATTAAAGATATCTCCATTTTTAGTTAGAGATATCTTTAATAGGGTATATTTAAATGTTCGGTCAGTTTAATAAAGATACCTTTAATTCAGTTAAAGATATCTTTATTTTAGCATAAATAGATTTCTTTATTGTAAATAATCTACAATAAAGACGTCTGTAATTGGTTTACCTTAATAATGATATAATTAATTGAATTAGATATATCTGCTTCAATTAAAGATATCTATATCCATTACATATATCTTTAGCTGTATTAGAGATAGCTCTGTTTAATCTTTAATATGGAAATCTTTAATATGGTTAGACATATTGAATTTAAGACATTTCTATAAAAGGGTAAAAACCAAACAGAATGCCACATGTTGCTCTTTTGTCACCTGAAATTGATAATTATATGGTTTCATCCAGAATCTGCTTATTGCCTAATAATCACTTGATTAACAGCTTGATACCTAATCACACACAATAATTGATAATTCTGTAATATTAATGTTAATAATTATTCACTCTTGATGTCTAGGCAGTTGCTGGATGAAAAGACAGCAAAATTTAATATATAAATACGTTTATGTCAGTTTACTTTAACTTATCTATGTCATACATGAGGCTTGTATAGGGGGATACCAGTTTCTCATAAAACAGATTCCTCAAAATATCCTATAACTCAAAATTGGATTTTGCAATATCCTTAGATAAACTGGGATATCTATTCCAACATTTTGAGATATCCCATATCACTTAAGTCAAATTCAAAATATCATAGTATCCCTAAATTAATCTTTAAAGTGCAAAGCAAATTTGTTGCAGCTACATAGCAACAGATAGGGCACTTTTTTCATCCGAAAAATGCCGATATCTTTCTTATTTCTCCACAAAAACATATGTTGTGGGTACTCATTACACAACATATGTTTTCGTGGAGAAATAAGAAAAATATGTGGATACCCCCTCCTATCTGTAGCTATGCAGCTACATTCTAAAATTGATTTTGTTATTTTTCAGAGAAAATAAAACTCAGCATTTCATGTGAAATGTCTGCTAGGCAGACAGTTCGCTTAATGTCAAGCCATATTTTCTCCAAAAAAGTAGAAAAAAATCAAACAGTCACTTGCTGTAGTTGTAATTAATGCTTTGAGGATTAATAAAGCAACAATTCTGTAATCTGAAAACCCCAAACAAGCCTCAGAAATATCTACTCTATATATGCATACTTCCACAAAGACTTCAGCTAGATTCACAGCAGGGTGGTTTGCAGTTCCATTTATACAAAATTACCTCTTTTGTTTATTTATTTATTTATTAAGGACATCAATATACAGCTGCTGTATCAAAATTGCATCTTTAAACCATTACCTCATAGTAAATGGACATTTTAGTCCAGGATAAATGAAAAATTACACAATAAACAAAATATCACTCGCTCAGTCTAATTAAATATTTCTTACTTCCTTTCCAAACATAAGAATTTTTCCTGAAACAAATGGCTGTTATGGTTTATTAAAGGATTTATTGTTTATTCTGAAAGCATACTGCTTGAGCATTTTTCCAGTTCTGATAGTTTCCAAATTTTAGAACAAAACTACTTTAAATGCTGCGGGTTTATGAGGTTTATGATTGATGATAAGTTTGCGGCAGAAAATAACAGTCGGTTTAAGAAAATCAAACAGTTATTTTTCAGCATAGTCCCCTCCTAGATAAAAACACCTAGTTTATTTAGTCAGCGGTCATAGAGTAGATGGCTCCCTCCGGTGTAGACGGTACCAACCTTGGCCCTTAGGAAGTAGTCCACAGCATTCATAACATTATCATCTGAGCCAAAATGACAGCCACCAAGCTACTTTTTGCAAAATCAGGAAGAAATAGAGAGTGCCGTTAAGAGACTTAGGTTGGTGTTCAACAAGTTTGAATCCACATTTCTAGATAGCAGCCATATATCACTGTGGATGTACAATGTATGTGCTGGAGCATTGTCCTGGTGGAAGAGCATTCTTCTTGTCTCTGGAGATGGGCTCCGTGTAGTTGGCTCTGGCTCTGGTGATAGTATGACTCTTTTTTAGTGTAGTAGAGCAGTCCGTCACCTTGCCTGCAGACATCACTGTCTTAGCTCTCTTAGGAGGCAGAAAATCTTAATGTTTCCATGGCTTTGATGGGTGCATCATTGCTGATTGAAAGTGATAGATCTGATTTCATCTGTTCTCACAAATCTCCAGAAGAAACTGTCAGAATCCGCCTAAATGGCAACATTTTCCCTAGTTGTGGAGAGTCTGTTTCTGATCGTCCAAGGAGCTTTGGGATCCAATGAACTGACATGTACCTTGTAGATGACTGCACGGAATATCTAGCTCTGGCAATGTAATACTCAAGTGACTATGTTGCTCATCTGTCTGCAGTGAAGATGGCAATCATCTCCTCTGAGGTGATGGTGATTGGTCCTCTTGGATGGGGGTTGTCTTCCAGATTCCTCCTGCTAACTCAACAGTACACTTCATCACCATGTCACAGTGGGAACACCATATGTTCCTTGATCTCCTTGAATGTTGGCCCCTTGTGACTGAGGCAGTAGATGACTTTAAGATGGCCAATCTTATTCATCTTATAGGAAACCACTGATGCATAATGATTGACCCTTAAAACCCCAGTCACAACTGCAATAGTCAACATTTTGATCCTTTAAAACATGGTTTTTCAGAGAAAATAAGGCGTGGCATTTCATGTTAGTCTTCTGTTAGATGATTCACATGAAATATCATGCCTTACTTTTTCTGTTGTCTGCTACCAGCATTTTAAGGATTAATCATTTAAGGGGAAAAAACAACTCAGGTTGGTAGTTACAAACATTCAACAATTAACTCAATGATCAGACATGAAATGATGCATGGACTGCATCATGATCATCAATGATCTTAGTCCACACTATTGGGATTTCTCCCTGTTTCCTTAACATATACAGAAAAAATTTATTAGAGGGCATAAGCAGTGTTGCATTTCACATCACTGTTCATGACCAGGCTGAATAAAATTGTCTGCTGCTTTGGAGTTACATGTATTGATCTGGGCCCAGTTGTTCAAAACTTAACAAAGTTTTTAGCTGAAACTTCTATCTTGAAATAGGGCAAATACATTGATATTTTTGCTGAAAAAATGTGAGTAACCTTTGCATTGCAAATACTACTCACAGTTTTGCAGCAAAAATACCAATGTATTTGAAAATAGCTTAGCTACAACAGTTAATGGATTTGTCATTAACGAGTTTGTTAAGCTAATGATGCTTTGAAAAACTGGACCCTGTTCTATGTTTCTAAAGAATCTAGCCAAATATCCAGATAAGCAGGGTATCCAGATAGTCTTTTTCTTATTTCTCCACAAAAACATATGTTGTGGGTACCTAAGTGCCTCAATGAGGCACTTCTAATGAGTACCCACAAAATGCATTTTAGCGCAGAAATCAGAAAATATCAATACTTTTTGCTTGAAAAAAGTGCCATATCTGGAACTATGAGCTAGCTTGCATAACAAATTACTATTCTTTATATTTTTGGATCTCTGATATTGAATAAGTAAACAAGGTATTAATATCCTAAAATTTCGAACACTTTATTTCATACTATTTTTACCTACATTTTGCTTTTTATGCAGTTCTTTCTTAAAATACTTAGTGGTTAGTGGAATGGCAACAGTGTAGACTCTGATCAGACTGCTCCTTCAGGAGCAGTCTGATCTTGGTCTGCACTGTTTGCATATGCCATTGGTCAGACACTTTGGTGTACAAAATTTTAGGACATTAACTTGTACCTAGTCCGGCAAATTAAAGACAGGAAACATGAAGCAGTTCCTGTAATGAAATAGTGTTAAATTTTCAGGGCAGACAACTCTTGTCCTGTCATTTTTGTCTCCTTCCTGGAAAAAGGTCTACTCAGAAAGGAGTAGACACACTTTTTCAGAGAGGCTTGACATATGAAGGTTGTCTCCCTTGTAAAAAATGGTGGAATAGCAACCATTTGTATCTCTTCTCCTTAATCATAATTGAACAATATGTTGATCAGCTTGTGGTGTGCAGTATTATGACTTTTTGTCAAGTGTTTTTGTGGACTTAAAAAATTCAAATATTTATGATTAAAGAGTTAAAACCATGACTAAATAAGTGATTATTGTTCAGTGTTGTTGCTGTTCTCTTTCTGGATTCTGTAACATCAAAATCCAGTGTAAGTTGACCTTTAAAGTGCCAATCACAACTGCAACAGATGACAATTCATAGCTCTAGATAAGGGTGCATAAAAAAATAATTCAGGGATAAGTTTACACATTTCTCCGAAGAACCATACATTATGGGTACTCATTAGAATTGCCTCACTGAGGCAATTCTAATGAGTACCACAATGTATGTTTTTATTTGGAAATCAAAAAAAAAATGTCCTTAAATTATCCCTTCATCTGGAGTAATGGGTATTTTGAATTATATTATTATTAGAGAAAATAAGGCTTGATATGACACAGGAAATGTTGAGCATTATTTTCTCTTAAAAATGGTATAAAAATAGACTGTCAACTGCTACAGTTATCCTTAGCACTTCAAGGGTGAACACAGCAGATGCTGATCAAAGGGCACAGTTATGCAGGCTGGTTTATGTCTTTACTATTTGCTTATGGCTTTGCAGGTTTTTCCATATCACAGCTCAGTACTTTCTGGCATGTTTAATCCTTAAAGCGCCAATCACAACTACAGCAGATGACATTTTAATTTTTTTTTTTCTTTTTTTTTTTCAGATAAAATGAGACATTTCATGTGAATTGTCTGCTAGACAGACAATTCACATAAAATGTTTTCTTATTTTCTCTGAAAAGTAACCACAAAAGATTCAAAATATTATCTGCTGAAGCCGTGACTGCTTTAAGGGTTAAAATGTTTTAAAGTTTTGGCAGTAAATGATTGTTAGAAAAAGTATTTTTAAATGTTATTTTTTAATATAATTAATTTCACCTGTGTTTTTGTTGTTCTTTTTATTAATATGATATAGCTCATGTTCATTGGGGGAGTGAGGTGTGTGTGTGTGGAGGGGGGGGGAGGTGTGGTTAAAATTAGTCCTGGCCTACCAAAGTGTTTGGACCGGGGCGGGGCGGGGGGCGGGTTAAAATTAGTCCTGGCCAACCAAAGTGTTTGGACCATCAGTGTTCTAGCCTTCTAAGATCTTCCTCCAGAATATTCAGTTTGTAAAAGGGTATGTCATAGTTTATAATTCACCTTTACTGCTCCCTGCTTTCACCTCCACAGTTAACAAAAATGAAGCCATGGTGTTCAGGGACCAGTTTCACAAAACTTACTTAGACAAATATTATTTTTTTAATTATTGCTGGGTAAAATTTTCAGCAGACAACATTTTGAAATATTTTATTTTTCCCAGAAAACAGGTTTAGCTATGTCATGCAAATTGTCTGTACTAACAGGTTTTGACATTTCATGCAAATTGCAGTCGATTGGAGACAATTTGCATGAAATGTCAAAACCTGTTTTCTGCAAAAATAAGAAAAATATCACCACTGGAAACAATTTGCATGAAAAGTCAAAACCTTTTTTCTGGGAAAAATAAGAAAAATATCAGCAATTTGTCATCTCCTGAATTAGCCCAGAGAGTGGTAAAGGTACAGTAACAAAGTGTTCCAGGGGTCCCCTGGGGGTATCCCCACCCCCTCCAGTTCATATAAGGCTAAATATTTCAGAAACCACACTAAACCCTGTATATTGTTGTTCCTTATCATTCAGTGCCACTGACCATGTCCCCAGGGGGCTTGCCCTATCCCTTTCACTCCATACAAGGCCTAATATCTCAGAAATTGTTCAGATCCCCACACCTAAAACTATATATATTCTTGTTCCTTACGATAAGAGGCATCCAATGACACCAACTGTGGTGGGGGGGTGGGGGGTCCACCGTGTGTATGCCCCACTCCTCCAATTCATATACTGGTAAGGCTAAATATCTCAGAAACTATTCAAAACCCCACCCCTAAACTATATGTTGTTCCTTATGAGAAGACTTATTCAGTAACACACTGACCAGGGTTGCATGCCCCACCCCCTTCACTTCATAAAATGCCCAATATATCTGAAACCATTCAAATCCCCACCCCTAAACCATATATAATCTTGTTCCCTATGATAAGCTGCATCCAATGACACTGACCCTTGGGGTATGCTCCACCCCCTCCAGTTCATATAAGGCATAATATCTCAGAAACTGTTCAGAACCCAACCCCTAAATCATAAACATTATGCCCCACCACAAACAGTGGCAAGGGTATCATGTTTGTTATACCCTCTGAAATTTTGAGTGTCTGTCTGTCCACCAGTGCTTCCATCATTCATGTCTACTCCATAACAATATATACAGTTCAAAATATTTTCATGAAACTTCACACAAATGTAAGGCACTATGAGACCAACGTGCAGAACACATAAAAAAGTAACTGGTTTGCCTACTTTTGGAGTTACTAGTGTCCTTTGAACATTGAACATAGCCATTTCTACCATGTTCTCATATCTGCTCTGTAAGTTGAAAACGATTCCATATAGTTTGACAGAGCTTCACACAAATGTAAAGTGTCATTAGACAAGGTGCAGACTTTAACAACCAAAACTCTGGTTTACCTACTTTTGGAGTTGTGGCCCTTTGAACTTTGAAAATAATGATTTCTGTAATATATTTGTGTAATGTACTTACAAAACAGTTCCTTGAAACTTGATATCACCATGATACGATGTGTAAAACACAAGAACCATAACTCTGAATTACCTGCTTTTGGAGTTTCTGCACTTTGAACATTGTTAATAGCGATTCAAGTCTCATACTTGTGTCCTTTCTATAACTTGAAAACTGTTTCAGAGGTTTTCTTGAAACTTTGCGAAAATAGACAGCAACATAAGAAAAAATGTAGAGCACATTTTATTTTTACAGAGTTACGGCACTTGCTTGATGTAAGTGCAGTGGCAGGACATGGTGTAGTGCTTGCAGTGCTTTTATTGTTCCTTATGATAAGATTGCTTTCAGTGGCTTTGACTGTGGGGTCCCATGGGTGTATGTTCTAAACCTGCCAGTTCATAAAAAGTTTAATATCTCAGAAACCATTCAGACCACACGCCTAAACCATATATATTCTTGTTCCTTATTATAAGAGACATTCAGTGACATAGACTGACCACCTCCAGTTCATATGAGGTTTAATCTCTCGGAAACCGTTCAGAACCATATCCATAAATATGATAAGGTGCATTCAGTGACACCAACCATGGGTCCCCCTGGGGGTATGCCCCACTCCCTTCAGTTCATATAAGACTTAATAATATCTCGGGAACCTTTCAGAACTCCACCCCTAAACCATATAATTGTGGTTTCCTTGTGATAAGACGCTTTCAGTGTCACTGACCATGGGTCCCCATGCTCAGAACCCCACCCCTAAACCACATATATTGTTGTTTCTTATGATAAGACGCATTCAGTGACATGGACCGACCTCCTCCAGTTCATATAATGTTTAATATCTCAGAAGTAGTTCAGAACCCCACCCCTATACTATATACATGTATATTGTTTTCCTTTGTGATAAGACAACATTCAGTGACACCTACCATTGGTCCCCTGGGGGGTATGCTCCACTCCCTTTAGTTCATATAAGGCTTAAAATCTCAGAAACCTTTCAAAACCCCACCCCTAAACCATAAATATTGTTGTTCCTTATGATATGCCGCATTCAGTGACACTGACTTTGGGTCCCCCAAGGATATGCCCCACCCCTCCAGTTCATATAAGTTTTAATATCTCAAAAATGTTCAGAACCCCACCCCTAAACCATGTATATTGTTGTTCATTATGATAAGATGCCTTCAGTGACACTGACCGTGGGTCCCCGTGGGGTATGCCCCAACCCATTCTCAGAAACCATTAAATCCGTACCCCAGGGGGTATGCCCCCCACCCCACCCCTCTTCCAGTTCACTTAAGACTTGATTTCTCAGAAAAAGGACAGATCCCCACCCCTAAAACATACATATTGTTGTTCCTTATGATAAGAGGTATTTAATTCAGGATCCCCCTGGGTATGCCCCACCACATCCAATTCACATAAAGCTTTAATATCTCGGACACTGTTCAAATTCCCACCCCTAAACTATATGAATGATAAGATGCATTCATTGACACAGTCTGTGGGTCCCCAGGGGGTATGCCCCACCCCACCTCAGTAAATGTTCAGATCCATGCCAAGGATTTGAAAATGCTTTTATCTAAGATAACAAATTAAAATGGACACAGGCGTCCAATTGATATTAGCTTACATTTGGGCAAGGCCTGCTATCCTTGTAGCAGGTAAGGATAGAAGCGGAATGTTTTTCTCTTCTGTTTCTTTGCTTTCATTCCTGTTCCTCTTTCTTCCCTGTCCCTCTCTTTGGTCTCCCCTATTGTCTCTTCTATCTCTTTTCTCCCTTTCTCTGGGAGACAACACAAAATGACCCACAAGGGTTGAGGTATTAAACTCCAACACAAATCAAAAAATGGACATAGAGTCCACGTGGGAGCTCATTTGAGCATTGGGGGTGGGGGGTGGGGGGGGGGGGGTGTGGTCGGGTGGTGCGAAGGTGCTGTGTATCTTATATCACCGGGGCGTCCAACTGATATTGGCTTACAGTTGGGCAAGGCCTGCTATCCTTGTAGTGGGTAAGGGTAGAGGGGGAATGTTTTTAGCTCACCTGAGCTCTGCTCAGGATGAGCTATTGTGATCACTTTTCGTCCGTCGTCCGTCCGTCCGTCCGTCCGTCTTTCCGTCCGTCCGTTAACATTTTCAAACGACTTCTCCTCTGAAGCCGCTGAGCCAATTTTGCTCAAATTTCATATGGAGCCTCCTTAGGGTGGGGGAACGAAAGATTGCTAAAATGGTCGCGGTCCGTCGACTAAGATGGCCGCCATGCCCATATATGGTAAAAACCTTTAAAAATCTTTTTCTCCATAACCGAGGATGCCTTGGGGCTGAATCTTTGCATGAATCATCGGGGACGGGAGGTCAACCAAAGTTGCTAAAAGAATTGTCGTACGTTGACGTTTGACCTTTTTACGGCAAGGTCAAGTTCGCTTCCCTATGCATTTATATGAGCTCTATACATTTGAATGGGAAAATTGTTAAGAGTTTCAAACGACTTCTCCTCAGAAGCCTCTGAGCTAATTTTGTTCAAATTTCATATGAAGCCACCTTAGGGTGGGGAAACAAAAGATTGCTAAAATTGTCGCGGTCCGTTGACCAAGATGGCCGCCATGCCCATATATGGTAAAAACCTTTAAAAATCTTCTTCTCCATAACCGAGGATGCCTTGGGGCTGAATCTTTGCACGAATCATCGGGGACAAGAGGTCAACCAAAGTTGCTAAAAGAATTGTCGTACGTTGACGTTTGACCTTTTAACGTCAAGGTCAAGTTCGCTTCCCTATGCATTTGTATGAGCTCTATACATTTGAATGGGAAAATTGTTAAGAGTTTCAAACGACTTCTCCTCTGAAGCCTCTGAGCTAATTTTGTTCAAATTTCATATGGAGCCACCTTAGGGTGGGGGAACGAAAGATTGCTAAAATTGTCATGGTCAGTTGACCAAGATGGCCGCCATGTCCATATATGGTAAAAACCTTTAAAAATCTTCTTCTCCATAACCGAGGATGCCTTGGGGCTGAATCTTTGCATGAATCATCGGGGACGAGAGGTCAACCAAAGGTGCTAAAAGAATTGTCGTACGTTGACGTTTGACCTTTTTACGGCAAGGTCAAGTTCGCTTCCCTATGCATTTGTATGAGCTCTATACATTTGAATGGGAAAATTGTTAAGAGTTTCAAACGACTTATCCTCAGAAGCCTCTGAGCTAATTTTGTTCAAATTTCATATGGAGCCACCTTAGTGTGGGGAAACAAAAGATTGCTAAAATTGTCGCGGTCTGTTGACCAAGATGGCCGCCATGCCCATATATGGTAAAAACCTTTTAAAATCTTCTTCTCCAGAACCGAGAATGCCTTGGGGCTGAATCTTTGCACAAATCATCGGGAAGGAGAGGTCTACCAAAGTTGCCAAAAGAATTGTCGTACGTTGACATTTGACCTTTTTACGGCAGGATCAAGTTTGCTTCCCTATGCATTTGTATGAGCCCCATACATTTGAATAGGAAAATTGTTGAGAATTTTAAATTTCTTCTTCTCTGAAGCCACTGAGCCAAATTTGCTCACATTTCATATTGTGCCTTCTTAAGTCAGGGGAACGAAAGATTGCTAAAATGGTCGCAGTAGGTCGACCAAGATGGCCACCATGCCCATATATGGTAAGACCCTTTAAAAATCTTCTTCTTCAGAACTGAGGATGCCTTGGGGCTAAATCTGTGCACAAATCATCAGGGACAGGAGATCTACCAAAATTGCTGAAAAGATTATCGTACGTTGACATTTGACCTTTTTACGGCAAGGTCAAGTTTGCTTCCCCATGCATTTGTATGAGCCCCATAACATTTATATGGGAAAATTGTTGAGAATTTGACGACTTCTCTGAAGCCACTGAGCCAAATTTGCTCAGATTTTTAGCTCACCTGAGCATGAAGTGCGCATGGTGAGCTATTGTGGTCAGTCAATGTCCGTCGTCCATCATGGGTCATGCGGCGTGAACAATTGCTTTAAAGGCCTACTCTTCCTACACCCCAGGGCCAATTGACTCGATACTTGGTAGGAAGCATCAGTGTGAAATGTAGATAAAAAAAATAGCTAAAATCATTCCGATCGGAAATCCAAGATGGCCGCCATGGCCGCCATCTTGAAAATCTTTTTCGCTTCTTCTCCTGAACCGAAAGGCCAATTGACTCCAAACTTGCTAGGAAGCATCAGGGTGACTTGTAGATCAAATATAGCTAAAATCGTGTCGGTCCAAATTCCAAGATGGCCACCATGGCAGCCATCTTGAAAATCTATTTTTCGCTTCTACTCCGAAACCCAAAAGCCAGTTGACTCCAAACTGGTTAGGAAGCATTGGGGTGACTTATAAATCAAAAATAGCTAAAATTGTGCTGATTAGAAATCCAAGATGGCCACCATGGCAGCCATCTTGAAAAGCTATTTTTCGCTTCTTCTCCTGAACCGAAAGGCCAATTGACTCCAAACTTGCTAGGAAGCATCGGGATGACTTTACATAAAAAATAGCTCAAATCGTGCCAATTAGAAATCCAAGATGGCCTCCATGACAGCCATCTTGAAAATCTATTTTTCGCTTCTTCTCTTAAAACTAAAAGTCAATTGACTTGAAACTTAGTAGGAAGCATCAGGGTGACTTGTAGATCAGAAAATAGCTATAATCATTCCGATCGGAAATCCAAGATGGCAGCCATCTTGAAAATCTATTTTTTGCTTCTTCTACTGCACCGAAATGCCAGTTGACTCAAAAGTTGGTAGGAGGCATTGGGGGTGACTTATTTTACTTGTAACGTTTAGAAAATTTCAGCATTTTAACCTTGTAAGCAAGATATTTCAAAAACTGTTTAAGCCATTGCCTTGTCATAAGAGTATTGGAAAAATGTTGCATGCCATCTGCATATCTGCAGTGGCGGTTTCACTCAGGTGAGCGAGTTGTGGCCCGTGGGCCTCTTGTTATTTCTTCTGTTTCTCCACTTTCATTCCTGTTCCTCTTTCTTCCCTGTCCCTCTCTTTCATCTCCTCTACTCTCTCTTCTATCTCTTTTCTCCCTTTCTCTGGGAGACAACACAAAATGACCCTCAAGGGTTGACGTGTCGTTAAACCCCAACACAATCAAATTGAACATTGGGGGTTCGTTTGGGAGACTTTATGATCGGTAGATAATAATGATATGGTGTTTTTATGCGCCTGTTTTGAAAAAATGGACGTATTATGACGCTGTCTGTCTGTCTGGCATAAACAATTCTTGTGATAAGAGAAATATCTGGAAACAATTTGCATGAAAAGTCAAAACCTTTTTTCTGGGAAAAATAAGAAAAATATCAGCAATAGGTAACTGTAAGGAATATTTTGATGAAACTTCATAGCAATGTGTTTGAGGTCAAGACAGTGTAGTGTACAAAAATGGTTGCTCTCCCTTTCTTAGTTTCTGAGTTACTGTCCCCCTTTAATTAGTATTTTAAAGACTATCCTTGTGCACATCATAACTGGGTAACCATAAGGACTAACTGAATGAAACTTCATATTAATGTGAATGAGGTCAAGACCATGTGTTGCGTGCAAAAATGATTGCTCTCCCTTTCTTACTTTCTGAGTCACTTCCCTTTCATAAGATTTTTTTATGTCCCGGCCATTTTCAATGCGGGGCATATAGTATCACTGCCGTCTGTACGTACAGCTGTCCCGTCTGTCCGTCCCGTCCGTCCTGTAAGTAACACAAATGGTTTCCTTTCAATATCTTTTGAAAAGATTAGTATGTTGGATTCAAATTTTAAACATAGGTATATAATTATAAAATGTAGGTCAGGTTGCTCTCCCTTTCTCAATATATTTCTGAGTTACTTTGCTTTGATGAAATTTTTGACTGACCTTGTGGATACCATAAGTAGGTAACTATATAGAATATCTTGATGAAACTTTATAGCAATGTGTATGATGTTACGCCAGTGTGTCGCGTACAAAAAAGATTGGACTTGCTTTCCGTGTTTCCAAGTTACATCCCTTTAATTTTTTTTCCACACTATCCTTATGCGTGCTATAACTAGATAACCATATAGGATATCTTAATGAAACTTTATAGCAGTGCATATGAGGTCAAGACATTGTGTTCCATACAAAAAAGATTGCTCTTTCTTAGTTTCTGAGTTACTTCCCTTTGATTAGGTTTTTTTTTTCTCCACACTATCTATATATACATGTAACTAGGTAACCATATGGAATATGTTGATGAAATTTTTAACCAATGTGTATGAGGTTCAGACAATGTGACACCTACAAAAAGATTGCTTTCCCTTTCTCAGTTTTTGAGTTACTTCCCTTTGACTTTTTTTTTTTTTCAGACCATCCTTCTTCACACCATAAATAGAAACAATGGCAACATAACAGGCGTACATTTGTAAAAGTCCACATATTTTACACATTTGTCCAGCTACATAGATGGGGTACACTTGCAAAATAGTAAACGGGCGAATATTGCCCTGCCTGGCGGTGCTCTTGTTTTGATATCATAAGGTGTTCCACAAAGAGCAATAAATTTGTATATAGGCTTGCATGATGACACAAGGTGTTTCTTGCAGAATCTGCATACATTTGAGGCAGTTACGAGAACTTGGAAACTGTTACAAAATTTTTGTCACCTGCTTGCTTGAGCAGGCATGATATAGGCATCTAGTTTGCCGTCCATATGTAAACAGTTAAGACCACCTTCTGAATAACTGTTAAACCTATAATCATCTTACTTGGCATACACTGTCTCCCTAATAAGGACTCAAAGCAATGCATCATCATTTTATGACATTTAACTAGCATATAGCTCCATATCTGATTAACTCCTTTACTGCCATAGGAGATAATAATATGCTTTAACAAACAGCAAAGATCCAGATGAGACGGCTCATAATGAACCGTTTCATCAGGATCCATGCTGTTTGACATTCAGTCTTACAACTTTACTTGTTAACGTCTTTCCAATTGATAATTTGTTTAAAAAAAAGAAAGCAGATGACAAATGTAGTCTAAAATTTGGCGCCGAAAGTGTTAACTGTTACACCTATAATAATCTAATATGGCATTTTCCTTCACTGCTGTGTCATTTATGACCCTGACCTACATTTTGATGCCAAACAACTCTTTTTTTTTTTTTTTGACAAGCCTAGCGTTTAGCTTAATTTCTGTTTAAATGCTTGACCTACAATCATTAAACCTGCACACTTCCTAACAGGGACACAAATACTGCAGTAACATCAAGGCTCCCCTTCCACGAAGAAATTCAAGCACATAACATCTGTAGGCAATGTTATGACATTAGTTATTTTGGGAAGCGTCCGGATGGCCGAGTGATTAGCACTCCCGACTTTGGATTATGAGGTCCCCAGTTCGAATCCTACTAAGGTGGAATTTAAAGCATGACTGAATGGCGCTTTATTGTGCAGTCTTTCATTATCATCCTTCCATCGTCTCAATATGAGTTATTGTTGAAAGGTATGTAAAACATCATACCATCATCATCAGTGTTTAGCTCATCTGAGCCAAAGGCTCTGGATGAACTGTTGCGATCACTCCCAGTCAGTCATCCATCCGTCCACATCTTTGAACAACTTCTCTGAAACGGACAGTACGTGAATAATTTTTTTTTACCGGACAGTATAATTGCCGATGTTTATTCAGAAAAATAAAGCAGTTTCATTCCACAAAAGTTTCTTTTCAGAAGAGATTCTCATCGAGTGATCATTTATATATCAAAACCACAAAAATTAACATATATTTTGGCTATAACTAAAACTAGGCTTAATTATGGTCACCACAAAGCAATATTAAGGTTACGTGCATGCCTGCTGATATCGGTAAAAAAAAAATTGAAACAGATACATACACACATACATACATGCACGCATTCAGGCACAAATGCATGCATACACTTATGCATGCACGCACACATACATCAAACATGCAGAGAGAGAGAGAAAGAGATGTTCCATGACTCCATAAGTTGATTCTTTTCAATATAATTTGCATCAATGTTACATTAGTACCTTTATATCATAGGAAACGTTTCGACTTGACTATGAATTCTTGAATGTGGCAAAACATGGTTTCATTATCTTCATCAGTGGTTGTTACGTTAACGTGAAGCAATTCTTGAACAGAATGCATGTGCAAATAGCCAGAAAGGTTAAGTATTCCTGACATTGGCATATCTAGGACAGTGGAGAAAAAAATGAGAACAGCTTTCATATTCACCCCATGCACAAGATGGGCTTGGAACAATATTTTTACAGTATATAATTATAAAATATAGGTCAAATTCAATTTAGACAAAAATCCACCAATTTTTATGGGAGTTATGGTCCTTTTTCAACTTTGAAAAATGGTTTCCATTCAATATCTTTTGAAAAGATTAGTGTATTGGATTCATATTTTATACACAGATAATTATAAAATATAAGTCCGGTTCACTTTAGGGTAAAATTGCCAATTATTTAGGGAGTTGCGGCCCTTTTTCAATGTTGAATAATTGTTTCCATTTGATGTCTTTAGAAAACATTAGTGTATTGGATTCTTATTTAATACACAGGTATATAATCATAAAATAGACGTCCAGTTGGATTTAGGGTAAAATCCACCCATTATTATGGGAGTTATGGCTTTTTCACCTTCAAAAAATGTTTTCCTTTTGATATTTTTTTCAAAAGATTGTTGTATTGGATTTATATTTCATACACAGGTATATAATCATAAAATATAGGTCATGTTCCATTTAGGGTAAAATCCGTCAATTATGAGAGTTATGGCATGTTTTACAACTTCATTTTTAGCCGGGGCATCTGTGTCATATTGACACATTTTTAGTTTTCATACTATCCTTGTGTGTGCCATAACTAGGAAACTATATTGACTACCTTGATTAAACTTAACAGCAATGTGTATGAGATTAAGATAGCATGCCGCGTACAAAAATGATTGCTCTCTCTTTCTCAATTTCTGAGTTACTTCCCTTTGATTAAATTTTAGACTGGCCTTGTGTATACCATAAGTAGCTGACAGTATGGAATATCTTGAGGAAACCTTATAGTAATGTATATGAGGTTAAAACGATGTGTCATGTACAAAAAAGATTACTCTCCCTTTCTTAATTTGAGTTACTTCTGTTTGATGAAATTTTAGACTGATCTTGTGCATACCAGAAGTAGGTAACCGTATGGAATATCTTGATAAACTTTATAGCAATGTATATGAGGTTAAGATGGTTTGTCACTTACAAAAAGATTGCTCTCCCTTTCTTAGTTTCTGAATTACTTCCCTTTGATGAATTTTTTTTCACACTATCATTATGCATGCCATACCTAGGGAATAATATGGACAATCTTGATTATATTTAACTTTATAACAATGTGTATGAGATCAAGACAGCATTCAGCATGCAAAAGTGACCCCTCTACCTTTCTTACATTCTGAGTTACTTCCCTTTAACTTTTTGACTGACCTTGTGCCTGCCATAAGTAGGTTATTGTGTAGAATACATTGATGGATCTTTATAGCAATACTTATGAGGTTAAGAGGGAGTATCACATACAAAAAAAGATTGCTCTCCCTTTCTCAGTTTCTGAGTTACTTCCCTTTGATGAAATTGTTTACTGATCTTGCAGGTACCATAAGTAGGTTAATGTACAGAATATCTTGATGAAACTTTAAAGCAACATGTTTGAGGTTAAGACCATGTGTCACATAAAAAAATGATTCTTGCTCTCCCTTTTTAGTTTCTGAGTTACTTCCCTTTGATTAGCTTTTCAGACTATCATTGTGCACACCATAACTTGGTCACTGATGACAGTTTTAAGACTGCCTCAGAATTTAATAAATTCTTTGTATCAGTTGCTTCAAATTTAAAGGAGCCTGTAATAAATTCTGATTTCAATAAATTGAAAGATTTTTGCAATAGTAAAGTCCCTAAAGATGTTCATTTTGATATTCCTGCAAATTCTTGCTTGCAAGAAACATCTCCCTGACCTCCTGACTTTGCGACATAGACGTTCGCTTTTCTGTCAGTCTGTCCATTCGTCTGTCCGTCTGTCAACATTTATGTCGAAGTTCGACATTCATATCAAAGTTAGTATTCTAATCAACTACAAGACTAAACAACCATCAAACCTTGCATGAAACATCTCCCTGACCTCCTGACTTTGCGACATAGGTGTCCACTTTTCCATTTATCTGTCCGTTTGACTGTTAACAGTTCTGTTATGTCGAAGTTAGACATTTATGTCAAAGTTAGTATTCTAATCAACTACAAGACTAAACAACCATCAAACCTTGCATGAAACATCTCCCTGACCTCCGGACTTTGCGACATAGGTGCCCACTTTCCATTCGTCTGTCTGTTCATCCGTCCGTCTGTCCGTCTATTAACAGTTCTGTTATGTCGAAGTTCGACATTTATGTCAAAGTAAGTATTCTAATCAACTACAAGACTAAACAACCATCAAACCTTGCATGAAACCTCTCCCTGACCTCCTGACTTTGTGACATAGGCATCCCCTTTTCCTGCCGGCCTCGGTGGCTCAGTTGGATGCGCCGTCCGACTGGAGACCAGGAGGTCGGCAACATTCTTTTGTGGAGATTGATCATGAAATATTTTCTACGGTCATTCGCTCCCTTCCGCTGATTCAAGAAGGGCAGTTGTCAGTTTCTGGCGAAAGAATGCACAATACTGGTTAACCGCTTAGAGGACTGAGCCTGCCCAGTAAACGTGTGGTTAGGTAAACTGACCGCGCTCGACATGACCATTGGGTTGACTGGGCCGTAAAACCTCAACACAAACAAACAAACATCCCCTTTTCCGTTCGTCTGTCCATTTGTCCGTCCGTTTGTCAACATTTATGTTGAAGTTCGACATTTATATCTCCCTGACCTCCTGACTTTGTGACATAGGTGCCCGCTTTACCATTTGTCTGTCAGTTCGTCCGTCCATCTGTTAACAGTTCTGTTATGTCGAAGTTCGACATTTACGTCAAAGTTAGTATTCTTATCCACTACAATTCTACAACAACCATCATACCTTGCATGACACATCTCCCTGACCTCCTGACTTGGCAGGTACATTGACCCAGTGACCTTGACCTATATTTTGCGCTTCAGTGACTTTGACACATTTACGTTGACGTTCCAGATCTTCTCAACTATAAGGCATACAACTACCAAACCTTGCATAGTGCTTCTCCTAGATGTACTGACTCGGCAGGTACCTTGACCTGGTGAACTTGACCTATATTTTGCGCTCCAGTGCCTTTTACCTATTTTACGTCGACGTCCAGATCTTCTCAACTATAAGGCATACAACTACCAAACCTTGCATAGTGCTTCTCCTAGATGTACTGACTCGGCAGGTACCTTGGCCTGGTGAACTTGACCTATATTTTGCGCTCCAGTGCCTTTTACCTATTTTACGTCGACGTTCAATATCTCCTCAACTATAAGGCCTACAACCACCAAACATTGCATAGTGCTTCTCCTCATTGTACGGACTCCGCAGGTACCTTGACTGGGTGACCTTGACCTATATTTCGCGCTCCGTTGACTTTTACGCATTTTACGTCTCCCTTCCATATGTCCTCAACTGTAAGGCCTTCATCCACCAAACCTTATATAGTGCTTCTTCTCGATGTACTGACTTGGCAGGTACCTTGACCTGATGACCTTGACCTATATTTTGCACTCTTGTGACTTTGACACATTTTACGTTGATGTTTGGTATCTCCTCAAATATAAGACCTACAACCACTATACCTTGCATAGTGCTTCACCTCATTGCACTGGCTTGGCAGGTACCTTGACCTGGTGACCTTGACCTATATTTGACACATTTTACATTGATATTTGATAACTCCTCAACTATAAGGCCAACAACCAGCATATCTTGCATAGTGCTTCTCCATGATGTACTGAATTAGCAGGTACCTTGATCCTTGACCTTGACCTATATTTCATGCTCCAGTGACTTTTACACATTTTATGTCGACGTTCCATTATCATTGGGCTGTATAATATGAAGTCTGTGCTGAAGATACAGCCATTAGAGGGAATGGCACTTGCCTGGAATATATGTGCCCAACTAGGCACTTTGTCTACATTTTTTCAACCCAGTTTTCCAACTAAGCAATGCTAAGAATGAAATAAACTTACAATGTATTTAATAACCACATTCTGATTGTGGCTCCTCTGACTTTTGCCCCAGCAGGTGCGACAACGCCTTCCCCGGAATTCTTGTTTTAGATTATATTGTTGATAACATATTTCAAAGCATGGAAGATTTAAAAATACAGTTTTTGAAAGATTATTTCTACGAAAATCCAAGTTCATGTTCAAAGTTGATAAATTAGAGACCCCACAATATATAAATGAAATGTTTAATCAAAGAATCACTGATGAGAATACCACATTTTTAAGACCTTCAGTTTCTTCAAATTTTATCCCACCAAGGCCTAAAAGGGAAATATTTAAGCAAAGTATTATATACTCAGGGCCTATTGTATGGAACAGTTTACCCGCTCAACTAAAAAATCTAAATTCTATAAGCTCTTTCCATAATCATTTTATAAAATTACGTAAACAATAATAAGAGCTTACATTATTTCTCTTATTTGCAATTTTTCCTCTTGATTTATATTGATGTTTCTGGTTTTTTTTTAATATTTGTATATATCTGGGTGTTTTTATGGTATGTTTGTATAAGCCTGGATGAGTGTGTGCGCGGTCAAGTTCAATTTTATTCTTTTTCATTCCTTTTTAGCATATCTTGTAAATATGTTTTTGTCTTAGCTTAGTGAGGGCCACATGGAAGATTAGTGTACAACTAAATGTGTTTACCCTCATTATTAAAATAAAGCTGATTATTATTATTATTATTATTATTATTATTATTACTGTATGAAATATCTTGATGAAACTTTATAGCAATGTATATGAGGTCAAGACTGCATGTTGCATGCAAAAAGAATTGCTCTTACTTTCTGAGTTACTTCCCTTTGATTAAATTTTGACTGACCTTATGCCTACCATTAGTAGGTTACCATACAGAATATCTTGATGAAACTTTAAAGCAATGTGTATGAGGTTAAGACCATGTGTCATGTAAAAAAATGATTCTTGCTCTTCCTTTTTAGTTTGAGTTACTTCCCTTTGATTAGTTTTTCAGACTATCCTTGTGTACACCATAACTCAGTCACTGTATGAAATATCTTGATGAAACTTTATAGCAATGTATATGAAGTCAAGACGGTGTGTCGCATGCAAAAAGAATTGCTCTCCCTTTCTTACTTTCTGAGTTACTTCCCTTTGATTAAATTTTTGACTGACCTTATGCCTACCATTAGTAGGTTACAGTATAGAATATCTTCGTGAAACTTTATAGCAATATGTATTAGGTTAAGATGGTCTGTTGTGTACATAAATGATTGCTCTCCCTTTCTCAATATATTTCTGAGTTACTTCGCTTTGATGAATTTTTTTACTGACCTTGTGGATACCATAAGTAGGTAACTATATAGAATATCTTGATGAAACTTTATAGCAATGTGTATGATGTTACGCCAGTGTGTTGCATACAAAAAAGATAGGACTTGCTTTCCGTGTTTCCAAGTTACTTCCCTTTGATTATTTTTTTTTCACACTACCCTTATGCGTGCTATAACTAGGTAACCATATAGGATATCTTAATGAAACTATAGCAGTGCATATGAGGTCAAGACAATGTGTCCCATACAAAAAAGATTGCTCTTTCTTAGTGTCTGAGTTACTTCCCTTTGATTATTTTTTTTTTTCTCCACATTATCTATATATAACTAGGTAACCATATGGAATATGTTGATGAAATTTTTAACCAATGTGTATGAGGTTCAGACAATGTGTCACCTACAAAAAGATTGCTTCCCTTTCTCAGTTTTTGAGTTACTTCCCTTTGACTTTTTTTTTCAGACCATCTTCTTCACGCCATAACTAGAAACAATGGCAACATAACAGGCGTACATTTGTAAAAGTCCACATATTTTACACATTTGTCCAGCTACATAGATGGGGTACACTTGCAAAATAGTAAACGGGCAAATATTGCCCTGCCTGGTGGTGCTCTTGTTTTGATATCTTAAGGTGTTGCACAAAGAGCAATAAATTTGTATATAGGTTTGCATGATGACACAAGCTGTTTCTTGCAGGATCTGCATACATTTGAGGCAGTTATGAGAATTTGGAAACTGTTACAAAATTTTTGTCACTAGCTTGCTTGAGCAGGCATGATACAGCCATCTAGTTTGCCATCCATATGTCAACAGTTATGACCACCTTCTGAATAACTATTAAACCTACAATCATCTTACTTGGCATACACTTTCTCCCTAATAAGGATTCAAAGCAATGCAGCATCATTTTATAACATATGTAACTAGCATATAGCTCCATATCTGATTAAATCCTTTACTGCCATAGGAGATAATAATATGCTTTTACAAACAGCAAAGATCCAGATGAGACGGCTCATAATGAACCATTTCATCAGGATCTACACTGTTTGACATTCAGTCTTACAACTTTACATATTAACTTCTTTCCAATCGATATTTTGTTTAAAAAAAAGAAACAAAGCAGATGACAAATGTAGTCTAAAATTTGGCACCGAAAGAGTTAACTGTAACACCTATAATAATCTAATATGGCATTTTCCTTCACTGCTTAATTTCTGATTAAATGCATGACCAACAATCATTGAACCTTCACACTTCCTAACAGGGACACAAACACTGCAGTAACATCAAGGCTCCCCTTCCACGAAGAAATTCAAGCACATAACATCTGTAGGCAATGTTATGACATTAGTTTTTTTGGGAAGCGTCCGGATGGCCGAGTGATTAGCACTCCCGACTTTGGATTATGAGGTCCCTGGTTTGAATCCCTTTAAGGTGGAATTTAAAGCATGACTGAATGGCGCTTTATTGCACAGTCTTTCATTATCATCCTTCCATCGTCTCAATATGAGTTAATATTGAAAGGTATGTAAAACATCATACCATCATCATCAGTTTTTAGCTCATCTGAGGCAAAGGCTCTGGATGAGCTATTGCGAACACTCCCCGTCAGTCATCCATCCGTCCACATCTTTGAACAACTTCTCTGAAACGGACAGTATAATTTTTTTTACCAGACAGTATAATTGCTGATGTTTATTCAGAAAAATAAAGCAGTTTCATTCCTCAAAAGTTTCTTTTTAGAAGAGATTCTCATCGAGTGATCATTTATACATCAAAACCACAAAAAATTAACATATATTTCGGCTATAACTAAAATTAGGCGTAATTATGGTCACCATAAAGCAATATTAAGGTTGCGTGCAAGCCTGCTGATATCGGAAAAATATCATTGAAACAGTTGGTTTAAGCTTTATTTTGATTGCTTCTAATACAACATAATTTACGACAATACAATATTTTCCAGGATCTGACTGTAAGCCTTAGCTTGTCTGAAAGTCATCTCCTTGTAATACAGGCATATAACTTTCATAGATGTTATGAGTGGCTGAGCCTTTTGACATATTTAATCATAAGCAATTAAACCAAAAGCTTAATAACGTATATGCATGCATGTAAACTGTTACATACATACATACATATGTACGTACGTACATACATACATACTTACGAACGCACGTACATGCACATGTACATACATACACACATACATACATGCATACATGCACGCATTCAGGCACATACAACAAACGCATGCATACACTTATGCGTGCATACACACATACATCAAACATGCAGAGAGAGAGAGAGAGAGAAAGAGAGAGATGTTCCATGACTCCATAAGTTGATTTTTTTCAATATAATTTGCATCAATGTTACGTTAGTACCTTTATATCATAGGAAACGTTTCGACTTAACTATGAATTCTTGAATGTGGCAAAACATGGTTTCATTATCTCCATCAGTGGCTGTTACTTTACCGTGAAGCAATTCTTGAACAGAATGCGTGTGCAAATAGCCAGAAAGGTAAGTATTCCTGACATTGGCATATCTAGGACAGTGGAGAAAAAAATGATAACAGCTTTCAAATTCACTGCATGCACAAGATGGGCTTAAGTTGGAACAATATTTTTAGAGTATAAATGTGAATTGAGCTACACCTATGGCAAGCCGCTTTACTATTTATTCTATAAATCAGGTATCTGATTTAATATATCAGATATCTTATATAATATATAAGATATCTGATATCTTATATCAGATATCTTATATAAATAAGATATCATATGTCAAGACATCTTATATGCTATAAAAGATATCTGATATGCTATATAAGATATCTTAATTGGTATATAAGATATCATATGCTATTTAAGATATCTGATATGCTATATAAGATATACAGGATATAAGATATCTTATTTACTAAAGAAGATATCTCATTTATTCAATTAAATAAGATATCTATCAGATATCTTATTTAGTATATCAGCTATCTATATTAATATATTAGATATCTTATTTAACAAATAAGATATCTTATATGGTAAATAAGATATCTTATATGTGAAATTAAATAAGATATCTAATATGATATATCAGATATCTTATATAGGATATAAGATATCTTATAAAGTATATAAGATGTCTGATATACTAATTCAGATATATCCTATATAAGATATCTGATATAATGCATAATAAATAGTAAAACGGAGTGCCAGCAAGCTGTTTTACTATTTATTCTATAAATCAGATATCTGATTTAATATATCAGGTATATAATATGTAAGATATCTGATATATTATATTATATATATAATATAGTAAGATATCTGAATTGACATATAAGATATCTAATATGTTATATAAGATCTGATATGCTATATTAGATATCTCATATAGGATATAAGATATCTTATTTACTAAAGAAGATATCTAATTTATTCAATCAAATCAGATATCTCATTTAGTATATCAGATATTTATTATATTAGATATCTATATTAGTTAATAAGATATCTTATTTAACAAATAAGATATCTTATATGGTAAATTAGATATATGCGGAAATAAATAAGATATCTCATATATTATATCAGATATCTTATATAAGATATCTGAATTAGTATATCAGATATCTTATATCCTGTATTAGATATCTTATATCCTATATAAGATATCTGATATAATATATAAGATATCTATTTTGCTGAATAAATAGTAAAACGGCTTGCCATATACACCCCATGCACAATCTTGCATGTAGAATTAGGCCAATTCTAGAGCCAGCATTATAGTACTTAGGAGGAAGTCTTCTGTGTCTATTGAGGCACTATTTAAATGCTGTGCCAGTGTTTGCATCTTTTATATCTTGGGGCAAGCTATTCCAAGCTCTTATAGTTGAAGGGAAAAAGGAGTTAAAGAAGAGATTAGTACGAGTGCGAATAGATTATATATCGTTTGCATTTCTTAGGCTATAGGGGTTACTATCGCCAACAAGTGGAGGCACAAGATCAGGCAGGTAATCAGGGGTGAGCCCGTTAACAATCTTATAAAATATAACTTACTTGTGTTTTGTGCGTCTTTCTTGTAGTGTTTCCCATCCGAGCTCTGCAAGAAGTTTTTCAATACTACAGAGTTTAGTCATGCCACTTACTATACGACCTGCTTCGTTGTGTATTGATTCTAATTGGTTTTTGCATTCGGTGGAGCAATTATCCCAAAAACTGTCACTATATTCAAGTAGGGGGCATATGAAGCCTATGTAGATTTTTTCTAGTGCAATCCTATTTAATTTAAATTTTAGAGCACGGAGGAGGTATAATCTAAACCATGCTGATTCAGTAATTTTGACAATATGTTCTGTCCATGAGCAAGTGTTCGAAAATGTAACTCCGAGATGTTTGTGCAATTTCAACACCTTGATTTTTTTACCAAACATTTTTCATTCATTTATGAAACATTTTTTTTTCTCCAGAAAAGAACAGGATCGGGCCTGTAATTTTATGAAAATACGGGTATTTTGTTGAGGATCGGTGCTTCACTTTTTTATTTTGCATTTTTAATGATAAAAAATAGCAGAGTCCGGTGTTTGAAACCCAAGATGTTTCGCCTTTATTTTTCACCTGTAATCATTTTGCCTCCAACCCCAACCCCTCCAATACCATTCCCCCTTAGTGAGGCACTGCTAATAATGACTACCCACAAAGTATGTTTTCTTAGAGAAATAAAATATATATCAAAATCTGGATACTGTTCATAGCTAGTGCTATGAAGTCCAGGTAGAGCTAAGAAATCCTTGTCCCAGGACAGGTAAACTGAAATTTCTTACTTGTCCTCAGGGAAATGGGACAACTGGACAAGTCGGGCATGGTAATTCCACAGCCCTGGTGTAACAAGTTTGGCTAAATTCCAACCAGTGGTTTAGGAGGAGTTAGTGAGACAGACAGATAGATGGACGACTTCACAGATGCACAGATCAATGCATACACAAAAAATAATGTTGCTCTTGCACACTCTTACCAACTTACCGGCTTATACATGTTTTCTTTGAGAAATAAGAAAAAATGCCAATTTTTGGGCAAGTAAATTTTGTTTGGAGAAGTGGATTTTGACAAGTAATAAAATTTGTTATTTCCACAACCCTGGCTACATGATCTCCCTTCAAGGTAAGGGTGTGCGAGAGCAAGTCTGGCAACATAGCAACGAGCGTAGAGATTTGCGAGGACACGCCATCAACTGCATCTTATTTTTTCAAATGACAATGGTAAAGGGTACATAGAAATACCGAAACACCAGAACACACAGCAAATTACCGGAACAGACTTTCATTTTTAGCTCACCTGTCAGAGCACAATGTGCTTGGGTGAGCTATTGTGGTCATCCTGTGTCCGGCGTCCGTCGTGCGTCATCCACAATTTGCTTCAAATGACTTCGCCGTAACTACTGGGCAGATTTCAATCAGAGTTAATAGGATTGTTCCTTTGGAGGTCCTCTAACAAAATAACTCAAATCGTTCCGCTCCGTTTGCACAAATTGAAAAATCTTTAAATGACATCTCCTAGGCAAGTTGCCCGATTTCAAAATAAATCCACAGAAATGTTCCTTGGGTGACCCTTTACCAAAATTGCTAAAATGGTTCTGCTCCGCTGAACAAAATCGCTGCCTGAGCTAAATAAAAACAACTTTTAAACAACCTCTCCTCCTAGGTCTACTTGTTCCTAACCAATTTAAGCTTAGGGTTCAATTTTGAACGTATGCAAACAATGTTAACCCAGAGCGGACGCCGCAATAAACGGCGTCTGATTGATGTCTCCACTGTATACTTGCAGAAATGTCAACTTGTACCTAGCCAATATAAGTCTAATGTTTGGACGTAGGCAAACGATGTGGACCCAGAGCGGACGCCGCAGTTAGCGGCGTCTGTTCAGGGTCTCCACAGTTTTCTTGCAGAAATGTCAATTTGTTCATAACGAATATAAGCTAGAGTGCAACGTTTGAGTGTAGGCATACAATATAAACCTAGAGAGGACCCCGCAGTTAGGAGCGTCTGATCATGGTCTTCACAGTTTGCTTGCAGATACGTCAATTTGTATCTAATCAATATCAGCATAAAGTCCAATTTTTGAACGAAGGCGAAGAATGTAGACCCGGAGCGGACGCCGCATTTAACGGCGTCTGATCAAGTCCTCCATAATTTGTTGGCAGAAATGTCAACTTGTACCTAACCAATATAAAATGTTCTAATGGGCATGAAAGAGAGACTTCGCCGGAACAGTGGCATGCGAAAGTTCCAAAACAGGGTCTGTAGGATATTCAGCAGCTACAGACATCGTCTGTAAGACAAATAAAACAAAAAGGCCCTTTTCAGGGCCACTCAATTATACGAGAGATGGCCTCGGTGGCTCAGTTGGATGCGCCATCCGACTGGAGACCAGGAGGTCGCGGGTTCAACCCCCTTCGAGGTCGGCAACATTCTTTCGTGGAGATTGATCATGAAATATTTTCTACGGTCATTCTCTCCCTTCCGCTGATTCAAGAAGGGCAGTTGTCAGTTTCTGGCGAAAGAATGTGCACAATACTGGTTAACCGCTTAGAGGACTAAGCCTGCCCAATAAACGTGTGGTTAGGTAAACTGACCGCGCTCGACATGACCCCATTGGGTTGACTGGGCCGTAAAACCTCAACACAAACAAATATACGAGAGATATCCCTTATAATTGTCATCCATACCCTAGTCCTTTGTCGTTTATAATTAGTGAAAGATGACCTTTATACTTTTCAAAAACAGTTTATGAGCTAGTATCTCCTGCTAGCTTCCTTCGGGGCTCGGTACATTTTTATTATTATTATTATTATTATTTTTGTTCATTATTTATTTATTTATTTATTAAAGATAGCTTTTATATAGCTATTTATTTCATCACGAAAACACGCCTATAATTTTGACCCCCTTAAACCCCACTTTTATATAGTAAAACTGGGGTTTACAGGGGTATTTATTATTTTTCTTTTTTCTGCTCAAAACATAGATTGTGGGTACTCTTTAGAACCGCCTCGCCGAGGCGGTTCTAACGAGTACCCACAATCTATGTTTTGAGCAGAAATATAAAAAAATGTCAGAGTTTTTTATCTGAAAATTTTCAGTTTTTGGAGATGAAACTTTATATTTCAATAGGCGTGTTTTCGTAATGGCTAGCCTCATTTTAATACAAGAGCATGGCCTTTTCGTAACAATGTCATTATACGTATTGTTATTTCATGAACATATATTTCCATAACTCTTCGGCATAGCTATGTACCTTTTTGCTAAAGTAATAGTCCTTTTAGCGAAAAGAAGTCATTTTCGCATTTTAGGGTAGTCCTTATTGCGAAAAGGACTCTTTTTGCGAAATGGGCCCCTTTTCGTACTTTACTTAACGGGTCCATCGAATTACCCCAAACCACCCAAATACCCCAAATCATGTCAAACCACCATTGATAAGGTCTATTTACACATATATTGTATATGTATATACATACAAAATACATACATTAATGCATTTTGATGCGTATGTAGGTATATTTGCTCACTTATATTGATGTAGTTTATTTCTAAATATATGACTTAACCTGCATAACTTTTTTCTGGCATTGTACTGTAAAATAATAGTAGATCTATGTCTTCGCCCTGTCTCGATTGCCCAAGGATAAAATTTACCCTTAGTCTCCAGCTTGCACCGTGCAATTGAGAGGTTGCTGATGACAACACAGACCAAGAGTTATCTTTCTTGCTGGAGACACCCAGGCATATTTTCAACAGAATTTTAATGTAATTTTCAGCATCAATAGTTTCCTTGTCTCTTGGCAAGTTTTGGTTAAAGCATAGTTATTTGTGACTTATATACCTAAGAAATAATCACAGTGATGTTTCCAGTCCCTTAGACTTTTCATCATCGAGGAATATTGACAGTAAAGATCAGTAAAATGATTTCACATGTCTCCAAACTGGCTGATAAATGGAGAGTAACCCTACAAAACTTTGACCTATGTAACCTCTTCATCCCCTACGAATGAGATTTAAAGACTAACATTGGATGTAAATCAATAATACAAGTATAGCAAAGTCAATAAATACATTTTATATATACAAAAAAAAAAAAAAAAAAAAAAAAAAAAAAGTGGTTTGGGGTGCTTTAGGGTGTTTTGGGGTGATTTGGAGTAGTTTGGTTGGTTTGGGGTAATTCGATGGACCGGTAGGGGAACCGCATTTGCGAACCAGTCTGATTTACTTTCTATTTCCGGGAAAAATACTCAAGTCACCAGAACAGAAAGAGAAAGCTCTCTTGGGTATCACTAAAAATATCGCCCCATAATTACATATTAAAGCTTGCTAAAATGCAAACTGATTTGTTCAAGAAATTGGTAGTCGTAAACGTGCTTTTAAAGTAAATATAATCAGTTTCCGCGGCTCTGTTTTTTACGGATACTGGACAAGTCGACCCCTATAAACCAACGCCCTAATATCCCCTGTTCTCATAATTCCGTTCACCCCCATAACTCCGTTCACGCTCTTCTATAAATAATATGAAAACAAATCTTTCTTAAATTTATGCCACATTAAAATTAATAAGAAATAACTAACATCACAGCTGATTTTGAAAAAAATCAGTTTTCGCTGACAATTTTATGCATAAAAATCAAAATTTATCACAAATGCTAAATATTTAGGGGGTACCCTTAAAATATCACTAACCAATTACAAGCATGTGAATGAATACAAATAGTATCAACGATTTAGAACAGTTATAGTCTAGATTAAATGCTTATTATATAAATATATTCATAGAATGAATCTGGTTGCCTGTGATCATCAAAGAAATTTGTGTGAGTTATGAGAACATGCCCTAAACACCCCCTTGATTTACTGAAGATTGTAGAATTTAAATATGTGATTTTTATGTCCCTTGATCTTAAGATTCTCACAGGTATTTAGTCAAATGTATAAAATATATAGTAAGAAAATCATTCTTGCAATAAAATATTGATAGCAGGATTGCTCAATCTTAGATGAACGGAGATATGGGTTTCCAGGCTATATATTAATGAACACTAATGATGTTTTTATATGAACATTTGATGAGTCTGCATATTTTAAATAATATGAAATTAGGCACTGCCTAGATGCATGCAAAGCAACCCCACTAAATAGGCCCTCCCAGGAGGTATCATGTTCCCTAAAAAATAATTGGCCATGTTTCCTTGTTCCCTAAAAGCAATTTTCTCAATTTTCATGCTTCCTGTTCCCAAAAATTAGTTTGTTCCCTTAAATATTTTCCAATGTTCCTTGAAAGGAAATGATTATGATCCATTGTTCCCCAAAACCTCTGGGAAGGCCTCACTAAAGACTTCATACATAACAACACATAACCCAGGAATCATGCGGAATTTTGACCACTCGCATGGCCCCAGCGACTAAATAGGCTGAGACTGGTCCGTTGCCTAGAGGCATATGTTTTGTTCTTGGACCTGATAATACCCAGACTCGTCACTGACGGAACTGCCAAAATATGGTGTCTTGGCTTGATTTTAGCGCTATTCTACAGCACTATAGTCATAAAAATGATTTTGGAAAACAACTGAAGTTGTAATAAACTGTTTCTAATAGGTTTGGTTGAAAAATGTTCAGTCACCATTAATAAAATTGAAAATATACCATCATTTTATGTGAATTTCCGACAATTTTCTGCTTAAAGTGCCGAAAAATAGCTAAAAAGGGTACCTAGGTTTCTTATTGATGTTCACAAAAAATGTTTTATTTTCCTTAAATATATTGCAGGAGTTTTAAAGGTTATATATTGAACTATTGCCTTTTGAAAACAAATCTCAGATATATGGAGAAATAAATGAAATATGAGCATTTAAACTCATCATACAAAATTAATTATGAAAATTCAGCCAGGACAACATATTTTGTATAAATACAATACCTACCGTATTCAATCTAATTACCACACATACCCCTATAAGCGCACACTCATGAAATTCCGTAGTCTTCAGATTACAGCCAATGTACTTTTTATTTACTTTTTTATAAAGGCATATGTTGTGGGTTCTCAAATGAGTACCCACAACATATGCCTTTATAAAGAAAATCAGAAAAAAAAAAATCGCATAATCATCAAATAAGTCCTTTTCTGATCTTTTTATAGTGTATCCTTAATAGGTATAGGTACATATTTTATCACATCTGAGTGTTCCCAGTAATTTTGAAAAACCTAAGCGCACAGTGTGGTAATTAGGTCGAATACGGTATATCATAGTTACTAGTCCAGTGTATATCGGGTCCAAGATTTCGTGCAATTTTTTAAATAACCTAAAAAGTACCAAACTGGATTTCAAATATACCACATCCCTGTAAAGTTTCAAATATCCCACACTCTTTGAAGTAAAAAGGCAAATATGCCTTTTGATGCGGTTTTTGGCAAAAAGTTTTATCATTATGTAGCAATTTCATTGAAACACTAAAAACTACTCGTATGTCAATTGGTCTTTAAAATCCTTCTCTGAGATTGAAAACATTGAGACAAGTTTGTACTAACGCCATATGCCTGCTTGGCAGAGGCATGTTAATATAATGAATGAAAAACACAGAAAACTAGGTAGGCATTTATTAGCTCACCTGAGCACGAAGTGCTCATGGTGAGCTATTGTGGTCAGTCAATGTGCGTCGTGCATCGTTAGTCGTGCAGCGTCAATAATTGCTTTAAAAGCCTACTCCTCATACACCCCAGGGCCAATTGACTTGATACTTGGTAGGAAGCATCGGGGTGACTAGTAGATCAAAAATAGCTAAAATCGTTCTGATCGGAAATCCAAGATGGCCGCCATGGCCACCATCTTGAAAATCTATTTTTCGCTTCTTCTCCTGAACCGAAAGGCCAATTGACTCCAAGCTTGCTAGGGAGCATCAGGCTGACTTGTAGATCAAAAGTAGCTAAAATCGTGCCGATCGGAAATCCAAGATGGCCGCCATGGCAGCCATCTTGAAAATCTATTTTTCGCTTCTTTTCCTGAACCGAAAGGCCAATTGACTCCAAACCTGCTAGGAAACATCAGGGTGACTTGTAGATCAAAAGTAGCTAAAATCGTTCCGATCGGAAATCCAAGATGGCCCCCTTCTTGAAAATCTATTTTTCGCTTCTTCTCCTGAACCGAATGGCCAATTGACTCTAAACTTGGTAGGAAGCATCAGGGTGACTTGTAGATCAAAAGTAGCTAAAATCGTGCCGATCGGAAATCCAAGATGGCCGCCATCTTGAAAATCTATTTTTCGCTTCTCCTGAGCCGAAAGGCCAGTTGACTCCAAACTTGGTAGGAAGCATCAGGGTGACTTGTAGATCAAAAATAGCTAAAATCGTGCCAATCGGAAATCCAAGATGGCTGCCATGGCAGCCATCTTGAAAATCTATTTTTCCCTTCTACTCCTAAATCCAAAAGCCAAATGACACCAAACTTGGTAGGAAGCATTGGGGTGACTTATAGATCAAAAATAGCTAAAATCATGCCGATCGTAAAACCAGGATGGGTGCCATGGCAGCCGTCTTGAAAATCTATTTTTCGCTTCTTCTCCTGAACCGAAAGGCCAGTTGACTGGAAACTTGGTAGGAAGCATTTGGGTGACTTGTAGATCAAAAATAGCTAAAATCATGCCAATCGTAAATCCAAGATGGCCGCCATGGCGGCTATCTTGAAAATCTATTTTTCGCTTCTTCTCCTAAACCCAAAAGTCACTTGAGTCGAAACTTAGTAGGAAGCATCAGGGTGACTTGTAGATCAAAAATAGCTAAAATCATTCTGATCTGAAATCCCAGATGGCCACCATGGCCGCCATCTTGAAAATCTATATTTAGCTTCTTCTCCTGCACCGAAAGGCCAATTGACTCCAAACTTGGTAGGGGACATTGGGGTGACTTGTAGATCAGAAATAGCTAAAATCGTGCCAATCGGATATCCAAGATGGCCGCCATGGCAGCCATCTTGAAAATCTATTTTTTGCTTCTTCTCCTGAACCGAAAGGCCAGTTGACTCGAAACTTGGTAGGAAGCATTGGGGTGATTTGTAGATCAAAAATAGCTAAAATCGTGCTGATCGTAAATCCAAGCTGGCTGCCATTTAGAGTTTGTTCAAATGATCAGGCTCCATTGACTGGCATGCCATATATATTCTTCTTTAAAATTAAGAACTGCTTAAATGATGATCTTTTCGTTAGTTGCGATGACAGGATTGGTAAAATATTGCATAACATCTGCATACCGCAGTGGCTATGTCACTCAGGTGAGCGACCCGTGGCACGTGGGCCTCTTGTGTTACAATACTGTTTCTCCTCGGCTTCTTGACTACAGATATGTAGACAGGGTAAGGCAGTTGCCTTCAACCAAAGAGATCCATCAAGTTTCTTTGGAATGGTATACTTTGGCTAACTACATAATCACGGAAGTATGCTTGTCACTCCTCTACCACTCTCTGAGCTAGAACAGAGATAGGTGCAGTGGATAATGGAATAATGAGGCCCTCCCAGTGGGGGTTACCTGTTCCCTTGTTCTCCTAAAATATTTCAGCATTTTTCCTTTTCTCCCAAAATCAAAATCTTAATTTTCTGTGTTCCCTGTACCCCTAAATTACAATTTCCCCCCTATTCCCTTCATTTTTAGACTTGCGTTCCTCTGTTGCCCTGAAATAAATGACATTATTCCCCTGCCCCACCCCTCCTTGTGTGCCCCTGTAGCCTAGTGAGTGGATAGGAGAGTTGACTCTGATCCATTAGGTTTCGAGTCTCGCTCGGGTCACATGTGGGAAAGCCAAGTTCTACTTGCGGATGGTCAGGTGTTTTTTTTCCCCCAAGTACTCCACTTTGCGCCCATCTTTGATGAACGATCGACTCGATAAAATATTCTTGAAAGGGCTGTAAAACCCAAATAAAAAAAATGCCCTGTTTCCGATAACCCTTGGGAGGGCCTCAATAATCTCCCTGAAATAATCTTAACTGGTGGAGAAAAAAATATTTCTGCAGAGAGGGTTTTTCCTTTTTCTTTTTCATTAAGACAAAATAAAATGTGTTTTATGAAATAAACTGAGACAGAAAACCATTATAAACGTAATAGTTATAAAAAAAAAAAGAAAATTTGCCGCTGCTAGGTTTTGAACTCGCGTCAGTCGGATTGCAATTCCAATGTTTTAACCCCCACGGCCAACACGCTTGTGACGTCCTTTGCACAATTATTATTCTTATTCAAAACAAATTTTACTCTGGATGAAGAGACGTTTATTAAGGGTTTCTCCAAGGAAAAAAAATTATCATATATTTGACATAACATTCAGAGCTCATTCATATCTATGTATAATTGCACTCATTCTTTTTTTTTCATTTTTCTTCTAAGAAACAAAATGGAAGCGCATTTTGCTGCTTCAGATCACCTCCAGTAAAACCTTTCTCTTTTATTTTTTTGCATGCAATAAACTGCATAGTTTATTTATGGCCTTTTGGAATAAATAAATGAATAAATTACCTTAAAATTTTGTCTCTGTACGCTGCTTTCATAAAAAACAAAACAACAAAAAAAAAACCTGCTTTCTCCAAAAAAAAAAACACAGTTTAAACAAACACAGTAACAGCGACAGGAAAACCCCCGGGAACATTTAGCAGACAACAAAAGCTACGTCACGGAATTTCTGAAGTTGTGACAATGCCAACTAAACTTGTGCATATTTTATTTTTTTTATTTTTTTATTTTTTTTTCCAGTAGGTTGTAAATTCAGTTAGCTCTCATTTCGTTTGGCATCTGAATTTGGAATTTGAACTTTGAAAAATATTTGGATTAATTTAAATGCGAAGTAAACAGATCTTAATCCTCTCTCGATATTTCGTGAAGAGACTTGCGTGCAAAAATGTGTTCCGGCTTATTGAGCGTCGGTCAGAGCTTGGATTTGATGCTGGGTCAACCATAGTTTATAGGAAGGTGTCATGTTGTCCGAAGTTTTTAAGTTTCTTAGGTATAACTACATTGGAATGAACTTATTTAAATGTTAAGTGTTATCTACAGGCGTGCTTCGCACGTGGGCCCGAAGTTGCTTTGCACGTAAAATGCATTATATCAGTATATATTCACTTCAGTGTTTAATGTTAATGTAAGTCAGATCTTATAGTCCCTTTTAAACACTACGTCACACAATTAAATATCGTTCGAAACCTCTCGGTCTTTTATGCTGTGTACATTCTGGCCTCGTTCCTCTTGGATGACAGAAAGTATGTTGGTTACGTTACCCGACAGTATAATTGCCAATGATAATTCAGAAAAAATAAAGCAGTTTCATTTGTCAAAAATTTCTTTTCAGACGAGAATCTCATCGAGTGATCATTTAAAAGTCATAACTAGAAATATTAATATATGTTTTGACTGTATAGACTTTTTTAATGTTATTGTTCTCATCCAGGCTACTGACCAATTGATTACAATGTTATGCCACGTGATCAAAAATTATGGATGGCAAAAACATTTCCGGTTCCATTGATACCAATTGATACAAGTCAAATTTTACTTGGAATATAAACTCCTTTTGGTTAATATTTAATCGTAAATTTTATCTAATGTTTTAAGATAAAACTTTAAAAACAATCTGACTGAGTTTCCTAAGACAAATACAAATGTTTCAATGATATTTTTCCGATATTAACAGGCACTCACGTAACTGTAATATTGCTTTATGGTGACCATTTTTACGCCAAGTTTTAGCTAGTATATCATCAAGACATACGTCAGTATTTGTGTTTATGACATTTAAATGATCACTCCATGAGAATCTCTTCTGAAAAGAAACTTTTGATGAACTAAACTGCTTTATTTTTCTAAAGAAATATCAGCAATTATACTGTCCGATAAACGTAAACAACAACTTTCTGCCATCCAACAGGAACCAGGCTAGAACATACTCTGTGTCTTAAAGAGAAGTTCTGAATGATGTTTTTATGTGTGACATAGTGTTTAAAAAGGTCTATAGTATCTAAAACTAGGCATAAAAATGGTCACCATAAAGCAATATTATGGTTGCATGCCGATATGGGAAAAATATTATTGAAACAGTTGTGTTTGTCTTAGGAAAAAAAAATCAGATTGCTTCTTAAAGCTGTATTTCAAAACACTAAATAAAATTTACAGTTAAATATTAACCAAAAGTGATTTATTTTCCAAGTAAAATTTGGCTTGAATCCGTTGGTATCTAAGGAACCGGAAATACTTTTGCCATCCTCAATTTTTGGTTATGTTGCATAACATTGTAATCACATGGTCAATAACCCGGATAAAAACAATGACATTAAAAAAGTCTATATGATAGTTATTCCTAAAGTCCCCTTATAAAACTTTCTTTTTTGTATTTCCATCAACCCATTCACTAGCTATGAACATAGATCTGTTATAAATAAATATATTTTAATATAATATGTTTACTTTATTTTTAATATTACAAGTTAGATACAACATAATCATTTCCACAAAATATACTTTTGAAACATGCTTTTTTTTTTTTCATCCATCCATCCACCCATACATCAGTCTTCGCAAAAGATGCAGGACTGTCTGACAAAACTGATATTTTTTCATTTTGTCCTACAAAAACTTCTAGTCTGTCTGACAAATGTCCTGTGTCTCTTAGAAAGAAAATAATATACTGACAACAAATATGCCTTCAGTTCTGCAGATACTTTTCTGTCCTGCTAAAGATTACGGTCTGTCTGACTGGTTCTGCATCAGTAGAAAAGGTTTTGCGAAGACTGATACATCTTAATTGACTCTTAATAGACTGCACTGAAGTACAGACTGATCTGAGTCTTTGCTTGGCACATATTTACTTTCATTTTATTTTCATCTGTTTTTTTTTTTTTTTTTTTGTGCATGGGGTTGTAGGGGGGATGAGGTGCTTAAGATAAACTAGTATACCTGCACGGTGTTTGCAAATCAAACAGACACAATATAAACCATCTTGCTATGTTTGAAAACAGCAAATAATCTAATGTATGCACTAAAATTTCACACATTCTGCTGAGCAGCTGAACATTCTACATTTTGTAAATCTCTGCTTTGCTAAATATGTCAATTTGTCAAATAATCACGTGGAGCATGTTTTTTAGCTTTCATTGGTTAGCTATTTCTGGAAACATTTTATCAAGCTGTACACACATAATTATGCTTATCTTGTTTATTTCTAATTTATGTGTTTATTCTGATAATTTCTGTCTGACAGGTAAGGCCTGAAAGCTTCTGCTCTAAAATGACCAAAGAGGAATTTGCTGAAATCTTGCATAAGTATATGGTCTACAAAGACTCTACATATACCCGGTAGCTGTTTCTTAACACTTTCACTGCCACAGACGATAATAATAGGCTTTTGCAAACAGCATAGATCCAGATGAGATGGCTCAATGAGCCGTCTCATCTGGATCTTCGCTGTTTGACATTCAGTCTATCAATTTTACATATAAACGTCTTTCCAAGCGATAGTTTGTTAAAATGAAAAAGCAGATGATAAATGTTGTCTGAAATTTGGCGCCGAAAGAGTTAACAAAAAAAAAAAGAGAATTGATAAGATGAGAATCCAGAGAGGTAGTTTTCTTTTTTCTCCGATGTGGGTTCTCTTTTGAAAAGCCTTGGTGAGACATCAGGGCCCAGTTGTTCAAAACTAACGATGTTGTTAGTTAACGATTCGTTAAAATTTTAATCAAGTGATATCCAAATATGCTAAAATTTTTTGCTGAAAAAATGTGAGTAGCTTTTGCAGTGCAAAAGCTACCCACATTTTTTCAGCAAAAAATATCAGAATATTGTGTATTGAATCCGCTAAAACAGTTAACGAAATTAACCTTAACGAGCTCTTTAAGCTAACGACGCTTTGAACAACTGGGCCCTGTAATTTTGGTTGAAAAAAGGGCCTTATATGGAGCTAATCCAAGCTATGGGTCTGTTCGACATTCCTTGCCTTAAAAATGTCTTTCTTCATTTCAGGTGGATTGTTAATTGAAGTAAGCACTCAGCTGATAGATTGACTCAAGATGGCTGAAGGATCTGACAGCAATTTTGTCAGTGATGATGTCGTCATTATACCTGATACTCCAAGGTTAGTTAGGGTAACCATTACCACAACTGGGCTAATTCAGCAGACAACAAATTGACATTATGTCAAAGTCTGTTTTGCTGTGAAAAATATAGCAAAATATCTGCTGAAATTTTTACCCAGCATGCTAAATATTAACCCTTAAAGCGCCAAGAAAACCTGCATCTGAAAATGTTGTCTGTTTATGTCGTCTGCTGAATATTCTTGCAAATTTTTCAAACTTATTTTTGCATACAGGCAAACAGTGTGGACCCAGATCAGACTGCTCTTAAAGGAGCAGTCTGATCGGGGTCCATACTGTTTGCAGAAGTAACTTTTGAAGTAACCGACAGAAGACAAAGCAGACGACAATAGTTGTGATTGGCGCTTTAAGGGTTAAATATTTTGTGAGAGATGATGTGATGATTATACTTCTGCTCCCCCTTCCCCCCACCTGCTCTGCTAAATATGCTGCACTGCTGGGTAGTAAAAGCCTGGCTTTTTTCCCCACCCCTCTGGGGACAATGAAAAATAAAAATTGTGTTACTATAAAAACTTAGTAGTCCCTGATATTTTGGTGCGAATTCACAACCACAGTACCTATACAGCACTGCAGGGCCCCCGCACATTAGCCAGCCATTCACCAAATGTGAAAGCCTTTTTTTCTGGCTATAATATTTCAAAATGTTGTCTGCTGAAAGTTTTACACAGCTAAGCATTAAATATAAAAAATGTTATACGGTAAATGTTCTAAAAATTCGAACACCAAAATTTCTGATAAAATGACATATGCAAACAGTGCAGACCCAGATCAGACTGCTCCTGAAGGAGCAGTCTGATCAGGGTCTACACTGCTTGTCATTCCACAAAGTATTTTAAGAAACAAGTGCATAAGAAGCATAATTTAGGCCAGAATAAAGTGTTTGAAATTTTAGGACATTTACTGTAATCCCTTCTCAAAGTGAGCTGGAGGTATGAGTGGGGAGTAGGGGAGATGGAAGCAAAGGAGACTTGGGAGGTTGGAAGGGCAGCTACTTTTAAAGGAAAGGATTTGCTATATTCTTCCCTTTAAGAGTAGCTGGACCAACTCCCTTTGAGAAGGGAGGCAAACATTCCAAGTCAGAATGATTGCTCTTTGAGGTGTATTCATTCACTTTAATTAAAAACATGTTTGGGAACATACAGACTAAATGTACACATGCTTTGAAAAAGCAGAGCATGTTCACTTGTGTCTGTTTGTTCCAAGCGTTACAGTGGGTGCACTGTCAGTTGGTAATTCAGACAATTTATTGTATCATATTTTTACTTTCAGCCCAGTTTTTAGCAAAAGAATGGCTCCTGTCAGTTTCAAGAGCAGACAACCTTCAGAAAGCACATCATCTGCCAAGGAGAGTAAATCCTCCTTGAATTTCTCCCCACCTGATACTTCACTTTCCTTTCCTGGACAAAGTGGATTTGCATATGAAAGAGCAGATGCAGTTAGAAAAAAGAAGTTGAAAGACAAAATGTCAAATAAATTTGGAATCAATGGGCTTTCACCTGTAAAAAGACTTTCACCAGACAAACTGTCAAATAAACTTGAATATGATGGGCTTTCGCCTGTAAAAAGACTTACACCAGACAAGCTGTCAAATAAACTTGGATATAATGGGCTTTCACCTGTAAAAAGACTTTCACCAGTTAAAGCAGGTTTTGTGAAAAGCTCTGAGCTATTAAAGACTATATCAGGATCTGATGTTAAAGATTTATCTTGTGGAGACAGTGGAAGGCCAAAATCAGCATGTGCATTACAAGGCCTAAAGCGTGATGTGTCACCAAATATATATTCACCATCAACTAATTTATATGAAAGGATAAAAGCAAAGCATAAGAATAAAGTACACAGCAGACCTGTAACGAACCCCTCTTCAACCTATGGATGGCCATCTGATTCGGACTCGGATGATGATATATTGGCTAGTGCTGTGGACTCTGTACCTAATTATAAATGTAAAAGAAAAACCACTAATGGACATAACCTTGTGATCAAAAACACAAATAGCCAGACAGGAAATATTGCAACCTCCCCAAGTAAATCTGGTAGAAGTCATTTCCATTCATTGCTAGATGGTGAAGATGGACACAGGTTTGTGGCACCAAACATTCAAAGCTCTTCATATCATACAACTTTAAAAACTGTAGACAGACAAAAAGACAAATCAAGTCCTCAGGCTTGTTTCAAAAGTCCAAACAAACACAAGACGTCTAGCAATAATCTTCTAACCGTAAGCCCAAAATTTCATACAACTGATCTACTTTCATGTGCTTCCTCAAACACTGAAAAACAAAGTGGTTCTGTAAAGCACAAGACTGTGCATAAAAAGCATCAGACTCATTCAAACTGTGATAAAACAAAGCATAAAAGCACAGGAAGTGGCAGTAGTAAGCATGACTGGTTTTCTACTGCTAGAAGTAGAAAACATAACTGTGATAGTGTGACTGGTACACAGATGTGTGCATGTAGTCCTGAGTTAATGAATTTGACAGGTGTATGTGCCAATCTTACAAGAAATTCTAACAATAATAATGAGACTTCTTCAAGCGCTTTGACTGGGAGACAAGAAAGAAAGAGGAAACATGAAAGTGTCTCAGACAGATCATCTGCTAAAGTGTTGAAGACAAAAGAACCAGTCAAGAAAAGGACACCTGTAAAAGGTAGAGTATCCGATACTGGTGTCTCAAGGTTAACCCATTTGTGTCAAGTGGACTCTTCTACGACAATGCTTTGGACCAGTCATTTTCCAATAGCAGGGTGTCTGTTTAGTTTTATTATATCTATGTTCTATAGAAATTACTGTAGTGAATGTAAACAGTGTAGTCTGATCAAATGCCACATTCTGTGGCATCTGATCTGGGTCCGCACTGTTTGTCACTTCCTTTTGGGGGTCTCCAGGCTACATGTATATGGTTAATATACACCTGCTGAATTTAACCTTTTGCACCCTCTAGGTAAATTCAGCAGGTATTTTAAGTTTCTCAGAAAATAGGATTTGACATTTCATGTAAATTATTTCCTAAAGGATACAGTTTGTATGAAATATGAAATGCTATTTTTGGGGGAAAGATGAAAATATTTCTTAGCCAGAGATAAATGGGGGTATCAGGAGATGGGTGGGAGGGGAATCTTATTACCCCACAAAAAATGTTGTGAGTACTCATTAGAAGCACCCTGCAATATAAGTTTCCATGGAGAAATAAGAAAAATACCAACAATTTTTGGTTGAAAAAAGCACTTTATATGGATTATGCATTAGCAGAAGTTTTTAGTTATAAGATTTGCAAGTTTTGAGGGAAATATTTCCTGTATTTTAAAGTCAAGGTGTATTAACTTATATACACATGTATTACAGATCATAAAAATGATTTTTTTTTTCTTCAGATTCTGTTTTGTGCTTTTTGACATTTGCCACTCATCCTGCAAAAATTTAGACACATCAACAGGTAGTAAAATAGACTTTTTCAAATTTTATAACAAGTTTGGTGAGGAGTTAAGACTTAGGGTAAATTAGGGTAGATATGGTATTTTTAATTCTAAAATTAAAAAATAAATTGGTCAAGCCCCTGTGAATTGTGCAAATTTAGTCCTGCTCTGGGCTGAAACATGAGAACTTTGGCAAAGGATATGTGAACAGCAGTGGTTTAGATTAGCCTGCAGATTGGCACAGTCTGATCAGGGCATTCTGCTATATTCTTAACCCATGCCTTGCTGAATAAATTAAAATGCCACTCCCACTTCTAATTTCCAGCCAATCAGATTACTTGATCCGGGTTTTTGATAGAAATTCACATACTTAATGACAAACAGTGCAGATCCAGATCAGTTGGCTTCTTGAGAAGCCAACTGATCTGGATCTACACTGTTTGCTAAGGCAGGGCATGTCATATTCAGCAAGAGAAGGGTTAATTCATAATCACGCAAAATTATTGTTATAAATAAAGATAATCACATGTAAAGATCTCTGTTTCTCAAATAGGGATTAACCTGTTTTAGACTTAGTGAACTCTCCTTACACTATATATTGGATGTGTTGAATTAGTACAAATTTAGGTATGCCAGGCTATGTGATTTAGATATTCTGAGAGTGAAATGGGGTCTGTACATAGACTATGTCTTGTCAACACACAAAGAATGAAGATTCATGTGAATTTGATTGCCAAACTGATAATAGCAAGAGAATTTACTGTGAAATTCTCTGATCAGGACTAAAGTATTCTGCAGCATCTGATCTGGGTCTACACTGTTTTTGCTCCTGTTCAAATACTTGGGAAGTTGAGATAAAATACTGTATGACATTTTCCATTTCTTTTCTTAAAGTTTCAAGTCCTCAAGCTACCCCTGAAACACAGAATGTAATAAGTGTTGTGAACCAGATGGAGAAGGACGAGGAGGTTGCTAGAAGACTCCAGGTAGGATTTAACCCATTTTAGACTGAATAAACTCCCCCACAGCATATATTGGACGACTCCAATTTTAATTTTAGGAATGTCAGGCCATGTGCTTTAGATATTCCTTGAGAAAAATGGCTTTACTGTTTGCAAACATTGGAGACCCTGATCAGATGGGGCATTCTATGGCATCTTATCTGGATCTGCACTGTTTGCCAGTTACCCTTTTGTGGGGTCTCCAGACTAAAATGGTTTAAATGGTGCTAAGGCCAATACCCTAAAATTTCTTACACCAAATGATCTGACAAAATGGCATATACAAACAGTGCAGACCCAGATCAGACTGCTCCTGAAAATATAATGAGTATTATGTGGAATAAGGTGGTGGTTGGGTGAGGCAAAGGTGTCTTGTATCTTACCTCACCGGGGCCTTCAACTGATACTGGCTTACAGTTGGGCAAGGCCTGCAATCCTTGCAGCAGGTAAGGTCAGAGGAGGAATGTTTTTATTTCTTCTTTTTCTTCACTGCCTTTCATTTTCCCTTCTCCCCTATTCCTCTCTTTCATCTCCTCTACTATCTTTTCTATATGTTCTTTTCTCTGGGAGACAACACAAAATTACCCACAAGGGATGACATGTCATTAAACCCCAACTCACTCAAAATTATGTGGAATAAAAGTATAAAAAACAAAGATAAGGCCAAAAAAATAGCATAAAGCCAAAAATAAAATTTTGTTGTTTGCAGTTGCCCACCTTTTCACCAAAATCCTCCCTACCCAAAATATTTTTTGACCACTTGGGACATTATTTATTTATTTTTTTTTCTAAATGGCATTTACTGTGATCACCCTAAATAGTAAGACAAACAAGCTTGAGCAAAAAATGCAGACCCAGATCAGACTGCTCTACACTGTTTGCCTTTCCACCTGCACATTTTGGGTACACCATCTGTGGGGAAAATAGATTTATTCAAGTTGTACTTATCTCAGTAGTATGGGTATTTACTGTAACAGTGTGTAAAATTTTATGTAGAATATTGTAGTATTTGGGCTATTTTTATCGCACCTGCTTGTAGCAGGGTGCGATATAGGCGTCCGATTTTCCGTCCGTCCATCCGTCCGTCTGTCAACATTTATGTCGATGTTCGACATTTATGTCAAAGTTAGTATTCTAATCAGCTACAAGACTAAACAACCATCAAACCTTGCATGAAACATCTCCCTGACCTCCTGACTTTGCGACATAGGCGTCCGCTTTTCCGTATGTCTGTCCATTCATCCGTCCGTCTGTCAACATTTATGTCGAAGTTCGACATTTATGTCAAAGTTAGTATTTTAATCAACTACAAGACTAAACAACCATCAAACCTTGCATGAAATATCTCCCTGACCTCCTGACTTTGCGACATAGGTGCCCACTTTTCCATTCGTCTGTCTGTTCGTCTGTCCTTCTGTTAACAGTTCTGTTATATCGAAGTTCGACATTTATGTCAAAGTTAGTATTCTAATCAACTACAAGACTAAACAACCATCAAACCTTGTATGAAACATCTCCCTGACCTCCTGACTTTGCGACATACATGCCCGCTTTTCCATTCGTCCATCCATTCGTCCGTCCGTCTGTCTGTTAACAGTTCTGTTATGTCAAAGTTCGACATTTACGTCAAAGTTAGTATTCTAATCAACTACAATTCTACAACAACCATCATACCTTGCATGACACCTCCCTGACCTCCTGACTTGGCTGGTATGTTGACCCAGTGACCTTGACCTATATTTTGCATTCCATTGACTTTGACACAATTTACTTTGACGTTCCAGATTTTCTCAACTATAGGGCGTACAACTACCAAACCTTGCATAGTGCTTCTCCTAGATGTACTGACTTGGCAGGTACCTTGACCCGGTGACCTTGACCTATATTTTGCGCTCCAGTGACTTTGACATATTTTGCGTCGACATTCGATATCTCCTCAACTATAAGGCCTACAACCATCAAACCTTGCAAAGTGCTTCTTCTCAATGTACTGACTTGGCAGATACCTTGACCTGGTGACCTTGACCTATATTTTGGCTGCAGTGACTTGGACATAATTTACGTCAACATTCCAGATCTCCTGAAGTGTAAGACCTCTAGCCACCAAACCTTGCATAGTGCTTCTCCTAGATGTACTGACTCGGCAGGTATCTTGACCCGGTGACCTTGACCTATATTTTGCGCTCCAGTGTCTTTTACACATTTTACTTCAACGTTCAATATCTCAACTATAAGGCCTACAACCATGAAACCTTGCATAGTGCTTCTCCTCAATGTACGGACTCTGCAGGTACCTTGCCTGGGTGACCTTGACCTATATTTCGTGCTCCATTGACTTTTACACCTTTTACGTCACCCTTCCATATGTCCTCAACTGTAAGGCCTTCAACCACCAAACCTTGTATTGCACTTCTTCTCGATGTACTGACTCGGCAGGTACCTTGACCTGGTGACTATATTGTGCACTCCAGTGACTTTGACACATTTTATGTTGATGTTCGGTATCTCCTCAAATATAAGACCTACAACCACTAAACCTTGCATAGTGCTTCACCTCATTGCACTGGCTTGGCAGGTACCTTGACCCGGTGACCTTGACCTATATTTGACACATTTTACGTTGATGTTTGATAACTCCTCAACTATAAGGCCTACAACCACCATACCTTGCAGTGTGCTTCTCCTTGATGTACTGAATTAGCAGGTACCTTGACCCTTGACCTTGACCTATATTTCATGCTCCAATGACTTTTACACATTTTACGTCAACGTTCCATTATCATTGGGCTGTATGATACGAAAAGTGCTGAAGATATGGCCATTAGAGGGGATGGGACTGGCCTGGAATATATGTGCCCCACTAGGCACTTTGTCTACATTTTTTTCAACCCAGTTTTCCAAGTAAGCACTGCTAAGAACGAAATAATCTTATTTAATAACCACGTTCAGATTGTGGCTCCTGTGACTTTTGCCCCAGCAGGTGCGATGACGCCTTCCGCACAATTCTTGTTACATTTTGCAGAAAAAAAAAATAATATGCCTACTACCCAAAGAAAAATTCATGGGTTGGCAACTGCAAACTAAGTACTTTTTATGCCCCGCCACCAAAAATGTGGTGGGGTAAAATGTTATACCCTCTGAAATTTTGGGTGTCCGTCCGTCCGTACATCCATCTGTCCGTCTGTCAGGGCCCCCACCATTCGTCTGCCCGCAACTCCTCCTACAGTTTTAGGCCAATCCTTTTCAAACTTTACAGGCGCTTTTAGGATGGTCTGAAGATATGCATATTGTTTTTTCAGAATCCTGAAATTATTTTTTATTACATTTTTTTTCATTTTTAACTTAGACTTTTTTCGAGCCCTAATACTACAGAAATGTATAGGGAGTATGTACCTTCTGCCCGCAACTCCTCCTACAGTTTTTGGCCAATCCTTTTCAAACTTTACAGGCACTTTATGGATGGTCTGAAGATATGCATATTGTTTTTAGCTCACCTGAGCTGAAAGCTCAAGGTGAGCTTTTGTGATCACTCACCGTCCGTCGTCGTCGTCGTCCGTATGTCCGTCCGTCCACAATCTTTAAACAACATCTCCTCCTAAACCACTGATTGGATTTTGACCAAACTTCACAGGAATGATCCTTGGTTGGTCCTCTTTCAAAATTGTTCAAATGGTTCTGGTCCATTGCATATCTAGGTCACAGGAGCTAAAAATAGATATTTAACTAAAAACTTAAAAAATCTTCTTGTCAGAAACCACTGGACCGATTTCAATATAATTTTGCAGAAATGTTCCTTTGGTGATCCTCTACCAAGATTGTTCAAGCCATTTGGATTTGTCAAAAAACATGGCCACCAGGGGGCGGGGCTTATTTTCCCATTGTATCTGTATAGAAAACTTTAAAAATCTTCTTGTCAGAAACAACTTGACCGATTTCATTGTAATTTTGCAGAAATGTTCCTTTGTTGATCCTCTACCAAGATTGTTCAATCCATTTGGATTCGTCAAAAAACATGGCCGCTAGGGGGCGGGGCTTATTTTCCCTATATATCTATATAGAAAAGTTTAAAAATCTTCTTGTCAGAAACCGCAGGACTGATTTCCATATAATTTTGCAGAAATGTTCCTTTAGTCATCCTCTACCAAGATTGTTCAAGCCATTTGGATTCGTCAAAAAACATGGCCGCCAGGGGGCGGGGCTTATTGTCCCTATATATCTATATAGAAAACTTTAAAAATCTTCTTGTCCGAAACCACTGGACCGATTTCAAAATAATTTTGCAAAAATGTTCCTTTAGTGATCCTCTACCAAGATTGTTCAAGCCATTTGGATTCGTCAAAAAACATGGCCGCCAGGGGGCGGGGCTTATTTTCCCATTGTATCTGTATAGAAAACTTTTAAAATCTTCTTACAGAAACCACTGGACCGATTTCCATATAATTTTGCAGAAATGTTCCTTTGGTGATCCTCTACCAAGATTATTCGAGCCATTTCGATTAGTCAAAAAACATGGCCGCCAGGGGGCGGAGCTTATTTTCCCTATATATCTATATTGAAAAATGTAAAAATCTTCTTGTCCGAAACCACTGGACCGATTTCCATATAATTTTGCAGAAATGTTCCTTTGGTGATCCTCTACCAAGATTGTTCAAGCCATTTGGATTTGTCTAAAAACATGGCCACCAGAGGGCAGGGCTTATTTTCCCTATATATCTATATAGAAAACTTTAAAAATCTTCTTGTCCGAAACCACTGGACCGACTTCAATATAATTTTGCAAAAATGTTCCTTTTGTGATCCTCTACCAAGATTGTTCAAGCCCTTTGGATTTGTCAAAAAACATGGCTGCCAGGGAGTGGGGCTTATTTTCCCTATACATGTGTATCTATATATAGAAAACTTTAAAAATCTTCTTGTCAGAACCACTGGACCGATTTCCATATAATTTTGTAGAAACGTTCCTTTAGTGATCCTCTACCAAGATTGTTCGAGTCATTTGGATTTGGCAAAAAACATGGCCGCCAGGGGGCAGGGCTTATTTTCCCTATATTTAGAAAAATGTAAAAATCATCTTGTCCCAAACCACTGGACCGATTTCCATATAATTTTGCAGAAATGTTCTTTTGGTGATCCTCTACCAAGATTGTTCAAGCCGTTTGGATTTGTCAAAAAACATGGTTGCCAGGGGGCAGGGCTTATTTTCCCTATATATGTATCTATATAGGAAACTTTAAAAATCTTCTTGGCAGAAACCAATGGACCGATTTCAATATAACTTGGAAGGAATGTGTCTTTGGTCACCCTCTTCCAAGGTTGTTCAAGCCATCATGATTCGTCAAAAAATATGGCTGCAAGGGGGTGGGGCTTATTTTCCCTATATATCTATATAGAAAACTTGAATAAAAATCTTCTTGTTTTCCCTATATATCTAAATAGAAAACTTTAAAAATCTTCTTGTCAGAAACCACTGAACAGATTTCAATATAACTTGGCAGGAATGTTCCTTTGGTGACCCTCTACCAAGTTTGTTCAAGCTGTCATGATTCGTCAAAAAACATGGCCGTTATGGCGTAGGGCTTTATAGCTATATAAAACTTTTTAAACCACTGGAAAATTTCAATATAACTTGGCAGAAATGTTCCTTTGGTGACCCTCTTTTAAGATTCAGTTCAAGTTGTCAAGATTTGTAAAAAACATGGCCGGGGGTGTGGTGGAGGGGGTTGGGGTGCTTAGTGCTATAAAGTTTATACAAAAATCCTAGAGCAGTGAACTTGGCTGAAACTTCAACAATAAATATGCAAATCTGTTTGGTCAGGTGAGCGATATAGGACCATCATGGTCCTCTTGTTTTCAGAATCCTGAAATTATTTTTTATCACATTTTTTTCATTTTTAACTTAGACTTTTTTCGAACTCTAATACTACAGAAATGTATAGGAAGTATGTACCTTCTGCTCGCAACTCCTCCTACAGTTTTAGGCCGATCCTTTTGAAACTTTACACATGCTTTTAGGATGGTCTGAAGATATGCATATTGTTTTTTTCAGAATCCTGAAATTATTTTTTATCACTTTTTATTAGCTCACCTGAGCCAAAGGCTCAAGGTGAGGTATTGTGATCACTCACCGTCCGTCGGCGTCGGCGTTGTCGTCCGTCTGTCCGTCCGTTCACAATCTTTAAACAACATCTCCTCCTAAACCACTGATTGGAATTTGACCAAACTTCACAGGAATGCTCCTTGGTTGGTCCTCTTTCAGAGTTGTTCAAATGGTTCCGGTCCACTGCATATCTAGGTGACAGGAGTTAAAAATAGATTTTTTAACTAAAAACTTTAAAAAATCTTCTTGTCAGAAACTCTCGTTATCTCTACCCCTCTTATCTCGATCCTATCACTTATGTCTAACTAATTTCTAAGTCCCGATTATTTTCCCTATGTATTTATTGTATTTCAGCTTCGCGTATGTCGAACTACTTTTATGTCGACACTTCGGCTGTCTCATCCATCATTTTCAGTCCCTGAATATATTTTTCACAGTTTATACTACCGCGTATCTCGAACTCGGACCATGACAAAGGAAAAAAATGTAAGATGCGGCGCCGCCGGTCTCGCAGTTAATGAAAATCATAATAGGCCATTGATAAATCAATCAATATTTTAATTTTTCCCTTTGTCCAGATAATTACAAACAACACAAACAATGTCTAAAATCCGTAATTATGAAATCACGTGCGTGTCTAGTCGGGTTTGACACGCGACGCTCAACACCGTCTCGTGTCATTGATTTGTAAAATAAAAAGCGGCTCAGAATAGTGTTATGGAAGATTAATCAACAAAGTTTCTTTAATTTATTGTTTAGATATGCTCTTCTATATTGAGTACTGTCCGTCTGAATGATATAGCGTCTTCAAGAAAAGTCAGTGCGCGACAGGTTCCGACTCAGATCAGCCTGTATTGATCAGGCTAGCTAAGTCTGAATCTTTGCTTGTTACTCTTTGGTCAGGCGGTGCTCTTTGGTAAGCCCAGATAAGGCTCATGCGTATAATGGAAAATTCGTGGGCGTGATCCGAGTCTTTGACAGTTGCACAGTCTTCTAATAGGAGTTGTCGTGCACGGCCTCAAATAGACGAATCACACGTGGGTACCGATGTTAATCCTTCCGACCCTGTAGACTGGTACAGATACCCCGCACAAATAGTGTAGGTCCAGATGAGACGGTTCATAACGAGCTTTCTCTGCAGGATCTACAGTTTGCCGCGCTGAGATGGTTCGTTTATGCTAGGGGAGATGATCCAAATTAGATTACAGCTGCCGCTTAACATTGTAAGCGTTTTATGCGAAAGCGGAAACCAGTCAACTCTTTATTGAGTCATCTGTGCGAAGGGAGCTAATCCAAACAGTTCATAATGTATAGCTAACACAACCCGGAAACCAGTAATTTATTTATAGCTCATATGGAAATCCAAATTTGTAGGAGTATTAAAGGACAACAAGAGACGTTTGAAATTTATTATTATTAATATTTATTGATGATATTATTCCAAGAGAACCATTGCATCTCCTAAAACAAACAGTAACAATGCAAACTGAAGTACGCGTAAATTATTTAAATTGCCATATACATGTGCCTTTCAAGCACGTTTTGGCGAACAGAGAGGCGAACAGTCGTCATTCCTATGACGTCACAATTTGGTTGTCTCGAACTACTGATAACTCGAACATTTTTATCAGGTCCCGTGAAGTTCGAGATAATGAGAGTCAACTGTAATTTTGCAGAAATGTTCCTTTGGTGACCCTCTACCAAGATTGTTCAAGCCATTTGGATTCGTCAAAAAACATGGCCGCCAGTAGTGGGGCTTATTTTCCCTATATTATCTATATAGAAAACTAAAAATCTTCCTGTCAGAAACCACTGGACCGATTTCCATATACTTTTGCAGAAATGTTCCTTTGGTGATCCTCTACCAAGGTTGTTCAAGCCATTTGGATTCATCAAAATACATGGCCGCCAGGGGGCATGGCTTATTTTCCCTATATATCTATGTAGAAAAATTTAAAAATCTTCTTGTCAGAAACCACTGGACCAATTTCCATATAATTTTGCAGGAATGTTCCTTTGGTGATCCTCTACCAAGATTGTTCAAGCCATTTGGATTCGTCAAAAAACATGGCCGCCAGGGGGCGGGGCTTATTTTCCCTATATATCTCTATACAAAACTTTAAAAATCTTCTTGTCAGAAACCACTGGACTGATTTCAATATAATTTTGCACAATTGTTCCTTTGGTGATTCTCTACTAAGATTGTTCAAGCCATTTGGATTCGTCAAAAAACATGGCCGCCAGGGGGCGGGGCTTATTTTCCCAATATATCTATATAGAAAACTTAAAAAATCTTCTTGTCAGAAACCATTGGACCGATTTCCATATACTTTTGCAGAAATGTTCCTTTGGTGATCCTCTACCAAGGTAGTTCAAGCCATTTGGATTTGTCAAAAAACATGGCCGCCAGGCAGTGGGGCTTATTTTCCCCATATATCTATATAGAAAACTTAAAAAACCTTCTTGTCAGAAACCACTGGGCCGATTTCAATATAATTTTGCAGAAATGTTCCTTTGGTGATCCTCTACCAAGATTGTTCAAGCCATTTGGATTCGTCAAAAAACATGGCTGCCAGGGGGTGGTGCTTATTTTCCCTATATATCTATATGGAAAAATTAAAAAATCTTCTTGTCAGAAACCACTGGACCGATTTCCATATACTTTTGCAGAAATGTTCCTTTGGTGATCCTCTACCAAGGTTGTTTAAGCCATTTGGATTTGTCAAAAAACATGGCCGCCAGGGGGTTGGGGCTTATTTTCCCTATATATCTATATAGAAAACGTAAAAAATCTTCTTGTCAGAAACCACCAGACTGATTTCAATATAATTTTGCAGAAATGTTCCTTTGGTGATCCTCTACCAAGATTGTTCAAGCCATTTGGATTTGTCAAAAAACATGGCCGCCAGGGAGCGGGGCTTATTTTCCCTATATATCTATATAGAAAACTTAAAAAACCTTCTTGTCAGAAACCACTGGACCGATTTCCATATAATTTTGCAGAAATGTTCCTTTGGTGACTCTCTACCAAGATTGTTCAAGCCATTTGGATTTGTCAAAAAACATGGCCGCCAGGGGGCGGGGTTCATTTTCCCTATATATCTATATAGAAAACTTAAAAAATCTTCTTGTCAGAAACCACTGGACCAATTGCTATATAATTTTGCAGAAATATTCCTTTGCGTTTCTGTACCAAGATTGTTCAAGCCATTTGGATTTGTCAAAAAACATGGCTGCCAGGGGATGGGGCTTATTTTCCCTATATATCTTTATAGAAAACTTGAAAAATCTTCTTGTCAGAAACCACTGGACCAATTTCATTATAACTTGGCAAAAATGTTTCCATGGTGACCCTGTACCAAGATTGTTCAAGTAATCATGATTCGTCAAAAAAACATGGCCGCTAGGGGGCAGGGCTTATTTTTCCTATATATCTATATAAAAAACTTTAAAAATCTTCTTTTAAGAAACTGTTGGACCGAGTTCAATGTAACTTGGCAGGAATATTGCTTTGGTGACCCTCTACCAAGATTGTTCAAGCCTTCATGATACGTCAAAAAACCTGGCCCCCAGGGGGCGGGGCTTATTTTCCATATATATCTGTATAGAAAACTTTAAAATTCTTCTTGTCAAATACCTCCTGACTGATTTCAATAATGCTTTGGTAACCCTCTACCAAGAATGTTCAAGCAATCCTGATTTGTCAAAAAACATGGCAGCTAGGGGGTGGGACTTATTTTTCCTATAGATCTAAATAGAAAACTTTAAAAATCTTCTTGTCAGAAACCACTGAACTGATTTCAGTTTAACTTGGCAGGAATGTTCCTTTGGTTACCCTCTACCAAGTTTGTTCAAGCTGTCATGATTCGTCAAAAAAAAAAAAAAAAATGTCCCATAGGGGGTAGGGTATTATAGCAATATAAAACACTTTAAAAATCTTTTTGTCAGAAACCACTGGACCAATTTCAAAATAACTTGGCAGAAATGTTCCTTTGGTGATCTTCTTTCAAGATTAAGTCAAGTCATGATGTGTTAAAAAGAAAAAAACATGACCTTGTGTGTTGGGGGGAGGTGGGGGCAGGGCTATAAAATTTATACATAAATCTTAGAGCAGTGAACTTGGCTGAATCTTCAACAGTAAGTATGCAAATCTGTTTGCTCAGGTGAACCATTTAGGACCATCATGGTCCTCTTGTTGCATTTTTAACTTAGACTTTTTTGGTGTTTTTTTTTTTTTTTTTTGGTGGGTTTTTTTTTTTTTTTTTTTTTTTGAGTTATGAAATAACTGTTTATTTCTTCTCTTCATATTTAACTTAGATTGTTTTCAGCCCTTATACTACAGAAGTGCATAGGGAATATGTCCCTGTGTGGCGGGGCATGTGCATGGCTTGCAGTTTTATTATACCTGGCCTAAAGTGTTTGAAATTTTAGGACATTTACCATACTCACAGGGCAATATAAGCAGATGACAAACTGATGATATACCATCAACCCATGTATTCAACACTGGCATGTACAACAGAGCTTGGGTGTACATTTGTTTGTTTGTTTGATTTGGGCTTAACATCGCTTTCAACACTCTTTCAGTCATATAGCCACGGTGTCTGGTTGTGGCAGGGAGCTCAGTGCTCACTTTTAGAGTGCTGCCTCACTGAAATATCATGCCCCAGACACTTTGACATGATATTCCACCCAGTCACATTATACTGAGCTGACCAGTTCTAGCTCTACTTTCTTAATGCTGAGCACTGAGCGAAAGAGCAGTTAGTACCATTTTTAAAGGTCTTTGGTATGACCCAGCTGGGGATCGAACCCGCAACCTCCCGGTCACAAATTGGCTTGGGTTTACAACATGCTTTTTAAGCCCCAAATATGTAGAAACAGTAATTCCCTAGTTAAGGACATAGGACTGAGTTTTTGCCATTTCTGCAAAGTTTGACAACTTTTGTTACTTCCTGTTTGCTTTATTGCATGTCAAGCCCTTTCTGAAATTGGTGTATCATATAAGGAAAGAGTATTTCTTGGAGAATATTCTTTCCTTTCAGAGAAGAGCTCTTTGTAGAAGAGGACAAAAACAATTTTAACAAAAGGTGTCTCCCTTGAAAGTAGTTTCCCTGAAGGTACATACATACTTTAGAGTGAATATCCTCACAGATAGATGATACCATTACCGTTGAAATTGATAGTAAAATGATTTTGACTGAAAGCCAGAATGTTCAATTTATGGCACTTTAGTGTGACAGAAAAAAAGACTGCTTGCAGTATGCTACAATATCATCATTTCTTAAGTGACATTTGCTTGACACAGTTAACCTTTACCACACTCTAGAAGAATTCAGCAGACAACAAAAGGTTATTTTTCTTATTTTTGCCTGTAAGTAGGCCTTGACATTTCATGCAAATTGCCAAAGCCTGTTTTCTCTCCAGTAGAGACAATTTGTATGAAATGTCAAATCTTATTTTCCAGGGAAAATACCATAAGAAAAATATTTCAATATGTTGTCTGCTGAATTTTACCCAGGGTGCTAAGCGTTAAGCAGCAGTTTGAGTAATCCCTGTTTGTGAGATAATAAAAGTTAGCCGTATTATTCATATTTTTTTATGAGAAAATAGAGTTTGACATTTTGTGCCAGTTATCCCCTAATTTGCAAGAATATCTAGCCTTACTTCCTTAGCCTTACTTCCTGGAAACAATAAGGACGGTATTGTCATTTTGTTTTCTGCTGAATTTGCCAAAAAAGTACTAATGGTTAATAGGAGTGTCATAGTAAATGTGCCACAATGTGAGAAAATGTAACTTTTGTCATGGGCAGGCAACCAAGGGTCAAATCAGCCTGTATATCCATGCAATCTGGTCAGTCTTCATTGTCTGCAAGAAACTGCATTGTTTGCTATCCAAAATGCACCCATTGAAGATTCTGATCAGACTGAGTGATTACACAGGCTGATCTGAATCTTTGCTGGTTGCACATGCCCAAAGATACATTTTCTGACATATTCAAATAATTTTTCCATCTCCAGGAGGAACTTGATCGAGAATTTGCACTTACATTACAAAATCAAGCTGAGACTAGAGATTCATTAAAAGAAGAGGAAGGGTACAGCCTAGATTCATTAATAGAAGAGGAAGGGGAATATAGATATCATTCAGCATTTGGAGATATTCGTCATCGTAGCGTTGGTAGCCCACGTCGACATCAGTGGCATATGTACGACCCTTTACGGGTATCTAGGAACAGAAGAGGTATAGACTGGTTAAATGAGTTGTAACACATTATATACTATATTTACCCTAAGTATAGGGACATCTTTATTCCTTACCATATTTGTCCTAAAATTAAAAAAAATAGTGGCAAAAGAATGTGCACAATACTGGTTAACTGCTTAGAGGACTAAGCCTGCCCAGTAAACGTGTGGTTAGGTAAACTGACCGCTCTCGACATGACCCCATTGGGTTAACTGGGCCATAAAACCTCAACACAAACAAACAAACAAAAGGTAGTTTATCATTTCCAGATATAGTAAAGAATATATCGAGGGTTGAGCGCAAGACTATGGTAACTCAAACATATTTTTGAAACCCTTGTTTAGGGGCAACTTGGACCCCTTTGTAAACAATGCAAATTTAGGTGCCATTGCTCGTACGAGCAATGGCACCTAAATTTTCATTGTTTACAGAAAGAAATGTCGTAATCTTCATAATGCCTTCATGATGAGGAGATTAGGTTTGGGAAAAAACAACCATCTGACTTACGCTAGTCTTGTGCTCAACCCTCGATATGTGATAATCTACAGTACTCACTGTACATTGATACATTCTACTGAACCCACTGTACTTTGATATATACTCCGGTACATTTTGTATGTTGCTATATTCTGCAGCACCCACTGTATTTTGATAAATTCTACAGCACCCACTATATGTTGATGTATTTTACAGTATCTGCTGTAAGTTGATATATTCTACAATACCCATTGTACTTTGATATATTCTACACTCTACAGTACATATTTTATGTTGCTATATTCTACAACACCCACTATATGTTGATGTATTCTATAGTATCTGCTGTAAGTTGATATATTCTACAGTACCAAGTGTACTTTGAAATATTCTACAGTACATATTGTATGTTGCTATATTCTACAGCACCCACTATGTGTTGATGTATTTTACAGTATCTGCTGTAAGTTGATATATTCTACAGTACCCATTGTACTTTGATATATTCTGCAATACCCACTGTATGTTGATATATTCTACAGTACCCACTGTACTTTGACAGATTCTGCAATACCCACTGTAAGTTGGTATATTCTACAGTGCCCACTGTACTCTGGTATATTCTGCAATACCCACTGTATGTTGGTATATTCTACAGTACCCACTGTACATTGAAAAATATAGTTATTGACTATTGAGGTATTAGATATGACGTGATATCCACCAGAGAATACCGATATTGATCAAAGCAATCAGTGGTGGATAACATCATATCCAATACCTCAGTAGTCAATAATTGGTTTATAATATAGTTTTCTTTTCTCTTGATAACTGTGGCAATAGCAGTCAACACCAGACTCCATTAATATAAAAAGCATGTGTAGATGTTGTCGTCAGTACTGGCGACGTCACTAAAAGTTGATATCTAATTTTAGAAGATTATATTCACCTGAAGGCGCCTGCAAGCTGGTGAACATCAGATACATTCACTGGAAATAGCGAATCACTGGGCTGAAAACAGCTCTTAGCCAATGAAAGACAGTCTATTTTTAGGTTATATAATAATCTATAATATCTGTGGTACTTTGTTATATTCTACAGTACCCACTGTAAGTTGATATTCTGCTGTATGTTGATATATTCCCCACTGTGCATTGATATATTGTACAGCACCTGTTGTACATCGATGTATTCTACAGTATTTGCTAAGGCTTGCGCAATTAATCAGATAATCAATTAATTGATTGATAAATTCCACAAAAATTATTATTGTTACAGATTTGCTAATAATTGATCATTTGATTTCTCTGTGTTACTTTACTGTATTTACCCTTAGTATTCAGACACCTTAACTCCTTACTATACTTTATCTAAAATTTGAATTAGTACACTGAGTGCAAACAGTGTAGACCCTGATGAGATACAGCATTTTGCAGCATCTCAGCTGGGTCTACGTTGTTTGCTCAGGTCTGCCTGACCAAATACATACAGTAAAATATAACATACAGTAAGAGTCACGATTAGACTGACCGATAAAATTATGACCAAACCTTCAGTGATCACTAATTGATTATCGATCACAATGGCAGAAATGATAATTGATTATCTTTTCAGCTCTGATTAGCCAGCCTTAGTTTTTGCTATACATCAGTATATTCTATAATGTCTGTGGTACATTGATATATTCTACAGTACATGTGATACATCACATTATTCTACAGCATATGTACAGTTGACTCTCGTTATCTCGAGCTTATCTCAAATAACCGCTTATCTCAAAGTGAAATTCTGGTCCCTGCCTAAACAAGAAAATCTAACAACAGGTAAAAAATATTGTGGAAAAGAGGAGAAAGGAGCAATTTCTCCTCTTTTCCACAATATTTTCAATATATCTCTAACTTCAAGAGTCCAATTACATATATATTTGTTAAATGTGGTTGTTCGAATTATTTTTTCCTCAATTCTGCAAATCTGATATGTCGAGGTACGGATATCTCAAAGTATTTAATAGAGTCCCGTGGATTTCGAGATAACAAGAGTCGACTGTATGTTGATGGCCAAGGCTGATCAGACTCTGTATTTGCAGGCTGATACAGACCTTTGTTGTTGGCATATTCTCTAAGATATATGTTCTATACAACATATTTTCATGGCAAACTGTCACTAGACTAATCCCTCTATTTTAACCTTTATCATGCTGAATAAATTAAGATGGTACACCTACTTCTAATTTTCAGCCATTCAGATTACTTGATCCAGATTGATGCTATAAATTCACATACTTAATGGCAAACAGTGCAGATCCAGATCAGTTGGCTTCTTCAGAAGCCAGTTGATCTGGATCTACACTGTTTGCAAAGGCAAGATATATCCGGGTTCAGCAGGACAAGGATTAATCTTATGCCTAACTTTGTTTTCTTTTTTAATTTTCAGATGACATACCAAGAGTAGAGGTAAGAACATCTGTCATAAAACATAATTTGTTTAAGGGCAATAATTCTGGCTTGAAAATACCTTTCTCCCTTCTCACTGGTAGCTGCTCTTAAAAGGAAAGAGTTTGCTCCTTCCAGGAGCAAATTCTTTCCTTGAAGAGCAGCCCCAATCTTTGAAAGGTTGATCATGAAATCATTTCTTGGTCATTCTCCCCATTCTGCTGATTCAAGAAGGACTGTAGTCTGTTACTGGCAAAATTATCTGCACAAAATACTGGGACTAAACCTGCCCAAGAAAAGTATGAGTAGGTAAACTGATGGGCTCTATGACATTAACCAGTATCAGTCTTGTAAAGGTGCTTCCAGGCCAAATTGTGTACATTGCAGTCTGAATATATACACTTGATGAACTGTGCATGTCATTACCAGATTGACATATGTCCAGTCTGTTTTGTGACAGGTAGGATGTATCTCAAAGCTCTAGATGAGGGGTATATTTTCATAAAGGACAGAGCCCAGGTGTTCAAAACTTAACGAAGTTGTTAGCTAATTTGACGTAATAATTTCTGTGTTGAAATATGGCAACTACATTGTAGGAGAAATAAAATAAGTAGCTGGTTTTGGTTGAATCAAAACTCTTAATCCAGAGCTATACATATGCCTGGAAGGCTGCTACAGTCGACTCTCGTTATCTCGACCTCGCTTATCTCGAAGTGAAATTTTGGTCCCTGTTTTAACATGGAAATCTAAGAACAGGTAACAAAATATTGTCTTTTCCACAAAATTTTCAATATGTCTCTAACTTCAAGAGTCAAATTACATATTCATTTTTTAAATATGGTTGTTCGATTTATTGTTTTCCTCACTTCTGCAACTCTGATATTTCGAGGTATGGATATCTGGAAGTGTTTCAGAGAGTCCCTTGTAATTCGAGATAACGAGAGTCAACTGTATTTTTTTCTTATAACATGGCTCATATATTAGTATGTTTTACTGACTATTAACTAGTTTCACTTATGCAGGTATCTTTATTTCAAATCTTGGAAGGGAGATTAGTAAAATAAATGACCACCAAATTTATTGGTTGTTTATTCCAGCTAGAAGAGCTGATTGCTGATGCTGCTAACAGTATTCATGCTGGTCTTGGTGAGTGTCTGTGTTTAATTTGATATAGGGTTATTTGAGCTGCGACTTCACAAAAACGTACCTTGGGACACATGCGCCCAGTGAGATTCAGATCAGCCTGCACATTCATGTTTTGGATAACCAAGGATGCAAAGTTTCTTCATACAAACAATGCAGACTGATCAGACTGTGCAGATGCACAAGCTGATTTACGTCTTTGTTGGGTGCACATGTCAGAAATTATGTTTTCTTATGTTGCACATACTGAGCCCAGTTGTTCAAAACTTAATGACATTGTTAGGTAATGTGACATTAAATTTCTATCTTGAAATATGGCAAATACATCGATATTTTTGGCTGAAAAATGTGAGTAGATTTTGCAGTAAAAATATCAATGTATTTGAAAATACCTTGACTACAACGGCTAACATGTTTGTCATTAACAAGCTCATTAAGCTAACAGTGCTTTGAACAGCTGGGCCCTGAAGAGAACTGTAGTGAATAACAGATGATGTTTTATTTTTCTGGGCCCAGTTGTTCAAAACTAACGATGTCATTTGTTAACATCGTTAAAACTTTGATCATTAAATTTGGCATATACGCTAATATTTTTTGCTGAAAAAATGTGAGTAGCTTTTGCAAAAGCTACTCACATTTTTTCAGCAAACATACCTGTGAATTAGATAGTGTACTTACTAGAATAGTTAACATTTTGACCACTAACGAGCTCATTAAGCTAACAATGCTTTGAACAACTGGGCCCTGGACAGTTATGGAAGGCTGGGTGCCTTAGGGTTTGTGCTCTTGATTTCCAAGTCAGGTATGGGTCATCAGAATTCTTCCAATCTTAATACAGGCATATCATACTCGGGGTGTCTTGGGTTGAATTTAAAGTGAACAGAAAGACTATTTGTGATGAATAGTGGTACTAATCATGCATGAGATATCCATGAAAGCAAGGTTGTAGGAATCTGAACACAAATACATGTTGTAAGCACCATATAACTGAAACACGAATAAAAGGACTATGAAACTCCAGAACACCCCACCAAGCAATAGGTCTTCACATTTTATTTGGGTGTAATGAAATGAAAAGTCTGTTTCGGGGTAAATAAGTAATTTAAGCTTTAACCATCTGTACTTCAATATCAGCTGACACCATTTTAAAATAGTCTCTTTTTTTCCCAGAAAATCAGGCTTGATATATATATTTATACATGTTAGGCAACTGTCGCTGAATGAGGTAATTCACATGAAATATCAAATTCTATATTCTGGGTAAATAGAACTGTTACTTTTAATGTGCTGATCATATCTGTTAACCCTAGTCCTGCTGAACCCGGATATACGTTGCCTTTGCAAACAGTGTAGATCCAGATCAGAAGCCAACTGATCTGGATCTGCACTGTTTGTCATTAAATATTTGAATTTGTATGAACAACTTGGATCAAGTTATGTGACTGGCTGAAATTTAGAAATGGGTGTGGCATCTTAATTTATTCAGCATGACAAGGGTTTAGAACATAGCTCCTGATAGGGCATTTTTACTACATAAAAATGTGGATATTTTCTTATTTCTCCATGACAAAATATGTTGTGGTTGTCTGACACTCGAAGTGCATTGGCGAGGTGCTTCTAATGAGTACCCACAACATCAGTCTTCGCGAAAACTGCAGGACTGTTTGACAAAACCGTCAAATTTTCTTTCTGTCCTGCAGAAAATTTCAGTTTGTCTGACAAATGTCCTGTGATTTCTGGTGAAAAAAAGATTGTAATTTAATAACAGACAAGCCTCCTGTCCTGCAGAATTTTATTTTGTCCTGCCAAAAATTTCAGTTTGTCCGACAGCTGTCCTGCATCTGTTGGAAAGATTTTGCGAAGACTGCAACATATGTTTTTTATAAAGAAATAAGAAAAAAATATTGCAGAATTATCACTAAATACTGCTCCTTAGCAAGTCCTCTGATCCATGGTCATTGTTAAGTTTTTCTCATTAACTACTGAATTGATGTAGATAAATTTTGTTAGATACTACTGTGCTTTCAACATCTCTCAGAAAGACGTTTTTCGCTTGGCATTTTATTTTAAATGGAATTATTGATTTCTGATTGATAATATCTGATCAGGAACCATTTGTCTTACTGTTTCTCTGCATTGTTTTCAAATATCAGAAATTTTAAACAAGGGGAACTTGTTGAAAACCTGCCTCAAGCTTACTTACCCAACCAATTTCTGCATATTTTGTAGCCATTTTTACTATGGGAAAAAAATGAAAATATTCAATTTTTTTAAAACAGTGAATAGAACCAAACTTTTTGTGTGTACATAGTTACAACAAATGGTTTTACATTAAATTATAACAAGAGTTTACAAATTTACATCTTCTGTGAAAAGCGCCAGGCAAAAAACAACTTTCCGTGAGATCTTGAAAGGACAGTAGTTTTAAGGTTTGCACAGTGCCAGCCCATCTCATTCAATGACTTCTCTGCCAAGATCACAGACTTAGAAATTCAATAAAGTGTTTGGGTTACCATTTAGAAGCTTATTGCTTCTTAATCCTTTTATGGATTTTGTGATACAGGATACCACCCAGCTCCACTTAATGACTTGAGGTCAATGTCATTGTATACTGAATAGACTTTCCCACACTATATATTGGAAGAGTCCAATTTCAATTTTAGGTACGTCTGGCTATGAGATTTACATATTCCTAGAGAAAAATGGTTAAAGTATTTGCGAACAGTGGAGACGCTGATCAGATGCCGCATTCTGTGGCATCTGATCTGGGTCTGCACTGTTTGAGAAATACCCTTTTACGGGTCTCCCGACTATAATGGGTTAATGTAGAAATTTAACATTATAGTTGTGGGTTAAAGTTTTCTAAAGATCTGTATCTCCTGAAATAGGTGGATGTATTCAGTTTAATCTTAGGCTGATGTTAAATACTGAACAGAAGTTTTTTTTTTTTTTTCCAGTTTAAGCCCCATCCCCATACCATCCCCACCTCCACCCCTTACACACACAGCTTCAGGACAAGGTCACAGTCTTAGGAAGGTTACATAAAAGAAGAAGTCAGTGAAATGGCATAGCATGTTTCATTGCAAAACCTGAGGCATCAGATTAGATTCATCTCCTGAGCCCAGTTGTTCAAAGCATTGTCAGCTGAACAAGCTTGTTAGTGGTCGAAATGTTAACTGTTCTAATAAGTACATGTACAACATCTAATTCACAGGTATTTTTGCTGAAAAAATGTGAGTAGCATTTGAAATGCAAAAGCTACTCACATTTTTTCAGCAAAAATATATTATATATGCCATATTTAATGATCAAAGTTTTAACGATACCTTAACTAACGACATCATAAGTTTTGAACAACTGGGCTCTTGGTGTGATGCTAATGAGTATTTAGATATGAGCTGAATCAGACAGATTCTAAAACACATTTTCATTGATAAAAAGAAAAAATTTCTGGATATGTCTGACTTTGTACTGGTAGAAATAGGACAGCCATTTAAAAATATGTCTTTGAGACATGCCAACAGTGAAGGCCTGGATCAACCTGCAGGTCTGTGGAATCTAATCAGGGCCTTCACTGTCTGCTTACTGAATCATTGGGTACTGTACATGTAGAATATATGCATGTATAGCAAGGCCTCTAGAAGACCATGAGACTTCACTGATTGATCTGGATCTTTATGTGTTCATCTATGCCATGAAGACACCTTTTCAAATGGAGTTGCTTAAATATAATTCTGAGAAAAAGGTTGAATTACAGAAATTAGAAGGCATAAACTTTGAACTGGGAGATGGTTTGTGTAGTATATCGGAAAATTAACAAATGCTTTTTCTCTCTTTTTTTTTTCAGAGTATGAAATGCTGATGGTGAGTGTATTTTTATTATAAAATAGCATTGAGCATGTAGTGTTTCCTCTGATGATCAATTATAATCGATTGTCAGTCAGTTTTGCCTCTTGTGACTGAGGATTGGAAAGATTTTTTAAAGTTGATTAATCAGAAACTTCTGTATTTAGAAACATATTTTCTCACATTGTGTTTTATAGGCAAAGTACAGTCAAACCTGTCTTAAGCAGCCACCCATGGGAAGCTTAAAAAGTGGCTGCTGAAGGCAGGTGGCTGCTTAATACAGTACAAATATATAGGTATATGAATTTTGGGGCAACTTTCCTCTGGCTGCTTAATACAGGTTGGCTGCTTAATAGAGGTGACCACTAACACAGGTTTGACTGTATAAAGAAATGAGATTTAAAGCTTTCTATTTGGGTCATTCCAGGTTTGTGGTCAATAAAAGTGGAAAAAATGATAAAATAGCCTTAAATAGGTCAGCCAAAAGTACTGATATTTTTTTTTATATCTCCATGAAAACATATGTTGTAGGTACTCGTTAGAAGTGCCTCATAGGTGCATCTTATGAGTACCCACAACATATGTTTTTATGGAGAAATGAGAAATAAGAAAAATATTACATATGTATTTGGATACCCTTTATTTTGATCTGGAGAAATAAAAAGTACCTGGGAGAGGGCTAAATTAAGATATATAAATATATATATATATATTTTTTTTTTTTTTTTTTTTTTTTTTTTTTGATAAATAGGCTTGACATTCCATGTCAGACTGGGCACTGGTCAGGGAAAGGTCAGGGAAATTTTGTTTTTCTTCAAGATCAGGGAAAAATCAGGGAATTGGTCAGGGGAATTTTAAATACCAAGAAAGTCAGGGAAAGGTGGTGAATTTCCTAATTTTGGTCCAAAACTGTTTGATTTTGGCAGGTATTTTATCTACTCTGAGTTATTGAAAACCTTATTATTTTTTTTTTCACTCACTTTGCTCGTTTGGCATTTTTACAAATTAATGTTCATTTTAGAAAAAGTATGCCTAAAATCTTTAAAACATTTCATTTTTGAATTGAACAATATGGGTTGTATATTTATTATTTGCTAAAAATAGAATTAATCTTTTATCTACTGCAAAATGAGGAAAAGTCTTAAATTTTCAGCACTTTGGTCAGGGAAACAAAAAATTTGGTCAGGGAAAAGTCAGTGAAGAGTCTAAGAGGGAATTTGGTATCTGACTGAGGGTGGCCACCCTACATGTGAATCTTCTCTCTTGTACTTGAAAGGATCTGCCTCCTTTAAATTTTTCTTTTAAGTATAGCTTAGTGAAGATCTTCTGATGAGTACCACAACATAGGTTTTTGTGGACAAATGAGAAATATATCAACCATTTTTGGTTAAAAAAAGCGCCTTATCTGAAGCTACGAGCTACGTTTAAGACTGACCCTCTTTGAGGAAGGATCCATATACTGTGGCATCTAATTCATTACAGCTGTGGTGGTCTCGACCAAAAAGATGATAATTTTCAGATTTCTTCGCAAAAATACAGTAAATATTCTAAAATTTTGTTGACCAAGGTTTCTGACAAAATATATAATCAGACAATGCAGATCTAGATCAGACTGCTTCTGAAGGAGCAGTCTGATCAGGATCTACACTGTTTGCCATTCCACTAAGTACTTTTACCCTTCTCTTGCTAAACACGACATGCCCTGTCTTAACAAACAGTGTAGATCCAGATCAGGGCTTCTTCAGAAGCCAACTGATCTGGATCTGCACTGTTTGTCATTAAATATGAGAATTTCTATCAAAAACTTGGATCAAGTAATCTGATTGGTTGGGAAATTAGAAGTGGGTGTGGCATCTTAATTTATTCAGCATGACAAGGGTTAAGATACAACTGCATAAATCAGCAAACTTTAAGCTAACAAGTATGGAATAAAGTGTTCAAAATTTTAGGACATTTATCCTATATGTTCTGGATACTTATTATCAGATGCACCTTGATTAGGCATTTCTAATGAGTACTAACAGCATATGTTTTCATAGAGAAGTTACAGATATATTTATGTGGATATTCTACTTATCTTGAGCATTGCTTTATTTTTATTTGTTTTCAGGGTAGAGGACGACGGCGAGGAGGGAGGAGAGGCAGAGGTGGCAGAGGGGGAGGAGGTTGGACTAACCTCATGTTTGCAAGTCCAAACAGTGCTGGGAATGACTATGATGTAAGTTTAGGGGACAGAATAGACTTGGCAGATTGTTTTATAAGGGAGACCATTTCTGCTTTCCTGCACAAAAAAGCCCTTTCTGACAAGGAGTATGCTCTGGAAGGAAAGAATCTGCTCCCCACTTGGGAGCGAACTGTTTCCTTTTAGAGTATTCTCCCTCTGGGTGCAGATTTTCTATTCCTAACATTTCTGTTCCATAAATAAGCAATTTTCTGAAATTCCCATAGACTTACATGTATTGTGAGTTATGGGAAAACTGATTCTCTATTCTTTTAACATTCCCATTCCAAAAATAAGCAATTATGAAATTCCCATAGACTTACATGTATTGTGAGTTATGGGAAAACTGATTTCGAGAACAATTACAAAAAAGCTTACTAAAACAGCAATAAGTGTAAATTTTTTGGAAATTTTAGATTTTTATGTCAGAATGTTGCAGTATTTTCCCTTCATAGATATACGTGTTGCATGTGTGTTGACTTATGGGAAAACATCTCCATTGAAACTTTTTTGCTGTATTTTCACAACCTGTTTTGCTAAGTAAGAGTCATAGACAGCTGATTAAATTTTGTACATTTTGTTTATCAGTTTCTTTTCCAGTGGTACAATTTTTAGCTCACCTGTCAGAGCCAAAGGCTCAGGATGAGCTATTGTGATCACTCCCCGTCCATGGTACATCGTCCATCCATTCACACCTTTGAATGACTTCTCTGAAATCCCTGGGCTAATTTTCTTCAAACTTCATGTGGAGCTTTCTGTCAAAGGGGGATTGAAAATTTGTACATATGGTCATGGTCCATTAAGTAAGATGGCTGCCATGCCCATATATGGTAAAAACACTTAAAAATCTTCTTCTCCAGAACCAAGAAAGCTTTGAGGCTGAATCTTGGTATACCAGGGACACAAGGTCTACAAGTTTGTTCAAATGATGACACTAGGTTGACTTTTGTCCTTTTTATGGAAAGGTCAAATTTGCATCTTTATGCATTTGTATGGGGAAAATATTGACAAATCATTTTCTCAAAATGAATTAAAGACTAAAGGTGTCGGGTATCTTACGTCACCGCGGCGTCCAATTGATACTGGCTTCCAGTTGGGCAAGGCCTGCTATCCTTGTAGCAGGCAAGGGTAGAGGGAGAATGTTTTTTATTTCTTGTTTCTGTACTTTCATTCCTGTTCCTCTTTCTTCCCTGTCCCTTTCTTTCATCTCCTCTACTATCTCTTCCATCTCTTTTCTCCCTCTCTCTGGGAGATGACATAAAATGACTCACAAGGGTTGACGTGTTGTTAAACCCCAATACAATCAATCAATAAAGACTAATGGCTGAAACTAGCACTGTATGACCAAAGCACCAACTCCTTTCAGTTACAATCAAAATTTTGTCCTGTAGGGGCTATCTGCCTTTGCCCCTGGGTAATATACATGTACATGTATAAAAATGTATTAAAATGTCTTGTTCTCTCAAACAGCTTGACCAATTTTCACCAGATTTTGCATGAAGCCTTCTGTCAAAGAGGTATTGTCAATTTGTTAAAATGGTTTTGCACCATGGAACAAGATGGCCTCCATGCCGAACCTGCTGATCCTACCTTTTTCTTTTTTACAGCAGGATCAAATTTGCATTCCCATACCTTTGTATGTTGAAAATGTTGAAAAATGATTTTCTCAAAATTTATTAAAGACTAATGACTGAAATCTACAATGTATGATTAAAGTAGTAAAACAGTTTTGTTACAATCAAAATTTTGTCTCCCAGGAGTTATCTGCCCTTGCCCCTAGGCTCTCTCTCTCTCTCTCTCTCTCTCTCTCTCTCTCTCTCTCTCTCTGTATATATATATATATATATATATATATATATATATATATATATATATATATATATATATATATATATATATATGTGTGTGTGTGTGTGTGTGTGTGTTTTTAAAATAACTGAATTGTTGGGTCTAATAATTACGATTTATTCCGTTAATATCGGTTCCCCAAGTCGATTATTGGGTCCTTTAAGTCGATTGTTGGGTCTATATATATATATTTGTAATCATGTTATCTTAAACATCTTCTTCTTTGAAACTGTTTGACCCATTTTCACCACATTTCACATGGGAACCCATCAGGGCTCTGGAAATTTTGAAATCTGAATCGGTCCAGCCGATGATGATGACGTCATCAATGACCCCATTTCCAAAAAAGAAAATATGTATATATCACCTGTCACGAAAACTAATGACAATTGGCAGTCTTATAACTCCTTTTAAATAATACACCTCAGCTCCGTTATATGACGGGTCCGGGTATAACGAGCATGATCAAAGCTGGCGTCATCAATAAATACAGTCAGGTATGTAAAAAGAAAGAAAGAAAAAAAAATCAGTTTTATTTTATTTCCACATCCGCAGGGTTTTCCTAAACTATTTATAAACAACTGATTCCCGTCTTGTATAAGCGCGAAGACGGCGGGAAACAGGAGAGACGGAACGAAACGACTTTCATGGACCTAATTAGGTCTAATAAAAAGGCCTGCGCCACGGGCGGTTTTGCAGTTTTCAATGTTTCAAGATTTGATCAGGCTGCTTAAATTTTAAGCACTGCAATCTTGTCTAGCGCAAGTGGTGCATTACTTATTTTTACCGTGAAATCTACCTTGAATTATACTCGCGTGTTACGGCAATCAACAAAAAAAAAAGAAGCAATCAATAATACCCAGATCAGACGCCGTTGTATGCGACATCTGATCAGGACGTACACGGTTTGGGAATTCATTTATCGAATCTGGGACCAACAAACCGTGTTGATCAAAACAAAAAAGAAGAGGAAGAAAACGGGTGCGTTCAAGCGGTGCATTCTTTTATCACTCTCAGTAAAGCGACCTTTGATCTTTTTGGACACGCCGACTGCACCTGGATGTTTTGCAGTCTCAGTGTATTCACACGTGTCACACAAACGGATTAATTATCAGACTACCGTTACTGATGATTCGTGTTAATCGCTTGTTTACCGCACAAAGGTCAGTGAAGTGTTGATTTTTTGACAATGTTTGGATAATTACGTAATTAATTTGTGCTGCGGTAGGTTGCCGTTATTCAGCTGCATCTCCAATATACATGTCAAATGACCGTTTAGAGCCTTTTAACTACCATAATATCGCAGTTAAAAGGTGCGCGGACGTTGTCAATATGGGAAGACTTGACCGTTTGTAGACATCATTGATTTGTGAAAATTGGTTGGTTGGGGATAAATGGGGTTCAAGACACAAACCTGTTGGACCGATTTATTAGCGTTTTGGGGTGTTTGAAATCGGTCCAGAATTCTTAATTTCTGTCCAGACCGGCTATTTTTCCGGTTTTCCCGAGCCCTGGAACCCATGTCAAAGAGATATGGACAATTTGTTCAAATTGTTCAACACCATTGAACAAGATGGCCACCATGTCCATATATGGTAAAAAAAAAAAAAACGCTTAAAAATCTTCTCCAGAACCAAGAGAGCTTTGAGGTTGAATCTTCGTATATAGCATCAGAGACTCAAGGCCAATTTTCACCAGATTTCAAAGGGCCTTCTGTCGAAGAGATATTGTCAATTTGTTCAAATGCTTCTGCACTATTGAACAAGATGGCCACCATGACCATAAATGGTAAAAAAAACACTTACCGTATTTACCGTATGTATTCGGACAGACAGGCCTGAGCAAACAGTATGGACCCAGATGAGACGCCACAGAACAAGGCGTCTCATCTGGGTCTACACTGTTTGCCACTCATCCAGCATTTTTTAGACACAACATCGGGTAGTGAATTGTACTGGTTCAAATTTTAGAACATATATGGTAAGGAGTTGAGGTGTCCGAATACTCAGGGTAAATACGGTAAATATCTTCTTCTTCAAGAAAGCTTTGAGGCTGAATCTTGATAAATAGCATCAAGGATGCAGGGTCTACCAAGTTTCTTCAAATGCTGATCCTAGGATGACCTTTGACCTTTTTATGGCACAGTCAAATTTCTGTCCTTGTTGATGTGGCAATACTGGAAGGATGTTGCATGGCATCTGCATGGCTGTTTTACTCAGGTTAGTGAATCGTTGCCCATAGGCCTCTTGTTTATTAAAATCTTTACACTAAGAGCAGCCAGTTTAAATTTAACTACACATGAATACATTGAAATCAACAGGAATTTAAAAAGTTGACAGATGTCAAACCAGCCTCATTCTTTTTAAGGCATTAATGGAACTGGGAGAAATGATTGGTGATGTGAAACAGAAGGGATTGACCAAACATGAGTTGCAGAGATTGCCAACAACAATTTATAAAGCAGATGAAAGTAATGGGAGTACAGAGTGCCACATTTGTATGGGTGACTACGAGACAGGGGATAGTCTAAAAATACTTCCTTGTTTCCATAGTTACCACGGCAAATGTATCGACAAATGGATAAAGGTATATTTTAGCTATATGGTGAGAAAAGGAGCCATCAGTGATTTTTGGGCACTGAAAGTCTGGATCAGCTTGCACACTTATGACATATAATCAAGGTCCTACTGTCTTACAGAGGAGGTTGATGCATTTTCTTATTTGTCTATGAAAGCATATGTTTTGATACTAATTGGAAGTGCTCTGCAAGGCAATGAGTACCCACAGCTTAGGATTTCTTGGATAAATAAGAAAACTGTCAATACTTCCGTTTGAATAAAAGCAGTTTATCTAGCACTATAGGATACTCATCAGAACTGCCTACAAAAGAGATTTTATGGCTACACATCATAGTTGGCCTCATTGTATGTCGACTGTGCCAATACAAAGATTCTATATAAAAACCTTTATTTTTAAAGTACCGGTAGGTCACAAGGAGGCCTGTTATCATATCACACCCTGAATTGCAGAAAATAATAAATTGAAAATCTCTATTCAGATTAATTCCTCAGTGCTAGGTGTATGGAAAAAGAAAGATATCACAGCACCATCTGAGCATTCATGAGAAAATGTACATTCTGACATGCACCAAATGAAGACTCAAGACTGTGTGATCAGCACAGTCTGATCAGTCTTTATTGTCTGAAGAAACTGTATCCTTGGATATCCAAATGTGCTCAGTGACGGTTCTGATCAGACTGGGCACACATGTCCAAAGATACATTTTCTGACAATGTGGCCCCTTTAATTTTCACTAGAGAATGCTAAAAGGTTGATAGTCTAATAGCTTTCATGCTTTTTTTTTTTTTTTTTTTTTTTTTTTTTCAGCAAAATGCTACATGCCCTGTGTGTCGAGTAGAGATCAAGTTAAGCTGATGACAGACAGGTGGAAATATATACCTCATTCTCGTACAAGTGCATCTGTAATCTGGATCATTTCAAATTTAAAACAGTTACCCTATGTATTCCAGAGAAAACATTTTTTTTTCTGAATAAGACTACTGATGATACTATCTCACTGGGATGAGACTGTGGTTTTGATCTTAGCCAAGTCATACAAAAAAGACTTCAGAAATGGTACTACAGTGCAACCTCCCTTCAACAGCCACCACTCAGAACATACAAAACTGGTTATTGTAGAGAGGTGGCTAAATATAGTGTAGTAAAATAGCACTTTGGGAAATCAGAAAAGTCACTGTTATATGGTTGTTATATGGAGGTTCCACTGTATGTAGCTCCAGTTATATGGTTGTTATATGGTTGGCTGTTGTTGAGAGGTGACCATTTATGGAGGTTCCAGTCTACATAGCTCCAGATAAGTGAGGGTATCAGGAAAATATTTTTCCTATTTCGCTAATGAGTACCCACAAAGTATGTTTTTAGTTAGAAAAATATCAGAAGTTAGAAAAATATCAACATTTTTTGTTGAAAAATTTCAACAGTTTTTAGTTAAAAAATATCAACAGTTTTTGGTTGAAAATTTTAAACAGTTTTTGGTTGAATTGAAAAGTTTCACCAGTTTTTGGTTGAAAAAATTTCAACAGTTTTTGGTTGAAAAAAATTCAACATTTTTTGGTTGAAAAATTTTGATAGTTTTTGGTTAAAAAAAAGTGCCTTATCTGGAGCTACTGTACTAGCTGCCTGTTTTGCTTGGTCCTTGACATTAAGAAAATACAGCTAGGACTGGTCAGCTCAATGTCAGTATACTGTGACTAGTGGAATTTTATGTAATGTATCTGAGTGATGTATATTCAGAAAGTGAGCATTGAGTTCCCTGCTATTCCAGACACCATCACATAACTAAAGAATGGTAGAAAGAGATCCTAAACTTAAATAAATTATTGCATGCACCTATAAAAATAAATGAAAAAAAAAAATGTTAATATATGTACTTTTATTTACCTTTTATGAATAAAACACTAGGGCCCAGTTGTTCAAAGCTAACGACGTGGTTAGTTAACGATTCGTTAAAATTTACATCGAGTGATACGCAAATATGCTGAAATTTTTTGCTGAAAAAATGTGAGTAGCTTTTGCAGTGCAAAAGCTACTCACATTTTTCGGCAAAAAATATCAGAATATTGTATATTGAATCTGCTAAAACAGTTAACGAAATGACCCTTAACGAGCTTGTTAAGCTAACGACGCTTTGAACAACTGGGCCCAGTTTAAAAATAAATTGTCTGATATGTATCATCTATGATGATGCATGCTTGTCAAGGAATACCAAATTTACCCTAAATATTTGGAAAGTAACAAACAGTGTGGACCTAGATCAAACATCACAGAAAGCCACTCATCCAACAGTTTTTGGCACATCCAAATGGTGATAAGGAGGCCTCGGGTTCAATCCCCGCCAGGTCCGGCAACATTCTTCAGTGGAAATTGGTCATGAAATCATTTCTACAGTCATTCTCCCATTTCCGCTAATTAAAGAAAGGCAGCTATCAGTTACTGGCAAAAGTATGTAGAGGACTAAGCCTGCCCTGGATAAGTGTGAGTACAGAAGCTACGACTTTACATGACCCTTAATACAGTAATGGCTGGGCTGTAAAACTTCAACTTAAACGAACCCAATTCACACAAAATGTATCAAAAATGTCATTTTGATGTCCCCTCTACGTTGAAATGACTGATGCAAAGTTGTGTGTTTACTAGGAGGTTCACTCATGATGTGGCAGAGATATGAAATACTGTGAGCTGCATCGCGAGAAAAAAGCTCTTTGGACTTTCCATCAATTCAATCTTTCCATTACAAAAACATGCCTATTCAAATATATTGAAAATTTCACCACCAAAAACTGAAAGTTTTCAGATAAAAATTCTGATATTTTTCATATTTTTGCTCAAAAACATAGATTGTGAGTACTCACGAGTACCCACAATCTATATTTTTGTGCAGAAATAAGAAAAATAATGTATACCCCTGTAAACCCCAGCTTTACTATATAAAAGTGGGGTTTAAGGGGGTCAAAATTATATAGGTATGTTTTTTGGTGATGCAGAGCATGCCCAGCCCCTTAGCAAGGCCACAAGTTCTGGTGAGACATTGCAGATGTACCATTGCTATTTGCATGTACTATAACAGCTCTTTTCCCGTGATGTGGCTCCTGTATTCACCCCTAGTATTTGGACACCATATTTTCTTATTGTACTAACTTTGACCAAGTCCGTTTTATAACCTTTTGAACTGTCTAAAATACTGCTGGATGAAACCCCAGTCAGCAGCAGCTGATCTGGGTCTACACTGTTTGTCCAGATGTCTGTCAGAATACTGAGGTTAAATATGGTAGTTTGAAAATACTGTGCTTGAATAAAGTATCATATTTGCTGCTATGTGTTTGTTCTTATAAAGTTTCATGGAGACTGATCATTAAATCATTTCTATGGTCATTCTCCCCTTTTTGCTGATTTAAGAAGCCTGAAGGCAATTGTCTTTTACGAACGAGCACTCCTTCCTTCGATTATCTGCCTTGGCAGATTACGCATAGCTTCTAAGTATATATTCAATCTCTGACAACTGCGTCAAGGAGTCTACTCTTTGGCTCAGTGGTTAGAGCACTGGATTTTTATCAGGGAGGACTGGGTTCGATTCCCACGGCAGGTGTGAGATTTTTTCAGCTGTGCTTCATTCCTTTGTTACGACTATCATGTCGTAAGATGTCAATAACTGGCGAAAGTACTTTCAAAAGTTCTGGTTAGCAGTTCAGAGGACTAAGGGTCTAAACATTTAGTAGTGGAATCATATCATTAGATTCTACCAGAGCATTTTTATGGCAAATTACAAGAGGGTTTGTTTACTGCAGTGCCCAATTTTTGTGCAGGTGTCCCTTTTTGGTGCTGCTGTCCTAGAACAGTAATACTCTATTATTGGGACGTGTCAACACATTACCATACTTGTCCTAAAATGTCAAGTCCCCTTTGACCACCATTTGTTGTGTCTAAAAACGGCTGAATCTGTGGCAAATAGTGTAAAACCTGATGCTGTTTTTACAGTGTCTGATCTGGGTCTGCACTGTTTGCTTTAGTCTGTCTGTCCCAATGTACAAGATAAATACTAACCTCTTTACTGAATTAATGCATGTATTGGGTATGTGTCCTTAATTTTGTGTTTAAGGGTGGTTGTAGGGCTCTTTTCTTAATGTTTTGCAAAAATAACAGATAATCCAAATTATTCCTTATTTGAAACCTTTATTCAATGGCACAATGACTTCTTTTCTGATAGACATTGGAAGTTAGACAGCCTCGGTGGCTCAGTTGGCTGCTCGTCCAACTGGTGATCAGGAGGTTGCGGATTCGACCCTTGCCGTGTCGGCAACATTCTTTGGTGGCAATTGATCATGAAATATTTTCTACAGTCATTCTCTCCCTTCTGATTCAAGAAGGGCAGTGGTCAGTTTCTGGCAAAAGAATGTGTACAATACTGATTAATCACTTGGAGGGCTAAGTCTGTCCAGTAAAAGTCTAGTTAGGTAAACTGACTGTGCTCAACATGACCCCAATGGGTTGATTGGGCCATAAAACCTCAACACAAACAAACACATGGGTTTAATGATATGAAAGGACCAAGTATATTTGGTTGCTAGGACCACCATATTTGTGCAGGCAATTGCAGATTGCATTGGAACGCTGGCAAATATCTAAACTCTTAAAGCGCCAAGCAAAATATGTAGCAGAAGACATTCTATATTTCTTTTTATTTTTCATAGTAAATAAGTCCTGACCTTCCATGTGAATCATCTGCTAAGGAGTGAATTGGCATAAAATGTCGACATCATCTTTGAAAAATAAATAAATGTATGTATTTAAAAATGTCGGAATCCTTTTGATTCTTGCAAAGCTCTTTCAGAAGATTTTGACTTTCCACATGAATCATTAGGTGGCAGTCGGGGGAAAAAATATGAAGGTGACTCTGGGTAGATTTTCCACCATTTTAGATAGGGGAGACTACTTTTGTGACTTCCAGTTTGCTTTCCTGTACACTGGTCCCATTCAGAAAAGCCATCTACTCTAAAAGGAAAGAATTTACTCCCAAGTGGGAGCCAATTCTTTCCTTTTAGAGAAGACCTCTTTTGAAGGGAGCACAAACAATTTTGACATGAGTTGTCTACAATTTTTTTCCCTTGATTGCAAACCATTTTGTTTTGTCTCACTGAAAGTAGCATTTACCAAACCAAAATGGCCTAATGATGTACATGTATGGGTCAAATGAATGCTACTTTCATTGAATCGATGTTTGTCTTTTCATAACAGAAGTTATGAAAATGTAATGATGTGAAGGCAGTTCTAAATTTCTTGTAGTACCCACAGTATAATTTTTTGTGCAAAACTAACAAACAATTTCAATACAATCAACTCCTCATCTTACATATAGAATACACAACATAATGCAACCAGTGTATTTGCTTACAACAGGCTACAACCATTTGATCCCAGTACAAAGTTTTGTGAGTTTTTGTTTGATTTCCTGCACACATTGCCCCAATTCTTTCCTTAACCCTTGTCATGCTGAATAAAGATGCCACGCCCACTTCCAATTTTCAGCAAATGAATTACTTGATCCAGGTTTTTGATATAAATTCACATACTGAATGACAAACAGTGCAGATCCAGATCAGTTGGCTTCTTCAGAAGAAGCCAACTGATCTGGATCTACACTGCAAAGGCAGGATGTATTTGGGTTCAGTAGGACAAGGGTTAAGTGTAGACAGTTTTTATTCAGAAGACAAAGGGGCTTTTTAACAATAAATCACAAAAATTATCTGCACATGAGGTCCTAGAAACCTGCAGGGTCAGTGATAACCCACCCAGGTGCTAAACTACCCTTACATGTATATGCAAATATATACATGGGAAGACAAAAAAGTTTACAGGATTCAGTACCTGTACAGACACACACCTGGCTTCATTTCCTTTCACTGAGGATAAGGCCTATGACTGAGAGCTCATATGATTTTCTAATGAGGTGCAAGAAGTTTTACAAATCAATAAAGTTCACCTCGGAAATTTCCATTGAACAGCACGTTTGTTTTGGACAGTCTAAAATCGCGCTTTATTTGCTCGAGTTGAAGTTTTACGGCCCAGTCAAGTAACTATACTGTTAAGGTCATGTCAAGTAAGTCAGTTAACTTACTCGTACTTTTTTTTTCTGGGCAGGCTTAGTCCTTTAAGCATTTAATGTACTTTCAACATTAAGGAAATAAAGAGAGACCTTTTCAGCAAAGCTACCAAAACTCATCAGTAGCTGTTAAATTAAGCTGCCACCCATCACACTGAAAACATTCCTTACGACCCTGCCATGTGAATAAGACCTGTTTTTATGATAAACAGTCTGCTACGTTACAAGTACAAAACTGGAGTTCAAGAGAACACTGTGGTTATATACCATCATGATCTACCAAACCTTAGAGGAATCATAACACCCACTGGAATGTGAGCCACAAGTGAGAAAACATACTGTCTGACGTGTGCGCCCAACGATCCAGTAAGCATTCTACATAAACTATAGCGGGCAGTTATCAGTCGGTCAGGGTAAACGGCCCGCTGTAGATTTATAAAGATTGCTAGCTGGGGAAGACTCAAATCAGCCTGAACATCCGCGTAGTCAGTTCAGAGTTCTCCATGTCTGCATGAAGTAACTTTTCATCCTTGGGTATTCAAAATGTGCTCAGTGAAGATTCTGATCAGACTGTGTGAATGTGCAGGCTGATCTGAATATTCGCTGGGCGCTCATGTCCAAAGGTACATTTTCTGATGTTGCAGCTCATTTCAATAAGTCCCTGCTACAAGTCCCTGTAGTTACAGGCAGAAAACCTAAGAGTTCAAGAGACCCAGTAAGTATTCTACATAAATCTGTAGCGGGCCGTTATCGGTCCATCACCTACCCAGACGGGTCAATAACGGCCCGCTATAGATTTATAAAGAATGCTAGCTGGGGAATGCCATTTGTGATTACATACCATCCTGATCTATCAAATCCTAGAGGAATCATTAACACCTATTGGAGTATTGTTTCATCTTCTGTTCGTCTGAACTGTATTCCTCTATAAACAGAAACTGATGCTAGATTCAGAAGCCAAATAATCTGCACGATATCTTTGTAAGAGCCAGATGAGGCAAATGATGCAGCTCATATTGGCTTCAATCAAAACCACGTGGACTGCTTGTTTCTCGGCTCACTTGGGTTCAACTGTTGGTTTTGCTTTTTGCTCTAGTGTTCCATTGGTGTTATTTGAAAACCCAGGGTTCTCCAAATGTCTCAACACGTTGTTTCTGTTGAGTTCTCGTCTTTGCTTCATTATAGGCTTTGTGATTTGTTAGTTGCCCGCAATGATTCATGGATAGGTTAGAAGACCTCAATACGGACCTAATAAATATATGTTTTTACCACTATTAAAGCTGAGGGTGAGGGTTGAGATCCCGTAAAACTAGCTTAAGCCCACCAGTAATTCAATACTGGACTTTCCAAGGAGATACTTTCATTGTTTTACTTTTTTTGTTAATATGTATTGTTTCACTTTCCAATGTTTTTTTTCTTTAAACAATTAAGTAAATTTATAATGTATTCAGTTAAGTTTGGGTAACAGTTGCCACCTGTTTGGGACAGAGTTGTCAACTCGGCTTGCCATCTGTTCATTTTTTTTGTTGTCTGCCTTTCCCTTTGTTGTTGGGGGCTTGATGTGGCTCTGATTTTAACAGTTCCTGAGTTTTCTTATTTACTCTATGATTTTGAAGTGAGGCTGACATCAGCTAAATTTTAACATGGAAAGTCATGCTAGAAATGACTGATCAAATGCCCTGATCGAAGGAATGTGTACCATTGAAGAACAGTGCAAAATGAAGAACTGTTCATCTCATCATTTGCAATATCAGACAAGAGCTATATGTTGGCGATACCAAGGAAGCCTTAAGGTTCAATGACTCGAACACCGATGGCTCATTTACCGTGGCTGACATCACGAAAACACGCCTATATAATTTAGACCCCGTGAAACCCCACTTTTAAATAGTAAAACTGGGGTTTGCAGGGGTATACATTATTTTTCTTATTTCTGCTCAAAAACATAGATTTTGGGTACTCATTAGAACCGCCTCGCTGAGGCGGTTCTAGCGAGTATTCACAAGGCGAGGCGGTTCTAACGAGTACCCACAATCTATGTTTTGAGCAGAAATATGAAAAATATCAGTTTTTTTTATCTGAAAATTTTCAGGGTTTTTTTTAGGTGAAATTTTCTGTATATATGAATAAGCGTGTTTTCGTAATGATTCGAACTTGTTTTTGAGTCCCTAGAAAATTCTTCCGATAGCTCAAAATAAATAAATAGGGATATTTTATGGAAATTTTCTTATTTCATCATGAAAATGTATGTTGTATGTACTCATCATAATTGAGGTGATGAGGCGAATCTAACAAGTACACTAATACCATTATTCTATAGAATATTGAAAATACTTCCCTAGAGCGGTCACCGGAATAACCGAAATCACCAAAATCACCGAAATCACCACCGAAATCACCGAAATCACCATGGAAATCACCGAAATCACCACCAAGGGGTGGGGTGGTGGTGATGTTGGGGTTGGTAGGTGTGAGTAAAGGTGGATAGAAGTTAAGTTATGTTGGGATTTGGTTACGTAGGGTGAGTAAGGCTATCGAATGTGGCCCCGAATGTGGCGAGTTTTACACCTAAATTTCGGTGGAAATATTTGAAATCACCGTTGTTTATAAAGTTCTGGACACAAATCATACTGTCATATGATGGGGGAGGGGTAGGGTGGTAGGACTACGACAGGGTATGCTGTGTAATGCAAGCTGAGTATGGTTATCGAAGGGCCCGGACCAGTAGTGTAACGAACTCCCAGTGGAAATCACCGAAATCACCGTTCTTTAGTTATGCGCGATACCGTAACACAGTATTTTATATTATACACTTGTAACAAGTTCTGTAAAGAAGTTATGAGTTGACGAGATACGTTTATTTTTTATAGTTACTTTTAACAGTAATAACTTAACTGTTCTAAATATACATTTTGTTTTACGCAATAAATTTCAAAGTAAGACATTTGATTGTTGAATATACAGTATAGAATTATATGAGAGAGAGAGAGAGAGAGAGAGAGAGAGAGGTTTTGATATTTTAGTAGAGAGAGAGAGAGAGACAGAGAGAGAGATTTTAATATTTTAGTAATGTCATGTTTTATGTATAAATAGTGAAATAAAGATATGAAATAAAACATTGTATTCATTGCATTTCCCCTACGACAAACATGGCTTGTTTACGGAGATTTCTAATTTCTGTTTTTTAGCATAGTACATAGTGTGTGGATATTTGTTAGGTATAAGCAGGAATGCAAAGTTCAGGGAACGCCACAATCAGAAGATGAGGCCAACTCATCTCTACCCTATCCTGATCCACCCTAATGTATCATACCTTCCCCCACCCCACCCTTCAATGGTGATTTTGGTGGGGATTTCGGTGATTTCGGTTATTCCGGTGACCCTCCCTAGAGTATCCCATTTGCCTCGACCTGGTATGATTTAACCCACAGTGGCTCGAACATGGGTCCAGAACAAAGTTCCATGATCCCAAAGGTGTTCTAGCCATTGACGTTCGACCGTAGGGACTCGGAAGAAATACTCATGGTCGCCTGCAGCCGAAAACTTCAGAACACAATTACGGTGATGCAACACTGACAGTCATCGACCACGAATGAAATGCTCCTTAATCTTTATCACTCTCTTTGCTAATTCCGCAGATGACGAACTGATGATATTTTTCCTCAAAAACAAAAAAAAAAAAAAAAAAGAAACAATTGTCTCCAAATGTCAAATTGTTTTCTGGAAAAAAAAAAAAAAAAAAAAAAGTGTCATCAATATATGTTGTCTGCTGAAATTGCCCAGAGATTGCTAAGCATCATTTTTCAGCAGATAACATGTTGAAATATTTTTCCTATTTTTCCTAGGAAACAGGATTTGACATTTCATGCAAAGTGTCTCCAGTAGAGACAGTTTACATGAACTGTCAAATTCTGACCGCTGGAAAAAAAAATATCAGCAACTATATTGTCTGATGAAATTGCCCAGAGAGTGGTAAAGGTTAGAGGAACTGCAAAATTACTTCTGCACTGAGCATCTTTCTAAATAAGGGGGCCATAATGGCCCTGTAACTCTCACCTGAGTATCATATCACTTAGAGAACCTGACCTAGAACTGATCACGGCAAACAGTCTGATCAAAATTCATAATGATTATATGAATAAGTAATACGATGTAGCATGTCTAATGGACTCTGAAATAGAGGTCAAGGTCAAATATGGGTGACTGCACTCAAGAGGTCATGCTAAGATGTATGCAGGTGCTAAGTATCACTGGCTGTAGGAGCAATAGTTACTGAGAAGCTGACCCAAACAAACACTTCCAAATATCACTGTAGGACCCAATAATTACTGAGAAACTGACCTAAACGGAAAAACTTAAGAAAGTCACGGGACCGTGAAATATATGTCATAAGTTACCCCGTTCCAAACTTCACCTTGAAATCATCAAGACAAGCATTTTGAGCAAGATTCATGATGATCGTCGTAAAACGAAATTTCCGACTGTAAAACCCCAAATGACAAATTTGAATGCAGAATGCAGTTATCCCCTAATTTTCTATGGAATTTAGGGCGTTAATTTCAATTTTGCTGACATTTAAAATAACAATGAAACCAGACATAAATCAAAGTAGAATGATTCTCGAATATGTTACAATAGCAAAATTAACAGATGATTAGAGTTGACTTATATGGCTCTCTATAAAAGTCTATTTCATATAGTATACATATAGTATGATTAGTATTTATATAGTCTGTTATTTTAATTAAATTTCAATCTCAGTGAGATCTGTGTGAAAAAGTACCCGCGAGAGTACCCGTTTGGTAAGACCAAGGTTGGCAAAAAAAAAAAAAAAAAAAAAGATTTTTTTTTTTCAAAAGCTAATACATGTTAATGGTAATCGTCACGATGATCTGGTACCGACTTCTCATACATTTCGACGTACTTTAGGATATCGAGCAAGCAACCAGACTTGGAAAAATCCATAAGGGGTTTTCCAGTTTCAGTTTCAAATTCTCAATATAGAAAATGGATCAGACCCGGGAGTTGTCCCATACATGAGAGTTCTGTGTTCCAGACGTTCATATTTTACGTTTATATGCTGTTATTTATTTTTTTATTATTCTTCGGAACGCGAAGCATGCACATCTGTAAACAGCAATTATCAATAAATGGGTGCATGCGTACGTACGTCTAACTTGGACTAACTCGGGAGCAGAGAATACAGTTTGAAATATGTAGTCTTAGTGCTCACTGGATAGGCGACATGGCTGGAAGACTGAGTAAGTACACTGTAAAATATACATTTTTTAAGCATTTGAACAGGTTGTACATAGAATTAAAGGCAAACGTCTATATAAGACAAAGGGTCTTGCTTTAAGGCACAATACAGCGGTACTGTAGCTGGCCAGTTCCGGCTTCGAATCTATACCACTCGATGAGTGATACGCTACCACTACCCCATGTGCAGCGCTCCACGGACCAGAGGAGGTATAAGGATCTGTATGGAGGACCCCATATTACTGTATTGAATTGTAGTTTTCTGTCATAAAAATAACCTTTTCTTTATTAATATATAAATGCTTTATTATTATTTGAGCCCGCGGAGGGGGTGGTGTGTGTGTGTGTGTGGGTGGGGGGAGTGATTACTATCAAAAAGGGAAGGGGTGTGCTGCCAGGAGCACGGGACCCCTACTAAACTGCTTTCTAATTCCGTTTGCATTTTTTTCTCATTAACAGCCGCCGTTTTTCAGTTTATTCCTTTCTCTTTTTTTTTTTTTTTTTTTTTTTTATCAAAACAAAATATAACTTTTTGTTTTGTTTATGGGGGCCATTTTTAGACAAACTACATATCATCGAAGTACAACTCCAGGGTAGTTTACCACCCCCTTTCCAGATAGACATGAACCTCGATCCAAATAGGTATATTTGAATCTCTTTCCAGATTTTTTTTTACAATGAAACACACCCCGTTCCAGACAGACTCTGAAAATAAGACCCTTTTGTCAGCACATCCCTACTGATGCTTATATAGTGAGTGCCCCTCCCCGCCTCCCCATCAGGTATTTGAGCCAGCGTCGGGCTGTCCAAACTATAGCCAAAGAGGGATGAATAAGAATCCTGAGGCCCTCCCAGGGGTTTTGGGGAACAGGGGAATAAGGCCATTTATTTCAGGGGAACAAGGGAACAAAAGTCTAAAACTGAAGGGAACGGGGGGGGGGGGGGGTGGAAATGCAATTTTGGGGTACATGGAACATAGAAAATCAAGATTTGCGGGAACAAGAGAAAATGCCGATTTTTTCAGCGGAACAAGGGAACGGGTACCCCCTAGGAAGGCCTCAGCCCTTGCCATACTGAGCGGATGTACAGGCCGATCAGAGTCTTTGATGGTCTCACAGGTCTTTTGTCGTGCGCTGGCTCATTTAACAAGTAACTTTTATTCTGTTTTTTGTTTTTTTTTTGTTTTGTTTTGTTTTTTTGTTGTTTTTTTTTTTTTTTTCTGAATTTTCTGTAAATTTCCTTACAATGCTTTCCTGCCAATTTTGTTTTATGGCTGAAAAAAAAAAACTAGAAATGTGTCAATACGACACAGATGCCCCTGCCCAAGGGCCATCCTGAAGCCGTAAACAAGCATTAAAAAAAATGTAGTTGAAAAAGAGCCGTAACTCCCATAATAATTGGTGGCTTTTACCCTAAATTGAACGACTTATATGACAAAGATGCCCGCGAACGGATATCGAACGGAAACCAATTTTCGTAGGTACGAACAGACGGACCTACGTACGTACAGCGGTGATGATTTTCATTGGGATCCGGCGCGTTTTTATTATCTTTTTGTTATGTATTTCTTGGTGCTTTGGAAGGGCCATAAATATAAAAATAGATTAGGTTACTAAATATAGACAAGGTATATTTTAAGTAACCTAAACTATTTTTGTCTATATTTAGTAACCTAAACTATTTTTTTTACATTCATGGCCCTTCCAAATCGCCAAATAAAAAAAAAAACAAGAAAAAACAAAACAGAAAAAAAAAAAAAAAAAAAAAAACATAAAAATAAAAACGCGCCGGACCCCTATGATACTATATGCACTTCCCTCCCCCATAAAAACACTCTTTACAAGAGCTAAAATCTTCCATATATAGTATAGAAACGCTATTAATCAAGGACGTAAATAATACGTAATTTTATACGTCTTTGCTATTAATTGAATAATTAAGTAGAATGTAATAGTAATTGGTAATCTGCAGAAAGTCAACCGGAATATAACCTCTGACCCAGGTCATGTGATGTAAACAAAGGTTCGAGTTCAAAATATAAATAGGTACTGCCTGTAAGACGTCCCTCTTTTTGATCAACTGAATATTATCAATGATTCTGTAGCAGACAGCAGCTACCACTGGCAGATGCACATTCTGACATGGGTTTTCACCTCTGTATATATGCGCCTCAAAGTATTTCCCTTACAAGCATAGGTCTACGAGACTTCTGGCTACGTATTGCTGCAATAAGTCTGGTAATGTTGCCCCAAGATTGCGACAGTATTGCATTTTATGTGCGAACTAGGTTTCTGACAGTATTGCCACAATAACCCTTTCTGGCGATATTGAGGCAAAACCACCCAGGTATGTACTGACAGTTCAATCTCAGGCAATACTGCCGGTATGCAGGTCGTATTGCCACAACAAAGGCTAATGTTAGTCAAAGTTTTGCAGCTGCGACATGTAAATTCAAACATCTGCAAGAAAACAAAGATTATAATTAAAATGGCTTAATTAGATTCAGGAAATTACAGCTGTTATTGAAAACTGCATACATAATACCAGAGATAGATAGTCATCTTTTATTAGACATGCAAGTTTCTTGAGAAGAACGTTGTTGATTTTATAAATAAAATTAAAAAAAAAAAAAAAAAAAAAACCTCCTCCAAAGGGATGTGAAGGGCACAGCTTCAGTTTATGGTTGATAATGGCTTAATTCCTTATTAAAAGCATGCTGATTCGTTAGCATCTGGCCACATCATTGCCGTCATGACCTTTTAACATTGTTATGAAACTGTAATAATCTTATATGTAGTCTTACTTTCACGTTCTGGCTCAAACTCTGTAAGTTTGAAAATATTTTGACCACCCTTATCAAAATACAGGACTTCTGGCAGTATATTTCGACAATTTTGCAGCAATATTACCGCAATACATTCTGGCAGTATTGTGGCCATATTGAGGCAATACTGGATTTCGTATGCAAATTACTTTCCCGCAATATTGCCGGAATGATCCTTTCTGGCAATATTGCTGCAATACTGCCAAAACCATCTAGGAAATGAACAGGAACTTAAATTGCCGGCAATTCTCACAATAATGTAGCAATTAACTGTGGTTTTCAGTTTCCTGTTAAGTCCAACATACGTAAAAAACTAGAAATAAGCTCAACTTGATTGAGTGAGGGAATGTGCTAGAATACCGATGGATTTGAAAATTGCATGCCAGTATGAAATGTACTTAACAAACACATCTTTCACAGAAAAAGTTTATGAAGAAGACCTTGGTTTTAATGTTACATCGAGCACAAAATGTCAAATGTCCTTATGTCTCCTTTTTAATTGAGACTATCCTTCACTCTGCTGTTGTGAAAATGTAATAATTTTGTATTTCCTACTTTCACTGCCTGGTTAAAGCAAGTCTTACAGGTCAATTTCTAGAATCCATGCAGAACAAAAGAACTTATCTGTTTCAGAAATATAGCTACCTTAAGAAAAAATTACAGTGTTGAACAATAAGGAAACTATCTGAAGAACGCTCACTTTTATCAAAAACAGTTGGCTAATATGTCCCTGTTAATGATTGAAACAGATTTTAGTTAAACACAACTTCTTTGTTTTCATCAATTCCCTCCGAAATTATTAAAGAAGTGACACAAAAAATACCGCTGAGCGTGCTCCAGTTTTGGCAATAAATTGTTGCCGGAGTGGTCATATTCTGGCAATAAAATTCAATAAGTTATTGCCAGAAAAAGGTTGTTGTGGCAATAAAATATTGCCAGAAGCCTGGCTTGTTAATGCCACTATTATTGCAATATTGCAGCTTCAAGAATCTGGCCTTTCTGGCAACAAGTTTATATTGCGGCAATACTGCCGCAATATTGCCGCAGCTTTTCATATTGCAGCTTCAAGAATCGGCCTTTCTGGCAACAAATTTATATTGCGGCAATATTGCGGCAACTTTTTCATTTTGGTAAGGGCAATTACAAAAGTTCAAACAGAACAAAAGGCATGTCAACTGCAAAGAACATAGATTCACTTCGGACAGAACAGAGTGTTAAACAGTTTAGATTATCTAAGGGCACGCACTTTTATCCAAAATGTACAATTAATGTATTCCTGTGAGTGACTAATGCCCATCCGTTCCCTCCAAACTTTAAAGAGGAAGTTGAGCACGAAGTCTCCATTGAGCATGCCCAAGTTCTGGTAATATTTGTGGCAACAATATGGAATCCAAAATTTTTGCTGCAAATGTTGCAAGAAATAATGCTGCAAGTCTGAAATGTCGCCAGAAGTGTTGCTACGATAGTGGCAATATTGCAGCTTCAAAAATCTGGTATTTCTGGCAGCAAATTAATGCCACAATATTGCGGCAACATTTTCATTTTTGTTAGGGTTGTCATTCTACAGGTCAGTTTCATTAAAAATACCACACACACACACACACACACACACACACACACACACACACACACACACACACACACACTTTCACACACACACACACACACATATATATATATATATATATATATATATATATATATATATAAAAGCTGACGGTACATTTTTTTTGTTTAATTACAATAATGTTTAAAAACGTGTCAACGCGTTTCGCCCAGCTCGTGTCAGGACTGTTGCATACTAACTTAGTAATGTCGTCATGTGATATCACACTGCACCCTCTAATCACACTGCACCCTCTAATCATAAGATTTCACCAGATTTTAACAGAGGAGAATATAAACAACCATTGTTCAGCGTACATATGTATCCGTGCGTTCGCTGAAGCAGTTTCATTGCTCTTGTGTACAGCTTAATGGGGTACAATTTTTCCATTCCATCTTTTTTTAGTCTTACTTGTTTGCTTTTCTGGTAAGGGTTACAGTTTAGATTGCGCGCATAATCCTATTGTCAGATTAGTATTTATGCAGATCTCTACAATACTGAAAAAGCATAACATGCAGGCTATACACTACATCTTTAATGTTTTCAGGTAAAACCAGTATATCTCCGGAGTGTCCAGATTATAAATGTTTATCTAGAAGATTATATAGAGCACTTGAAGATATCGGAGCTTCCGTTGAAGTAAGAGAAGCACAGATAGAACAGAATGCAACAAGGGAAATTTTAATGACACTTTGCGTTCGACACAGTAAAGACGACGACGACGATTCACAGAACAGTACAATAACTGGAAAACGTTCTTCAAGAGCTGGGTCGTTTTATATTTTTGGAAGTTCATTTGAAGGGACATCGACTCCTGGACTAAACTCTGATGTTGATTATATGCATGTACACGAAGATGTACCTGCTGTTACGGATACAGTTCAGGCACAAAACTATACTGAGTGTCTGCTGATGGTACAAGATCCTAACACTCAAGCAGGTTACTTTAAATTACAATATGTAGAAAATGGGGTCCCTTGTTCGGTGGACTGTTATGGTCCACACGTCGGTTCATGCCCACCTACTGCATTTTCACCTTCTGACAGACACGTGTTTTCTGTGGACAAAGACGGTCGCATTGTGGCGGATATTGCACGTGGTTCTTCACTGGGTGAGAGACACGGTCCTGCGTTTACAAAGAGACCCTCAAAAGGAAAAAAGCCCTCGGATTTTGTTCCAGCTGTACGATGTCGCACGTGGCCGGATTGTGCATCAGAGTGGCTAACCAGACAACGACACTACAACTGCCCAGCAGAAGATTTAATTGACATATGTAAAACACTAGGATGTTTTCTGGTGCAAGTAGGGCATCCGAACAGTGTTGAAAATCGTCAACAGTGGAGAATTTCATTTTCGTTGCAGGAAAGGCTTTTGGTCACTCGCTTTAATTCAATTCAGTTGAAATGTTATATTCTCTTGAAAATGATTAAGAAGGAAATAATAAACCACACTTTGGGGACAGAATCAGTCTCTTCTTATCACTGTAAAACCTGTCTGTTGTATTTAATAGAAAATACACCTGCTGACTTTTGGACAGAAGATAATTTGCTGGCTTGTCTTCATAACTGTTTAAAAATGATTCTGACATGGGTTGCCTCGGGCGTTTGTCCGAACTATTTCATTCCTGCAGAAAATATGTTCGACGGGAAACTGTCCACAAACGTACGTGTCAGACTTATGAACCTTTTAGAAGACATGCTTTCGGCTGATTTTAAATATTTAATAGACATCAAATCTGATGGGTTAGGAGACATTTTCAAGGAATATAAGGCCACAGGACAACGCAGTGCTAGGCACAGCTCCATTTCCATTGCAGATTTTGCGTATAGTAAGGAAATGCATGCACTTCTTTCCTTTATGATGCATTCAAGAAACTTGTTTTTGAAAAACTGCGAGACCAAAGATACACAAGGAGCGGTCAAACAGCTCCATTTATTAAAGGAAAAGCTTCTGAAGACTGAAAGAGTCAATGAACATTTACGCGAAGAAACGCAAAAAGCAGTGTCTCTTGTTTTGCCATATGTTGAAGTGAGTCTGATGTCTTGTCTAACGGTTTTAGCTGTGCGTTCCGGCAAAGATATCGACATGTTGCTGAATTCGTTAAAAAGTGACACGTGGCATGAAGTAAGATTGAAATCAGATTTGTTCAGTTCTTCACTGAAACAAGCATCTCTTCTGTACATGCTAAGATTTTATGATATTTCCTTGAGTGTACTGTTACCTTTGCAAAACTTAGTAAGAATTACATTGTCACTTTGTAAATGTGGTTTTAATACTGTGCGTAGTCCTGCTCTAGAAATGATGTTCATCAAAGTCTCTTCCGCGAAGGAGTTGTTAAATAAGAATTTGATACCATGCAGTGTATACCTACCAGCAGAAAACGACCTAACACCGCTTGCGATTTCTTATGAGATGAATCTTAGGTCTGTCGGTTTTATCCCTGCTTATCAAGAAAAGTGTTACAACTGGGCAATAGTTGATGGAAAGATTCTGTTTTATTTCTTGCTCTACCTGAATCACTCTGCCATTGGAATGGAAGCTAATGCAACAGCTGACGTAGAAAACATGGTAAAGATTATTCGAACAGACTACTATCTTGGTCACAGAGAAACAGCGTTTAATCTTCTTGGATGGGTATACAAGGAAAGAGGGCTTGTTGACCAGGCTGTAGAATGTTTTCAAAATTCAGTGGTCATACAGCCCAGACATAATGCAGCGTTTTGGCACATGTTAGATATAGTGCGAATGAAATCGGCCAATCGCAGCCAGCGTGAATGATTTAAGATACCTGCGGGCACTATGTTGAATTCTAACGATTCTCGCCTATATAGCCAATGGTTAAATTCAGTGATTTGTTCTGGCGCCGTTCCGACGTCATTTTGACACTTTTCTGACGTCAATCTTCGTTTCCACGACGTTAGACTCTGTGACTTGTTTTTCTCGCGTCAACAACGTAAGAAATGCATGTAAACGTCAGCGTTACAGTCAAAACTGTTGGCGCGATTTCTTTATTTGATGGCGAAGGGTACAATTATTTTTTCGTCGTTTTCTATGTGTTCGAATCGAAATAGATCAGCTCTTGTGCGTGATTTGTTGAGTAATAAATCACTGTGGAGATCAGTTGTAAAATAGATCAAATCACAAGCGCGGAGCTAGAGCTGATCTATTTCTTAAATAACATCATATCAGTGTCGGTGCGACGTCATGAAGGAGGATTTTCTGTCATCAATTATTACTCAGCGGGCACACAACGTTCAGTATTTACATTCTCCGTGCATTTACAGCAAAAAGAAAACCTTTAGTTAACTACCGGGACGTGATGTTGTTCATACTTCAAATTTTACATTCTCAGTGCATTACAGTAAACCCCTATAGCTAACTATTGGGGCGTAATGTTGTTCAGACTTCAACGAAGACATTTACCCATGGGGCGTCACATGATCATTAAGTGGCGTCAATATAAACTATGGTTCTCTCTAATATGATTGGACGATGGCGACGTACACATATGACGTCAACGACGCTGTTCCACTGTTTATAGGAAAACTGCGTACAGTTGTTTTCTTGTTTCAATTTTAGCCCTCAAACCATTTTTTTTCGTCAAATAATGGATGAAAAATAATAAATTTAAGTAATAAAGGCAATTTATTAGTATGTACAACATTGGGTCGCGAGCAAAGCTCACACGAATCCCGAAAATCTTACTTTGCTCGTGACCCGATGTTGCTCATACTTCAAACAACGTTAAAATTACCTTCATTTCTTAAAAACAACGTCATGTCACCGTCGATGCAACGACATGATGGAGGACTTTATGTTTTTAATTATTACCCTAACGGGCATATAACTTGAAACAGCCTCATAACGTTGCATCGACGTTGATACGACCGTGTTTTAACGTTGTGTGCCTACTGGGTAGTGCCATCAACACAATGCCAATATACTGGCACTGACAAAAACATCCTCTTATCCCAGTTAGCACGCAACATTATATGAGCGTCGATAAAACGTATTGCTACGAGTTGTCAGGCTCACCAGTTGTTTGGACTTTGCTTTTGAATAGCACCTCTGGCATTTCAAGATACATGTCTAAAATTTCAAGAAGTTTCTTTCTCAGCCGGACTTTCGACCATTTCTGACTGGAAAGTGGTCTTTGTTACAGCAGTAGTTATTGTCTACGCCCGTGGGCGGAGACAACTACATAGAGTTTGGTTGGGACACGGAAGTGAATCCGTTGTTGACCCACAGTGCATCATTGGCCTTATACATGTTAGCAGAACGCAGATAGGTCAGTTTCAAAATGACTACAGGGCATAAGTGAATTATGACTTTCAATATGACTACAGGGCATAAGTGAATTATGACTACCAGTCACATTGATGTTGATGGTTAATATGAAGGAATATATGACTAGCGGACATATATGGAATGACTACAAATTACATATAATATCATTTTTGAATTATGACTACAGCCTACAGAGCATATTGGGGTTTCATGGTATGACTTCAGATCATACAAGTCACCCTGGCGTCCTCGTGGCTAAAATCAGATTTACCAAATCTGGTATTTCAGCTAAATTTTCATATCTGAAAGAATACAAAGAATCTTTCAAACATCAGTATGACTCTAAGTCATAAATCATATATGCCCTTTAGTCATACTTGTCTTCAGCTCATAAATACACAATCAAAAATAAATGCAGGCATGTTGTATTTAATTTTCCACATATGATCTGAAGTCATAATTTTTTTTCCACTTGCCATGAAACACCAATGTGCCCTGTAGTCATAATTCAAAAATGCCATTATATGTGATTTGTAGACATTCCACATATGCCCGCTAGTCATATATTCCTTCATATTAACCATTAACATCAAAGTGACTGGTAGTCATAATTCACTTATACCCTGTAGTCATATCGAAAGTCATAATTCACTTATGCCCTGTAGTCGTATTGAAACTGACCTATCCGCTCTGCTACATATTATATGCTCGTTTTGTCATGTTTCTATAACTAAAACTCGAGAATAGCTGGTGCACAGAATAGAATAGAATAGAATATTCTTTTATTTGAACACCTTCATATACAGACGGTGGATTCTGTTTGGAGATGTTCATTTCATATTACGTGTGTGACGGGTAAAGCTCAAATCAATGTCTGCATCCGCACATTTTGACTTGCTAGACTGCGCGTCTGCAGTTTGATCAGAGAAATCGCTATTCACATACAAGTTAAATACTATTTGCAGCGCATCGTAGAGAAGGTACTTCCAATGAGTGCCCAAACAGAGAAGAAAAAAGTTTTTGATAAAAAAGTAATATATATTTTTTTATCAGTAAATGTCTTTTCATCTACATGTGTATGTACTATTTGGGAGCATGGGGTGAAAAGTAACAGATATACGTAAAGTAATTAATCCTTAAAATGCCAAGAAAACCTGTATCTGAAACGCCTGCTGCATCTTCTTGCAAACTTTTCAAACATACTTTTTGCATATAGGAGCCGTCCGATCTGGGTCCACACTGTTTGCAAGAATGACTTTTAAAGTAACCGGCAGGAGACAAAGCAGACGACAATTGTTGTGTTTGGCATCTTAAGGTTTAAAATCATTTAAAACATTTGGCCAGTAACCTACACCGGTAAAAATTGTTTCCGTATTTTACTTTTACTTCTTAAACACATAGCACGCTATATGGACAAAGTCAGCCGACGACAAATTGACATTTTTTTTTCTTTTTCTCCAAAAAATAGGAATTGGCATTTTATGCAAAGTTTAGTCACTGATTAGCCGTCTGTTTGCTCGAGGCATGCTAAACATACCGGAAATGTAATAATTAACACAGAATAATAATAATGATAATAATAATAATAATGATAATAATAACGCCTTAAAACGGAAATTCAGTAACGTCTAATCAGTGATAAGGTACCAAGTATTAACTTTTACAAAAAAGCTTGGTCTACGCTGAACACACAGATAAAGCTGGCCGAAGATTAATAGAGGTCAGTGTGATTTAAGAGACCAATGTGACTGATACTTCATGATCCAGTCACTGGTCATTATATTTCTGGACACTACATGTACTTGATAGATCAACATGAAACTTGACATTTTATGTCAATCTTTAATCATCTTTAACATTTATTGTGAGAAAAGTGTAGGCAAAGGTTTTCGTGAAAGCTAATACTTGGTCATAAATGACGTTGAGCAGTTGATTGATTTACTTGAAACTTAAATCGGCTTTAACATTTATTGTGTACTAAGTGTAGACCAAGCTTTTTTTGTGAAAGCTAATACTTGTCTAACATTTGGTCCGCGCCACGCGAAAACGTGTCTTCGGGCATATGCGGACAACGAAGGCCCAGATCAGCCTGTCCATACGCTTAATATATTTCCTATAATACTGTAGGTGCGCCAAGCGAACACACAGATCAGCCTGCGAATCCGTATAGGCTGATCAGAGTTAGTTGTCCGTTTGAAGACGCTTTGGATCCTTGGTTACCCACAGAGTGTCCTGTAAAGTCTCTGATCAGACTGTGCGGATGCGCATGCTGATCTTTCCTGGGTAAACATGCCGTCTTGTAGGAAATGCTGTACCTGGCTCATTTGGTCATTACAGACCACTTCTCGAGCTCTTCCATACCTTCTTGTTTTATTCACAATTGTACTAACTGAATTCATTGTTTGTTGACAAGTTGGGAAATAAAACCTTAATTTTGAGAACATTTGAAAGTACCGTATTCGACCTAATTACCGCACATGCTCCTATAAGCGCACAGTCAAGCAGTTTAGAAATTTAAAAGATTACAACCAGACTTATAAAAAACATATGTTGTGGGTACTCATTTGAATTGCCTCGACAAGTCGAGGCAATTCAAACGAGTACACACAACATTTGTTTCTATAAAGAAATCAGAAAATAATATCGCATAAGCATTATTAAATACGCTCCTCATGAAGTCCTCTGTTGATCTTTCTTTAAAATGTGCCCTTATTAGGTGGATATTTTACCACAAGTTTTCCCAGTGTTTTTGAAAAACCTAAGCGCACAGTGCGGTAATTAGGTCGAATACGGTAACTTCTTTTAAATTTCTAAGAAACTTGAAGATTATTTTATGGGTTGGTCAGGAGCCGTATATAAAGAAGTTAACGAGTATAAAATTGCTTTCACAGGTCTTACCTTTCAAAAGAAAGTGGTTGGGGAACTTCCCAATATTGAGGTGATTGTGGATGCAAATGAGAGATAGTAGCAGTATTTCTATTATCTCCCTTGACAGGTAAAGTCCAAGGTAGATCAAATACTAACCAGGTCCTTCTAATTGGAATCCTCTGCTTTTATCATAGGTCATCAGTGAAATTAAACAAATTCTTAACTTTACATTTCTCCATATCCACATGGAAGATTAATTAATATTATATATTTCATTGCACAGAAAATATTTCTTCTAAATATTTTGGATGCTGTATTGGCATATGACCTTGTTAAAATTAGATTTATTAAGGAAAAGGAAGTGATACTTAATGGAAACACTAATGATAAAAGCAGAGGAATCCAATTAATTGGACCTGGTTATTTACAGAGAGTAATCAAGGGAGTTAACTGACTGCTTTCTCCTATTCACATACTGAATGGCAAACAGTGCAAATCCAGATAAAAGCCAACTGATCTGGATCTACACTGTTAGCGAAGGTGAGACATATACGGGTTCAGCAGGGTCAGGATTAAAACTGTCTTCAGAGCCATATCTGCTTAGTATGAAAATAGGCCATTGCATGGGTCTTCGAGCGAATATTTGCGTTGTCTGATCAGGTCTGCATTGTACGTCATAATGCCCTGAAGACATATTTCTTATTGCTAGGTTCATTATACATTTTACATTCGTTTAATATGAAATACTTGTTTTTCAAAGGATTAAAATATTAGTAGGGGTTTAATCCAAATTTAAGCTGTTAATCTATTAAACCCGTTAATCTCTATTGTATTTACTCCAAGTATTGGGACAGGCAGGTCAGAGCAAACAATGTAAATATGCAGCGTCTGATCAGAGTCTACACTGTTTGCCACTCCACAGTTGCATTTTGTTGACGCATTAGCAGGTAGTGATATGGACTTTTAGATTTTAATTGGTCCGGTCAAATTTTAAGATATTTATTGTAAACCGTTAAGGGGTCCTAAGAATTAGCACAAATACGGTGCTCATACACAAGTACACAATGTTTAGGTTTTAAATACATATAATGATTTTGGGTCTTTATGTGTAGGCAACATGTCTGGCTGAAAACAAAGTAAATAATCTTGCTAAAAGAAAGGAATACTTCCATACCAGACAGACAAAAACAGAGAGTAATGGGAAAGTTAATGTTTCTTCTGACTTTGGCAATGGCTGTTCATTACAGTATGCAAGGCTGTACCATCGGAGCTGGCTGGCAGAGATTAACAATGGGAGAGAGACTCTTGGCAGCAAACGCAGTGGTCTACGGTAGAACTATCCAGCATCTCGCTAGCATGCGGACAGTTTTTGGCAGGACGAGCGCGGTGGTCGATGCTTTATTTGAAGTTAACTGCGTGATCAAATCAGGAGAAGCGGATATTGGACCAGTCATTACTATCGAGGGTGTAACACCACGTGACGCGTGTTCTGGATCTACGGGAAATATGCAAATCGGACAGGAAGCCTTTGTAGCTTTGAAGCCGACAGCGGATGGAAATTTCGAATTTGATGAAGTGATGCCTGCTCAAAGCGCCGTGTTCCAAGCGACTCGTTCGAATTTCCTCGAGATTTCCCGGCTTTGCGGACTGCAATCTTGGTTGCCACCAGTGAACGCCACAGTAGACAGTTGTCCAGTATGTGGCGTCGCTAATTTCACAAGTTCTGTTATGGCTACGGACGATTCTACCGGCTCAAGCCCCTGCATTATTAATGGAGCCCTTGTGAGCAACAGTAGCGATTGTGACGTCATTCTAACCGGAACTTCAAACACGGAGGACAACTGTATTGCAACAACGTTTGCAAATACATGTACCCATCTGCTGTATAGCTTCGAGGAAGTTGTTTGTGTCTGCACGTACAACTCGAACAACCATGGATATTTTCCAGATGTTGACACTGCGGGACAAGCTAGGTCGTCATACACAGTCGTACTGGGGTTTTTGCTTGCTTTTATGTTAAAATACACTGGTTAACCCTTCGTAGGTTAATCACCGGATAAGATGATATTTTTTTTTTTTAGAAAATAGGGCTCCTGTAGTATTCATGTGAAAATTACTCAGGAAAATCAAGCTCAATTTCCTCGATAAAAAAAGGAAAACTATTTTAAAATGTCTGCTAATATTTGAACTTGAGAACTGACACACTTATATGGTCTTAATCCATTTTTGTCTGAAACCCCCAAAAGGATATTTGACAAACAAGACAGAGGCAGATCAGATGCCACAGAACGTGGATCAGAGTGTATACTGTTACCACTTAATACAGGAATTTCTATAAAACATAGTATCAACCAGACACCCTGCTGTTGGAAATAGATTGGTCCAAAGAGTTGTGGTAGAAGAGTCCACCCGACGTAAATGGGTTAAAATACTCTTTTCCCCGGTCCCCTTATCTTAAGGGAACAAGTTAAAAAAAAAAAAAAAAAAAAAAAAATGCTTCATAAGGTTGTGTCACTTTGAAGTATTTTTTTTGGTAAATTGGATTGAAGGCTCCATATTCCTCAAAAATAGACATTTTATTCTCGAAGAAAGATTTAATAAATTGATATATGGTATTAATACAGTCATAAAATGTGGCACCTGACAGCCTGTAAATTTTCAGTTAGTCTCTCGTTCTTGAAATTAAATCATTTTTTATCGTACCTTTGAATTAATGTTGTCAACATTAATTCAGAGATACGATAGAAAATCATTTCATATTTGATCTAGTTCAAAAACGAGAGACTAACAGAAAATTTACGGACTGTCAGATGCCACATTTTATGATCATACTAATACTATGTATCAATTTATTAAACCTTTCGGATACAAAAATGTTTATTTTTGAGCATCACGAAAACGTGCCTATATAATTTTGACCCCCTTAAACCCCACTTTTATATAGTAAAACTGGGATTAACAGGGGTATACTTTTTTTTCTTATTTCTGCTCAGAAACATAGATTGTGGGTACTCGTTAGAACCGCCTCGCCGAGGCAGTTCTAACGAGTACCCAAAATCTATGTTTTGAGCAGAAATATGAAAAATATCAGAATTTTTTATCTGAAAATTTTCAGTTTTTGGAGGTGAAATTTCCTATATATTTGAATATGCATGTTTTCGTAATGGGAACATGGAGCCTTTAAATTGAATGCTGTTTTATTACACCGTCATCTCAATTTCTGGAATAAAATAGATATAACCCTAGAGAACTATAATTCGTCGGAGTGCATTCATATCTTGTATGTTCATTATCATTTATTCGGAGAAAAGCGTTAATAAGACTGTAATATTTGTGAAATGATGTTTTATTGTTATCAGCTTATCAATCTGTTATTTAAACTTATAAGCTTCAATCTGGGAAAAGAGTTGTGAGCCGCACGTAATTTCAGAAAACGTACCTTCGGACATGTGTGTCCAGCGAAGATTCATATCAGCCTGCGCGGCTTTCTGAATCTTCACTGGGCATATTTCGGATAGCCAATGATGCAAAGTTTCTTCATGCGGACAACGAAGACTGATAAGACTGCGCGGATGCGCAGGTTGATTTGAACCTTCTTTTGGCGCACATCAAAAGGTACATTTTCTTACGTTGCGGCTCTTATTATGTCACGTGCCAACAGTGAAGACCCAGATCAGCTTGCACAACCCCGCAGTCTAATAAGGGTCTTCACCGCAGTTTAATTCTTGGGTTCCTTTCCCATGCAATATACTAAAACATTACAAACTCGTTTTTCTTTGAAATACACATCCTCGGTTACCCAGGTGAGATGAATAGTGTAACCTTATGGATCAACCTGGGTTACCGAGGATGTGAAATATAGTATAGGCATACTGGTGTAGATACATGGTATGGATTGCCAGTCAGTTCAGGTGTCCAAATCTCCAATATACTAACCGAAACAACAAATGAACTCAGTTGAAGGGGGCTGGATAGACTTGGTAGTTTTCAGCCATTTTCAATAAGGGAGACAACTTTTGTGACTTCCTGTTTGCTTTACTGAACAGCAAGCTACTTCTGAAAAGATGTCTACTCTAAAAGGACAGAAATTGCTCTCCTTGGGAGCGAATTCTTCCCGACCCATTTTCACAAGGGAGACAAAATGTTTTGATAGAGCTGTCTCCCCGTAAGTATATCAATTAACCTTTAGTACAGAGATGGGAGTGTACGATTAAAGAGGGTTTAAAACGATTATTAATGATAGTGATATAAACACATCTTTAAATATTTCCCTGTTTTATGTCTATTGTTTAGTCGTATATATTTGTGTTGTGCATATATTGTAATTATATTGTTGTAGAGGGACACATGGTAGACTGGATTTTACCATCAAATATTGTATTAACCTGTTGTAGTCGGGAGACCCGTAAAAGGGTAATTGGCAAACAGTGCAGACCCAGATCAGACGCTGCAGAACGCGGAGTCTGATCAGGGTCTCCACTGTTTGCAAATAGTTTAGCCATTTTTCTCTAGGAATATGTAAATCTCATAGCCGGACGTACCTAAAATTGAAATTGGACTCTTCCAATATATAGTATGGGAGAGTCTATTCAGTATAAAATGAGTTAATAAAAATAAACAAATGAGCCTCAATGTAAGAAAAGGTACGGTATGTGCCCCTAGCAAGACCCAAATCAGCCTGCACAGTTGTGTAGTCTGATCAGAGTCTTTGTTGTCTGCATGAAGAAGCTTTGTATGCTTGGCAATCAAAAATACGTTTAGTGAAGATTCTGATCAGACTACATGAATACGCAGGCTGATCTGAATCTTCAGTGGGAGCCTGCCATCCAAAGGTTTATTTTGTAATGTACCCTTAATATTTGCACTCCGAATTTCTTACTTCCTTACCATACTGTTCTTAGTCTCAGCATGTTCATTTGACCCATTTAAGACTAGAGACCCCTAAACAGGTAACTGGTAAACAGTGCAGACCCAGATTAGACGCCGCAGAATGCGGCATCTGATCAGCTTCTCCACTGTTTGCAAATAGTTCAACCATATTTCTTTAGGAATATCTACATAATATAGCCTACATACATAAAATCGAAAATACTCTTCCAATATATACGCGGGTCGTGCAAAAAGTTCTGTCACTATGTAATAGGCTGCCTTAGTTTTATCCCAGGTATATTTTAAAATGCTTCACTGCACTTGAATGGTGTGTTGAATAGCTAACGATACCCGTTTATTTCGTGCAAATTGCTTTCCAACTGACCGAGCTATTTCAAATTGAAATAGATACAGTCATATACACTGACCAATTTATTTGTTACATTGGAACATGGACCAGAAGACTGAAATTCGCAGCTATATTAAATGCCGCATTAGGCTTAATATAGATTCAAAGCAGATACTTAATGAATTGTATGGTATATATGGACCTCAGACCATTCCAATGCGCACAGTTTTTAGGTGGGTTAAAGCTTTTAAAGCTGGGAAATTTTCTGTTGAAGATGATACCCATCCTGGAAGGCCTAAAACCTCTGTTACCAAGGCTAACATCGCTACTGTAAAGATTGTGGTCGAACAGGATGCGCGATTGTCTGTCAAAGATATAGCTAGTTGTACTGGCATATCAGAAGGCAGTGTGCAAACAATTCTGAAAAAGCGTTTGGACCTGAAAAATGTTTGCGCTAGGTGGGTACCTGATTGCTCACTGAGGAGCAAAAGACACAACGCCTTAAATGTGCCCAGGAACTTTTGAAAACATACAAAGGCTGTAATAGTCGGGTTATTTCTAACTTGCTAACAGGTGATGAAACCTGGGTGCACATGTTTGAGCCACAAAGAAGGGCTGATAATGAGCAATGGAAGCGAAAAGACCAAAAACGCCCATGTATTGCCAAGAGAACCATAAGTTCAAAAAAGATGTACGCAATTCAACCCCCGCTGAGGTAGGCAACATTCTTTCCTGGAGATTGATCATGAAATGTTTTCTACGGTCATTCTCTCCCTTCCGCTGATTCAAGAAGGGCAGTTGTCAGTTTCTGGCGAAAGAATGTGCACAATACTGGTTAACCGCTTAGAGGACTAAGCCTGCCCAGTAAACGTGTGGTTAGGTAAACTGACTGCGCTCAACATGATCCCATTGGGTTGACTGGGCCGTAAAACCTGAATACAAACAAAAAAACCTTCCCTCCACTTTCCATTGCCCTCATAGAAAGCTTCATTTTTGGTTGAACAAGTAAAGGACTTCTGACAGTAGCAATGTAAATTTGCCTACAAAATGATGGAAAATAAAGTTTCAGTAAAATGCATAATTAACATTGCAGTGGACATGCATATTTTACACAATATATGTAAGTGGCAACCTGAGGCAAGGGGGGAATGATACCCTAAAGATAAAAAACCCTATTTTGTCATTCTCAGTTTAGCAGTTTTAAGTATAGAAAGAAGTATAACTGTTATAAATTGAACTATCTGAACTGTTATGGCCTGGCATATTCGTGTTAGTAAACAGTTTAATTTAACTGGTCTATATATTTAGCCATGTCCCTGACAGCTGTTGCAGAAATGCAGCCTCCACTCAGTACTTCAGGATTTAAAGCCTGAGTCAGTAATGTGCATTTGGAAGGCAACTGTACAACACAAGATACCTGTGCATATATTGTATATAAAGCCAATGAAGTGGAACTTACAGGTAGATGTGGTATACACAATAGGGCTCCAGTTAAGTAGTCAGATGTATTTCTATTTCTTATTCTACTGTGACAAAAATAACCTTGGTTCTTAATCATCCATGGCACTCAACTATATTACAAATCCTTTCTACCTTCAGTAGTCAGAGACTGGACTGCTCTACCTGTTTTATCAAGAAATTCCCCCACAGTAGAATCTTTTAAAAGATCTCTGAGTACTAATTCAGGTGAAACACCATCCTATTTCTATCTCGGTGATAGACTAGGTCAAATACATCATGCAAGACTTCGAACTAACTGTAGCTCTCTAAACTATTATTTATACCATAAAAATATCATTGAAGACCCGAGATGCACGTGTGGACTACCCGAGACCAACAAACATTTTCTGTTAGAATGCCGAAAATATAACGCTATAAGAATGGATATGTTGCATGAAGTATCGCAGTTCTGCCAAGCAACATTACATACCCTATTGTTCGGGAACATGGCTTTAACAGATGAAGCGAATGAATCAATTTTTAAATACGTACATAAGTTTATTCAAAGAAGCAAATGCTTTGAAATCTCCTCTTGAACTGTCCTACAAACTGACATATATCAATACTAATTTCCATATAGCTAGTAACATAATATGTTGTCTGAATATTGTTTAGTTTTCTAATATAACAATACATTTGTAGTTTAAAATCGGTTTTAATCCATAAGTCTCAATGCTTGAAGCAAGATTTGATTTTTATTTATTTAAGTAGGGCCCCCACATCACTTTCTTTACTTCTGGCCTATATTACGTGATTGTGCCTGGAAAATATTATTTTTTTATAAGTCGTATTCTAATACGTCTCTATTATACATCCACTACTCTCTAAGCTCTTAAACTGCACTCTCATTTCGCTTCTTTTCTTTCACCTTTCTTTCCTTTTGTTATTTATTCAGTTAGTTAGCTAGTTAACTACTTGTACATGCATGGTCACAACGTTTTGATTTGATGCTCACGAACTGAGGGAAACGAATTCACATAAGCTATATAGCTTTTTTCGAATCCCTTTTATATATTAACATACTCATGTAATGTCTATGTAGATGTATTGAGAAATATATGAAATAAAATATGTTTAAACCAATCATCCATATTGTCTTGTGAATCTAACGAGATTCCAAAATTTATCAGTTTGTATAAAAATAGTAAAAAACACACTGATATTTATCACTAGGATAACAAGCATACCTGGAGCACCTGGTTACATATGGGATCACTGAACAATAAATGCAAGTACTGCTATAGGGTATGTTAAATGTTTGGTACAAGTTTTTATTTTTATGTGGAAAATGTAAATTAATACCATCAATTGTAGACAAATAATTGGCTATATACCCAAATATAAGGCTGTATTTTATAAGGATATGCATACACATTTACTTGCATAAAAAAAAATATCCAAATCTGGGCCCAGTTGTTCAAAGCGTCGTTAGCTTAACGAGCTCGTTAAGGGTCATTTCGTTAACTGTTTTAGCGGATTCAATACACAATATTTTGATATTTTTTGCTGAAAAAATGTGAGGAGCTTTTGCACTGCAAAAGCTACTCACATTTTTTCAGCAAAAAATTTCAGCATATTTGCGTATCACTCGATTTAAATTTTAACTAATCGTTAACTAACGACGTCGTTAGCTTTGAACAACTGGGCCCAGGATGATTTTTATTTTTCTTAAAATGTTACCCCTTCCTCCTATAGAAATAAAATACAGCTTCTGTATGACAAATATTTACAATTTGGCTTCTTCTGCTTCTTTATAGGACAGTTGCCTTCCTAAAAATACCAAAGATAATTGTATGGAGAAATCATAGAAACAAGGACAACCTGCTAAAAAATAGGCAGATTGCCTATGTTACCGTCAGAGGTCCTTGGTCACATGATGGAAAATTACTTTCTGTATCATGATGTTATTAAGTCTCCCAATATAATGTAACCAAAAATATTATGAAAAGTATACAATGGCGCTATGCACAACAGTTAGTCATATATGCTTAAGCTTAATATTGGACTGATTTACATATTGTGAAGTGCACATTATATATATCAGTTTCTATTAAAAAAAATCCCAAATCATAAAAACCTTCGCAGCTGTGTGATCATATTTCATTCATAAAGTACATGTAAAAAGTCTTGGAGCCAGGAAAAAATAAACATTTTATGTCTTTGCCCCATCCCACTCTTCCTCTCACCCTACCCCCACCCCCACCAAAACAAAAACAAAACAAAGAAAAAAACATTAAAGAAATGTTATATAAAATCAACAATACAAATTTTAATATTTTACTTGACTTGCCAACTATCATGGCATATACCCACTATGAAAAGAAAAGAAACATAGAAGTAGTAAACAATTTTATTTGTAATATATGAATAGATATAATATCTTCCAACAAAGTACTTGTAACAGTGTAAAAAGTCATTTTTCGAAAATGGAGAAAAATTATAAAACTACCTTAAAAAAGTCGATGGCATGCCATCGCAAATCCCCACACTTTCATCATTAAGCAGAGAGAAAGGAAAAATAATGTTGCTTTCGCACAACCTTCCACACTGAAAAGTCATATATAAAGTTTGGTTAAATTAAAATTCTGCTTACTGGTTTAGGAGGAGATAGTGTGACGGGACTGACAAACAGAGGCCTTCGCAATATCTCCATCATTTTTTTTTAATAAAAATGTGAAAAGATAGTAACCCCACTATTTTCGTGTAACAGGCAGATAACTCTGTAAAAAAAAAGTGACGAAATTTGCCCATTAGCAATACCAAACCACATCACAATATCAATGCACATACCAAGTTAGTGAAAATCCATTCATATTAACTCATCATCTGGAAACCAAAATAAGGACGTGTCCCAGGCAGATAACTCTGTCAAAAATTGATGAAATTTGCCCATTAGCAAACCCAAACCAGATCTACATAATGTCAATGCACATACCAAGTTTGGTGAAAATCCACTGAAAATTTACTTGTTACCTTCCCGAAACGAAAAATACGGACATGTTACGGGCAGATAGCTCTGTCAAATATGATGAATTAACAATCCCTACACACATCACAATATCAATGCACATACCAAGTTTGGTGAAAATCCACCGACATTTACTTAAATTATTGTTTGGAAACGAAAATACAGATGGATATACAAGACGTACAGACGGATGGACACTTGGACAACAAATGTGATACCATAATACCCTGTCACTATCTTGTGGCAGGGTATAGAAAGCATGTGGATGATAAAATTAAAAATGAAACACAAACTTTATGTAACACTATGTATGGTTGTGGGCCTTGGTAAAAGCAAGCAAAAATTTCTTGTATGCAAACAGTAATTTCATAGTGCAATGGGAAAACTACTTTTTAATTTATTTAAAAAAATATATCTGGAATGATTCTGAGTATATGTCTACAAATTTGAAATCACGCCTGCCATTAGTAATAAAGAATATTAGATTAAGTGCCCAGTACCCAGTAATAACATGAATCCATTAGGTGGCAAATGTAGATTTACTGATTGAGCCATGGAATCAAGCACAGATCTTTTAAGTGAGCTTAGGCCCTCAACCCATAATTTGATTTGATTTGATTTGGACTTTTAAGGCCCAGGCAATATTGTTAAGGTCATGTCAAGCCAGTTACTTAACCTACTACACTTTTCCTGGGCAGCTTAGTCCTTTATTATGTGGTTAACCAGTGTTTTGCACACATACATTTGCCAGTAACTAACAGCTGCCATTCTTGAATCAGGGGATGCGAAAGAAGGACAGCAGAATTGATTTCATGACCGATTTCCACAAAAGTTAAGTGGGCTAGCTAGATTCAAACTAGTGACCCAGATCTGCAGTCAGAACACTACCGGCTGTACTATGGATCCCATCTCCCTTACAATAAATGAGGGATTAATATCACATGGCAATTGAAAAAAAAGTTTCAAAACCAATTACATGTATTAACCTTAATATTCAGGCCCAGTTGTTCAAAACTAGCAATGTCCTTAACGTATCATTAAAATTTTGATCATTAAATATGGCATATACACTAATATTTTTTCTGAAAAAAAAAAGTGAGTAGCTTTTGCATTTGCAAAAGCTGCTCACATTTTTTCAGCAAAAATGCCTGTGAATTACTTACAAGAACAGTTAACATTTTGACCACTAACAAGCTTGTTAAGCTAACGATGCTTTGAACAACAGAGCCCAGATTTTGTAACTCATTACCACACATAAAGTCCACAGAGCAGGAATCTTGTGCTACATTCAGTTTATGAGTGATTGGCTGCCATTTATACATTGATAAAATTTGCAAAAAATGAAATTAATTCCTTTAGTATTACAATACATTAAAAATGGAAAACACAGTAAAGCTTAATTTGGGTAATTTTGTTAATCAAATCATGCAACATACATGTAAATATGTAAAATAATACAGATTATACAAATGTTATATGAATGTTAAAAACTAATGAAAGTAAAAAGATATCCAGAGGAGTTGTTAAGAAGGAGTATATTGTGATTATTTTGGGATAATTTTCTCTATTTCTCCAATGAAAACATATGTTGTGGGTACCCATTAGAAGAGTCTTGGCAAGACTCTTCTAATAAGTACCCATAACATATATTTTTATGAAGAAATAAGAAAAATTACCCCAGAATTATCACCAAATACTCCTCCTTAATAAAACTGCAAGCCATGCACCATGTCCCGCCACTGCAATGTATCAAACAGTTATTTCAGAACTCATAAAAAAAAAAAAAAAAGTCTAAGTTAAAAATGCAATAAAAAGTGATAAAAAATAATTTCAGGATTCTGGAAAAAACAATATGCATATCTTCCGACCATCCTAAAAGCGCCTGTAAAGTTTCAAAAGGATCAGCCTGAAACTATAGGAGGAGTTGAGCGTACAAGGTACATACTCCTTATACATTTCTGTAGTATTAGGGCTCGAAAAAAGTCTAAGTTAAAAATGCAAAAAATGTAATAAAAATAATTTCACTATTCTGAAAAAAACAATATGCATATCTTCAGACCATCCTAAAAGCGCCTGTAAAGTTTCAAAAGGATTAGCCTAAAACTGTAGGAGGAGTTGCATGTACAAGGTACATACTCCCTATACATTTCTGTAGTATTAGGGCTCAGAAAAAGTCTAAGTTAAAAATGAAAAAAATGTGATAAAAAATAATTTCAGTATTCTGAAAAAACAATATGCATATCTTCAGACCATCCTAAAAGCACCTGTTAAGTTCGAAAAGGATTGGCCTAAAACTGTAGGAGGAGTTGCGGGCACACGAATGGTGGGGGCGCTGACGGATGGACAGACAGACAGACGGACGGACGCTCAAAATTTCAGAGGGTATAACATAATACCCCGCCACTTTTTTGGTGGCGGGGCATAACAACTCCTCTGAATATGATCATTTAAATATTGCACTGTAAACTATGGCTTCAAACATTTGCCCATCATTAACCTTTAGCACTCTCTGGGCAAGGCAAAACCATCAAACAACTATCATATACTTTTATTTTTTATTTCTCCAAGAAAATAGGGATTGACATGTTATGCCAACTATAGAAAATAACTGGTAATGAATGCAAAACCCTATTTTCTTGGAAATATATTTTTAAAATTTTGTCTGGAATAATGTGTAGTATAATATCAAGGTAAGACCAATCAAGAGATTTGGCCTTAATCATATTGAATTTCAATATTACATGATAATTTTAAACTATTTGCCTCGATATGGTGTTGGCTTAACCCGTTGAAGACTGGAGAACCCTAATTGGGTAACTGACAAACAGTGCAGACCCAGATCACATGCCACAGAATGCAGCATCTGATCTGCGTCTCCACTATTTGCAAATAGTTCAACCATTTTTCTTCAGGAATATCTATATCATACAGCTTGGCATACTTAAAATCGAAAATGGACTCCTCCAATATATAGTGTGGAAGAGTTTATTCAGTCTTTAATGGGTTAATGAAGGCATTATCATAGCTCTAGATAAGAGTACACGTATCTAGATATTTTTCTTATTTCTCCACAAAAACATACAGGGTGCAATGTAAGAAAATGTACCTACAGATATATGCACCCAGTGAAGATTCAGATCAGCCTACACATTTGTGCAATCCAATCACAATCTTCACTGGGTGCATTTCGGATAGCCAAGGATGAAAAGTTTCTTCATGTGGACCATGAAAACTGTTCAGACTGCGGGTATGTGCAGGCTGATTTGAGTCTTCTTTGGGCACATGTCTGAAGGTATGTTTTCTTACGTTGTGGCTCATATTTTTCTTACTTCTCCACAAAACATATGTTGTAGATGTGCCTCACTGGTGTGTTTCTAATGAGTACCAACATCGTAGGTTTTTGTGGAGAAATAAGAGAATATCAATACTTATGGTTGAAAAAAAATATATCCCTTAATCTGTGGGTATGGAAAAATCCAATAATGACATGAGACAAATGAGAAAAAGACCCTTATGTTGTATGCCCAGATCAGCCTATTACATGGGCTGTCAGATTTGGGCTTACTGTCAATATATAATACAGCACCCATTGATTATCTTAGTGAACAATGAAGATCCTGATCAGACTGAATGAACTTGGGTACCATTGCTTCATGTGTAATAAAGGTCCTTTTCCCACATGATGACATATACATTTTTTCAAGACAGCTGTGACAGTTGTGACCTTGCATACTGCCGCACTTTGTACAAACTCTGAATCTCATGTCACATGGACAATTTCATTTGCATGTCCATGTCTGTTTTCTCTTATTAGTATACATAATGAAAATTTGGCAGTTCTCAAGTATTGAGTCTCACAAAATTTGCTGGAAATATTCCAATTTTTCCACGTAATCTTCCCTCCCACCAGTCATTCTGTGAATCAGTTCTGGTAAGCACCACAATTTCATCTCCTGCAAATAAATTAAAGTTACAAAAATATCTTAACCTATGGGTAAATTCAGCAGATGACAAAATTATGATATCTTTAGTATTCTTCCCTGTAAATAGGCTTTGGTTGGTATTTCATGCAAACTGTCTCTGAAGGCAAAGCCTATTTTGGGGGGGAAAGAAAAAAAGAGAAAAAGATATTTCAAATGTCAGCTGCTGCGATTTCTACCCTGCATGCTAAGCGTTAAAACAAGTTATAGGTATATTAAACATTTTATTTCTACTCCTAACAGCAAACAATTAGCACACAAACTCAATTTTTAAATCAGCAATATTCACAGAGATATATACGGCCAACCTGTATCCTTCTGTGACTATCAAAAAGAGGGCAATCAATAGCACCACTGAATTTTTTCCTGAAAATATCCCCCAAAAAGGGGCAGAAAAACCAGAGTGACATATTGATGGTAACAGAACGCTTTCAAATGTGATTTTATGCAACCATTTGCCATAATTTTTTATGTAAGTATACAGCCCATGGGGATGGGGGAGATAGGTAGGCATAGACAGCCACTAGAGGACATTTTTTCTTATCATTACAGCAACATTTTGTCCCTTCAATCATTTGTTTTCAGGATAAGCACTTGCAACACTAATTTATGATATTTTTACATGTTTATAGTCATAAGGGTTAGGGCAGACACCAAAGAAACAAAAGCTCTAAAGTAGCAGAAAGATTTGGATCATTTAAAATTCTTGAAGAAAAAACACAAATATATTTTAAATAGATATTCCTCATTGTTTATACATGTATATACAGACTAAAAGGCAGAGCCAGGCAATCCCCGTTGGACAGTAATTTGATTCCAGCTAAAGGCTTGAGTTACCCCAATCACTTGTATGTTTATTCCCTTTATCTTCAATAGATTTTGAGGATCCCAACACTTTCCCTACTTGTAGATAAATGTACTGAGAAGCAAATCTAAACTAGCCATAAAAAGGTCAGAGGTCAACCTAGGAGTGCAATAAATTTGAAAATTTGCACAGCTGCTTCTGAAAATGTGAACAGAGGTGGAAAGTGATCATGATATCCCATATGAGCTAAATAAACAATATGTTTCAGTAACAAGAGGACAATAATAATAAAAAAAATCCACAACTAACTTACCTGGTTTAAAGGATAGATCACAGGGTATCTGACCCTGAAATGGATGTACAGCTGTTACACGTAGCTCCCAGGAATCATTAGACCCAATGGAAAGGTTACTAGCACCTAGAGAAAAATACTTCTAGAGGTAAAATGTGGAACTGTCATTCATAAAACTCATTGGCTTCTTTAAACCACACCTGATCTTGCATAAGCATAAGAACTGATGTGAGAACAGCTGAAGAAAAGCACAAGTCCAGCACAGTTTCTTGGCTATTTGGGTATGTGGCCAATACTGAAATAGCTGAGTTGATACAGAAATACCTCAGCTGTGATGATTCAAGACTAATTGGCATGGAAGTATGACATCGTGTACTAAAGGGATGCTTCCCTAGAAAATTATGAAAACCTGGGCCAAGTTGTTCAAAATATAATGAAGTTGTTAGCTAACGTGACGTTAAAAATTTTATCTTGAAATATGGCAAATACATTGATATATTTTGCTGAAAAAATGTGAGTGGCTTTTGCATTGCAAAAGCTCCTCACATTTTGCAGCAAAAATATCAATGTATTTGAAAATAACTTAGCTACAACAGTTAACGAGTTTGTCATTAACAAGCTCATTAAGCTAACGATGTTTTGGACAACTGGGCCCTGGATGTCATTTCCTGCATTCAAAAGCATTTCTAACCCAGGTATTAACTTCATTTATAAACAATATTTGATTTTCCACCATGGAATTAAAGCAAATTTTCTAGTGTGTCCATTTTTTCTCACAATTTTCAGCATGCATGAGACGTTCTTAGTGCATTAGTGTAGGAAAGAAAAAAATGCAAATCTATGATTCTCATGTTGCATGCACAAGCAAATCTATGATTGTCATATTGCATGCAAGACTTAGCAGGCTTGCTATGTTATGAATAGAAATACTTCTATAATCATGTACATCATTCTACCATGGTGCAGGTTAACTTGGTCATTGCTTTTATATATACCCTATTTAATGCATGTATTTGGACAGACTGTGAACACCCAGATGAGATGCTGAAGAATATGGTGTCTTATCAGGGTCTACACTGTTTGCCACTCATCCAGCAATTTTTAGACACAACATCTGTATGTAACATGTACTTGTTAAAATTTTAGATTGATTGAGTTGAGGATTTATGACTGAGTCAACCCATTAGGGTCATGTCTAGCCAGTCAGTTTACCTATTCACACTTTTCTTGGGCAGGCTTAGTCCTCTAAGCAGTTAACCAGTATTTGTGCCAGAAACTGACAACTGCCCTTCTTGAATCAGGGGAAAGGAGAGAATGCCACAGAAAATATTTCATGATCAATCCCTACTAGAGAATATTGCCGGATCCGGTGGGGATCGAACCCTCAATCTCCTGATCACCAGTCAGACATGTATCCAACTAAGCCACCAAGTCCCGCCTTCAAATTTTAGAATAAGTGTGGTAAGGAATTGAGGAGTCTGAATACTTAGCATAAATATGGTACCCTCTGATGGTGTAACTCATATCCATCCAGTTTGGTTTGAGTTTTCATTGGTCACTATGAGGACAGCCATGGACCCCAGAATGATAGTTAAGATTCAGACCAGACCAGACAGTATGACTGTACATATTGACAGTAATCTTCACTGAGAGCTGTGCATAATGTGATTAGGCACAATTTCTCATGCTGTGGTTTGGTGTTGCATATTGATAAAGCCCTGGATACTACACATATACAATTATAAATTTCAGGAGTCGAATCTGAATTGTGCAAAAGTAACATGCAATATTTTCCAGGTTTACAGGATCCATCAGACAGTACCTGAAGCAGATCTGCTCCTTTTAATGACTGTTTTAGACTGGTGCACTGATTTTCCACCCCATCTGTTTCCTGCAGAATGTGTCTCTGTTCCACTTCTTCTTGTAGATTGCGTCTCCAATCGTCTATTGCTTGAAGAATGTGTCTTTGTTGTTACAGTTCTAGTCGTTGTTTTGACCTTTGAGGGACGTTTATCAGGTTTTGGTGAAGATTCAGGGCTACTATCATCCCAGTCTCTCCCAGCTGTTCTTTCTGTCTTACTTTTTGATTTGGTGCTGGATTTAAAGGGACTTGCAAGACTCTGCAACAAAATATTGTACCATTTATATTATCAGGCATCAAACTCATTTGCTCAAAGCACCTTTAGCTTAAGGGAGCCATTAAAACAACTTTGAAGTTATTATCTTAAGATACTATATAGCTATAAATATTGAACAGTTAAAAATGTGTGATAAAATCCAAGCGCACTTACTACTGACATGCTTACTTGATATCAAATGTTTACTCCAGTGCCTTTGAATGTTACCATTACATTGATGACATTGCTTCTGATGACGTCTTAGGGCAATGATGTCATGTCAAAAATTGTCTTGTATTTGTGCAGACTCTGAATTTTAGATAATAAAAATGCTTATTTTGTGACTACAAATAACTGAGAATGACACACAATATTTATAATAAAAGGGTTCTTACACTGATACTGGTGAATATTGCCTGTGTTGAAATATCACAGGACTCATAGGAAACTCATAAGCTTCCATCCTTTGATATCCCAGCTTGGGACAATATTCACCAATATCAGTGCAATAACTATATCATATCGGTGCAATAACCCTACAATAGTATTTATATATTTGCACAGCAAAAGCTACTTGCAGTTTTCGGAAAAATATAAGAGTTTGTATTTAAACCTTAAAATTCCATTCAAAATTGTAGCATGACAACAATCTATTTTTTTTTTTTTTTTTTTTTGTTGTTGTTGTTAGGCCTTATTTTCTTGACAGAAAATAAAAAAATAGAATATTGTCTCTGATTGCCATTTTTGTTAAATTACAATATATCGTGTTACAGTATTTTAACACATCTGTTATGGTAATGATGAATTTAAGAACTATTTCTGACAGTGTATTCATTTCATTGTTATTTATGTTGTAATGCAAGTAGATATGTTAGTAATTTTAGTAATAAGGGGTGAGGAGGATAAGGAAGAATAAGGCAGATGAAATCTGGTGAGGAATGGGGATACTATTGGTAAGGAAGAGATAGGGAAGATGTAAGACAATTAGGCATGGAGAAAGAAAAGAGAGTTTGACTGCAAGGATCCTACGAGAAAAAGCAGGCTGAGAATGCGATGAAGTTTTATTGATGGCTGTTGAAAAATGATTCTAAATCAACTGTCTTACACGCATTTAGTGAAATTTGATTGGCTGAGAATGATTTCAAAATGGCAGTTAGCTAATAGTTTTCAGGCAAACATGACCAAGTCAGAAATATAAGAAATAAATTTTCTTTTTGTGGAGGTTATGCCAGCAAATCACTCACAAACTTTACATAAAGTCCTTTGAATGATTCACCAGAATTCGCACATCGATACAATCCACAAAAAGTTTATTCATTCCTACAAGAGCATTAATGCTCTCAGAGATATAAACATACATACAGACAAACTGACAGGGGCAAAGAGAAAAAACAATAACAAAGATAACTTAAAACTTACACCAAATTTTTCTTTTAACATAGACCTTTGCTCTTCTGTATGTTTAAGAGCTTCCCGTTTAGCAATTCTAACCAGCTCTTTCTCTGCTGCACGTTTGTGCATTTCTAAAACTTCATATAAACAGTCACATTCAGGTGGAGGGTCCACATCACCACGCAGAATCTCATAGGCTCGTATATCCCGCCCATAAAATCTAGAATCATAATATAGGGATCAAACATGGTTTTTCATGCATTAACATTCGCCAGGTCCCGTGGGAAGTGTTGAAAACCAAGGCTGAAGGCCACAGTTTTCAACACCCCCCAAGGGACCTGGCGAATAATAATGCATTGAAAACCATATTCAATCGCTATTATTGCATAAAAACTGAAAACATTTGCTACATTTTGCGTTATTTCTTGCACTATTTTGTTTCGCCTTTTCACATATGTATTGCGAACACAATTTGCACGGACTATGCCCATTCTATGGCAGGGCAGTACACATCTCGTGACAGCAGCAATTCTGTGGCCCCGGTATAAGCATATTGAAAGTTGTGTAGCCGTGCATTAACAGTGCATCAATTGCCTTATTAATACATGGCTTTTAGCTGGTTAATGCACAGCTGTTAATAACATGCAACACTGCTTTTTATGCAATATTAAAGAAACAAATCACAATGCATCAATCAATACTTATTTCATTGAATTCCCTACAAATTCAATAAATGTATATAGTGTGGCATACATTTAAAAGTATAAAAGTGCTTAAAATAAAATGCACAAACAAGCCTTTCCTGTCAAACCACCAAATTTTGATGCTGCAGATACACTACAACCTCCTTATAACACGGTTCGTTATAACATGGTTTTGGATATTACACGGATCAAAGATGGATCCCAAAAATGTATATATTATATTGAAAAATGACCATAAATGGTCATTTTTCAATGACCCCAAAAATGTATATATTATATTGAAAAATGACCATAAATGGTCATTTTTCAATATAATCTATACATTTTTGTTTGGTTATAATACGGTTGTTTAACTAACACGTTTTATGCTTTGGACTCCAACAATAGTGTTATAAAGAGGTTGTGGTGTATTGAGTATTTAACAGTATCCACACAAACTTATGCACACAAGGAGTCTGTTCAAGTCAGTGTAGTTTAGTATATCTTGTCTGAACTTTTAGAGGTGATATTTAATTTTGCAATGAAATGGAGTTTAACATTTCATGCAAACCAACAACTTTTCGATGGTATAATTCCATGCTGGGTAAAAGTTTCAGCAGATGACAATTAGAAAAAAAAAAAAAAAATTATTTAAAAAAAAAAAAAAAAAAAAAAAATGGGGTTTGACATTTCATGCAAACTAATACATGCATGATTGATATATAATTTTTTTCTTTCTGGCAGAAAATGGTGTAGTTTTTCAAGAACAAGAGGGCCATGATGGCCCTGTAACACTCACCTAAGTATTATAGCACTAAATGATCAAGGCAAATATTCTAACCCAGATTCATGATGTGATATTAACAAGTAAGACAATGCAGCATGCCTATGAAATTTAGGTCAATGTCAAATATGGATGACTGCACTCAAGAGGTCATGCTAAGATGTATGCAAATGCTAAGTATCACAGGCTGAAGGACCAAGAGTTACTGAGAAACTGACCCAATTGGAAACTAGAAATGTGTCCACAGTACACGGATGCCTCTGCTGTGGGGTGCCTGACTATAAAACTGCAAAATTCTACCTGGTACAAATGCCTTAACCCGAGTCTAACAGGACCTAAGAAAGTCACAGGACCGTGAAGTATCTGACCTAAACACAAAAACTTAACAAAGTCAGTGGACTGCAAAATATAGACCAAGTCAAATATGTATGACTGCATTCAAGAGGTCATGCTAAGATGTATGCAAATGTCAAGTATCACTGCTGTAGGACCAATAGTTACTGAGAAACTGACTTAAATGGAAAAGATTAAGGAAGTCACAGGACTGTAAAGTATAGGTCATAAGTAACCCAATTCCAAACTTGACCTAAAAATCATCAAGGGAAACATTTTGAGTAAGATTCATGATGATCACTTAAAAATGTGACCTCTAGAGTGTTAACAAGGTCTTCCTTTGATTTGGCTTGGTGATCTAGTTTTTGACCCCTAGTGACCCAGTTTCAAACATAACCTAGAAACCATCAAGACAGACATTTTGAGCAAAATTCATGATGACTGCTTCAAAAATGTGATCTCTAGAGTGTTAAAAAGGTTTTCCTTTGATTTGGCCTGGTGACCTACTTTTTGACCCCAAGTCACCCAGTTTCTAACTTGACCCTAGAAATAATCAAGACAAACGTTTTGAGAAATATTCGTGATGATCACTTCACAAATGTGACCTCTGGAGTGTTAACAGAGTTATTCTTTGATTTGACCTGGTGACCTTGATTTTACCCAGGTGACTCAGTTTCAAAATTGACCTACAAATCATCAACACAACCATTTTGAGCAAGATTCATGATAATTGTTTTAAAATGTGACCTTTAGAGTGTTAACAAGATTTTCCTTTCATTTAACCTGCTGACCCAGGTTTTAACCCAAAGTGACCCAGTTTAGAACATAACCTAGATTTTATAGGGGCAAAGATTCTATGCACGTTTCATTAAGATTGGATCAAAACTCTTGAATGTTAACAAACTAATTACTGACGAATGGCAGAGTGCGAGTGATCACAATAGTTCCCTCTGAGCATTCCCTCTGGTGAGCTAAAAATCAATATACAAGTAAGTCAAAAGAAGAAGCTATTTACATAAATATAGAGGTAAACTAGTGTTGCAAATATCATTTATTTAGGTTTTTCATATGTAATCAGGGCTTTATGACATCATGAAATCTCATTAAATATTCAAAATGGTGGTAGCCATAACAGCTACACATTAACCTGTTTATAACACAGTTCATTATAACACAGTTTTGGATACAACACGGTTCAAAGATGGCTCCCAAAAACATATAGATTATATAGAAAAATGACCATAAATGGTCATTTTTCTATATAATCTATTCATTTTTGTTTCGATATAACATAGTTGTATGTTGCTTAACTAACATGGTTTGTGCTTTGGACCCCAACAATAGTGTTATAAAGAGGTTGTGGTGTATTTTTAACTCTTCAAACCTTGATAGCTTTCTTATTTTCTATCAGATTTTGATCATATTTGTATCAAAATGCATGGTTTCTCAGAAACTTTCATTTCAGACATATGTTCTTCACCAATCTTATTTTATAGACCTGAAAGAATTTGCTGCCAACTTGTACAGGAAGACAACATTTGTAGATAGAAAATTGCCTCCTTATTATTTGAAACCTTTCAAAAAATGTTATTCTTAAAGGAAACAATTTGCTCCGATCTTTCCTTTAAGAGCAGCCCCCAATGAGAAGGGAATCAAATACTTCCATATCAGACTTATTTCCCTTTGCGGTGTATCTCTCCCCCATAAATCCTCAAAGTAAAATGTTAACATACTTCCTATTGGCATCTTTTCTTTCAATAAGTCCACTCCCCTCTACTGAGATTCCTGCAAAAATTCCTCTGGTCTTTGAGTAGGTAAATATTGCTGCTGCACTCCGTACTGCCACATCTGCCTCTAAATTACGACCCAGAGGTCCCGCTGCTATGGTAAAGTTACCGCCAAGAGTCAGGTTGCCTCCCTTTGAGAAAGCATCCACAGCTGATCGCTTGTTTAAGATTATCACAAAATCTGTTACCTGTAAATAACAGAGCTGTATTAGAAGAAGATTTTATATCAAATGCAACAGCAGAATTTTAGATCTGCTAACATGTCAACACAGTGATCTGAGCATCCACTGTGTGCATACAAAATGTTCAAATCCTGGCCCAGTTGTTCAAAACTAACGATGTCATTAGTTAATGTATCATTTAATCTTTGATCATCAAATCTGGCATATACGCTAATATTTTTGCTGAAAAAATTGAGTAACATTTTTTTTCAGCAAAAATACCTGTAAATTAGATATTGTACTTACTAGAACAGTTAATATTTTGACCACTAATGAGCTTGTTAAGCTAACGACGCTTTGTACAACTGGGCCCTGGTCAGTACACCATAATCCCCTCATAACACTATTGCTGGGACCTAAAGCAAAAACCGTATTAGCTAAAGAACTGTGTTGTATCCAAATCAAAAGGTATAGATTATTTAGAAAAATGATCATAAATGATGATTTTTCAATATAATCTATACATTTTTGTAAACTGTATAAATTATCAAATAATGACCATTTTTAGCCCTTAAAGCGCCAAGCAAAATTTGTAGCAGAAGACAATTTTTTATTTTTTTTTTTTATTTTTCAGAGAAAATAAGTCTTGACATTTCATGTGAATAGTCTGCCAAGCAGATGATTCACATGAAACGTCGACTTGTTTTCCCTGAAAAATAAAAAAAAAAAATAAAAAATTGTCTTCTGCTGCAGTTGTGACTGGTGCTTTATGGGTTAAATGGTCATTTTTCTATATAATACAGTGTATTTACAGTTTACTGGGAAACAAAATATTTTTTTATCTATCTTTAAGCTGTGTTATATACGAAAATGCACTACAAAGAACCATCTTATAAAGAGGTTTCTGTGTATACTGATGAACAGTGAACACATTGTATGAGAGCACAGGCTGATCTAGATCATCCTTGTTTGCAGGTCAAGGGTTGATCGTAAGACTGTAGTATAACTCACCCTTGTTTATGGGCAAGTTTGATCCTTTTATAAACAATGTAAATTTAGGTGCCATTGCTCATCCTAAATTTTCATTGTTTACAGAAAGAAATGTTGTAATCTTCATAATGTCTTCATGGTGAGGAGATTAAGTTAGGGGAAAAACAAACATCTGACTTAATACACTCTTGCGTTCAGCCCTCGAGGTTCACATTAGACTCTTTGTAATATGCTGCAGCTAATGGTGAATAGATACAAGTCTAAGATGATGATGATGGTTTGGTGTTTTACATCCCTTTCAACATTATTTGTCAAGTTCAGATGCAGGAATATTTCTGGCCAATAGACCTAATGGGCCTTTTGAATGAAATTCTTGAGAAAACTAGGTACAGAACAGCACTCCCCTATACCATTTCATTATAAAAAGGCCCATACTTTCTAGAAAAAAGGGCTTTTTGGAAAAAGTTATGGGCCTTTTAGCACAGGGCCTCTTCCAGAATTATTCCTGAGATGATGGAAGGGTGATAATGAAAGGCTCTGTGTAATGAATTTCCATACAGTCAGAAGCTGAATTCTACATCCAGTGGACATGGTACCTCATGATCCAAATTTCAGGCGCACTAACAACTTGGTCACCAGGACCCAGTTGTTCAAAGCGTCGTTAGCTTAACGAGCTCGTTAAGGGTCATTTCGTTAACTGTTCTAGCGGATTCAATACACAATATTCTGATATTTTTTGCTGAAAAAATGTGAGTAGCTTTTGCAGTGCAAAAGCTACTCACATTTTTTCAGCAAAAAATTTCAGCATATTTGCGTATCACTCGAAGTAAATTTTAACGAATCGTTAACTAACGACATCGTTAGCTTTGAACAACTGGGCCCAGAATGTTTCAGATACACCTCAAAGAGAGGTCATTCTGATCAGAACTTATCTGCCTACCTTCTCATAGCTCTTGATAAGGCGTTCTTTTTCAACCAAAAAGTGTCAGTATTTTTCTTATATCTCAACAAAAACATATGTTGTGGGTAATCATTAGAAGCGCCTCAGCGAGGCACTTCTAATTAGTACCCACAACATGTTTTTGAGAAATAAGAAAACTAATTACCTGATACCCACTCTTATCAAGATCTATGCTACTCAAAGGAGGCTACTCTTAAAAGAAACTTTATGACATCAACTCCATAAGGGTCATTTGCATCAATCTACATGTAGTTTGTTAGTATTATTTACCAAATGGAAGGTGATGTAGTTACCTGTCATCTACAGACAAAAGCTTTTACACCATAACATACTATTTGGATACTTAGTAGAATCACCTACCTTCAATGGGTACCCAAGATATGATTTGGTGTGAAAATAACAAGGGTGATCTGCATTGAAACTGAACAAAACTAACTGAATATACACCATAACCTTTTAACACTATTTCCAGGATGCAAAGCAAAATCAGTGTTAGCTAAATGTGTGTTTTATTCAAACAAAAATGTATAGATTATACAGAAAAATGACCATACATGGTCATCTTTCTATACAATCTATATATTTTCATGTTGTATCCAAACAAAAATGTATAGACTATATAGAAAAATAACCATAATTCATGATCAGAGTGGTCATTTTTCTTTATAATCTATACATTTTTGTTTGGATACAACATTTGTGGGATCCATCTTTAAGCTGTGTTATATCCAAAATCATGTTATAATGAATTGTGTTATATCCCAAATTGTATTTTAATGAACTGTGTTATAGTAAGGTTCCTGTGTAATATGTACTCACCTCAGCACCAATTTCAAATCCACCACCAAGACCAGCAATACCTATGGCAGAGGGCGCTGACCAGTCTGTGCAATGCAATAGACAAAGAAAATATAAGTCACATAGCACCAGGTGAGGTGCTTTCAACTCAAAAGTACTGCTTTTTTTTCACTTCTCCACAAAAACATATGTTGTGGTACTCATTAGAAGTGCCCAAGGCACTTCTAATGAGTACCCACAACATGTTTTTTGTGGAGAAATAAGAAATAAGATAAAATCTTATGTACCAAAAACATATGTTTTTGCAGAGAAATAAGAAAAACATTAAGTGGATAACTCCACATATCTGGAGCTATGAAATAGGTGCATCATGAGAAAAATGTCTTGGGAGCAAATCTAACTCCTGTCATGCTGAATAAATTAAGATGCCATGCCCACTCTTAATTTTCAGCCAATCGGACTACTTGATCCAGATTGTTGATATAAATTCACATACTTAATGACAAACAGCAAAAGATCACTTTCCGATGCATCAACACAAAATGAATTTAAGCCTCTGACCAGACTCAGTCACTATGAATGTGCAGGCTGATCTGATCATATATGATCAAATATGCTAAACTTTATCTCATAGCCATAGGTCTTGATAAGATGCTTTTTTTTTCAATCCAAAAGTATCAATATTTTTCTTATTTCTCCACGAAAGCATATGTTATGGTACTCATTAAAAGCACCTTTGCAAGGCACTTATAATGAGTACCCACAACATATGTTTTCGTGGTGAAATAAGAAAAATATTCACCTGATACCCTCTCTTGTCTAGACCTATGCATAACCACAACACAATAGGAATATTCAGAAAAATGTTTTTCTTATTTCTCAATAAAAACATATGCTGTGAGTATTCATTAGAAGCACCTCACCCAGGCACTTTTATGGTGTTGTTTTTTTTTTTGGATGAAGAAATAAGACAGATGTCCATACCCTTTTTTTTTTTGTTTATGCCACATCACACCAATAAAGGTCCAGATCAGCCTGTGTATTCACAGTCTGATCAGGGCCTTCACAATCAAGGGATCTCAACATTGTAGAATATTTCAACAAACACAGACGGTTCTGATCAGATTACCAGGGTAAGACTAACCTGGGCTGTTTGCACATATTCCGTAAGAGCCCTATTCTTGCTCTCCACATCATATCATAGTATATCCACCAAATACCCTGGAACCTCTTTAAAACATGGGTAATTATAGCATAGTTTTGGATATAACACAGTTTAAAGATGGACCTAAAAACATGTTGTATCCAAAAATGTTGAGATTTTAGAGAGAAAAATGACCATTTATGGGCATATTCTATATACCGTATTCAACCTAATTACCGCACTGTGTGCTTAGGTTTTTTAAAATTACTGGGAACACTCATTTGTGATAAAATGTGTATCTATCTACTAAGGATACACTATAAAAAAAGATCAGAAAAAGACTTTTTGATGATGATTATGCGATTTTTTCTGATTTTCTTTATAAAGGCATATGTTGTAGGTACTCATTTGAATTGCATCAACAAGTCAACAAGTTGATGCAATTCAAATGAGTACCCACAACATATGCCTTTATAAAAAGACAAAAAGTACACTGGCTGCAATCTGAAGACTATGGAATTGCTTGACTGTGTGCTTATAGGGGTATGTGTGGTAACTAGATTGAATGCAGTAATCTAAACTTTTTTATTTACATTTTTGTTTGGATACAACAAAGTTGGATAATACAGTTGTTCAGTAACAAATGTTGTGCTTTGGGCCCAGTTGTTCAAAGCTAACGATGTCATTAGTTAACGATTCGTTAAAATTTAAATCAAGTGTTACACAAATATGCTGAAATTTTTTGCTGAAAAAATGTGTGTAGCTTTTGCAGTGCAAAAGCTACTCACATTTTTTCAGCAAAAAATATCAGAATATTGTATATTGAATCTGCTAAAACAGTTAACGAAATGACCCTTAACAAGCTCGTTAAGCTAACGATGCTTTGAACAACCGGGCCTTGGATTCCAGCAACAGTATTATAAGAAGAGGCCTATATTGTATAGAATACATTAAGGCTGATACAATCAATCTGATAATCGATTAATTCAGCGATAAATTCCACAAAAATGGTAATCGTTACAGATTTGCTAATAATCGATCAGCCAGCCTTGGTGGCTCAGTTGGATGCGCCGTCTGACTGGAGACCAGGAGGTCGTGGGTTCAACCCCCGCCGAGGTCGGCAACATTCTTTCATGGAGATTGATCATGAAATATTTTCTACAGTTATTCTCTCCCGCTGATTCAAGAAGGGCAGTTGTCAGTTTCTGGAGAAAGAATGCACAATACTGGTTAACTGCTTAGAGGACTAAGCCTGCCCAGTAAACGTATGGTTAGGTAAACTGACCGCGCTCAACATGACCCCACTGGGCAGTAAAACCTCAACACAAACAAACAAATAATCAATCATTTAATTTAATAATCGATCATTTAATTTCTGTGTCTGTTACTTTACCATATTTACCCTTAGTATTCAGACGCATCAACTCTTTACCCATACTTTATCTAAAATTTGAACAAGTACAATTTACTACCCAATGTTGTGTCTAAAAATAGCCGGATGAGTGGCAAACAGTGTAGACCCTGATGAGATGCTGCATTTTGCGCCATCTCTTCTGGGTCTAACTGTTCGCTCAGGCCTGTCTGACCAAATACATACAGTAAAGTATAACACATGGTAAGAGGCATATTTAGGCAGACAAGTTAAATTATGACCAAATTTTTAGTGATTACTAATCGATCATCGATCACAATGGCAGGACTGATAATCGATTGTCTTTTTAGCTCTGATTAGCCAACCTTAGAATACATACTGTATGTATGAACTGCTTCTAATTTAAAATGCAGACATACCTGAGGTTATACTATCATCAAGTTTAGCAATGACGATACCACTGCCACCCCTTGCTGTAACTAGAAATCCTGCCTTTATTACAGTAATGACAGCCAGACCTTTGGCCTTCATTAATATACCAGCTGAAAAATAAAATGTGATGTATAATCACACAAAATTTGTTTACCAGAACAATTAGTTTAGTACAGATTTAGTACCTCGAGGGTTGAGCGCAAGACTATTGTAACTCAAACATATTTTTGAAACCCTTGTTTAGGGGCAACTTGGACCCCTTTGTAAACAATGCAAATTTAGGTGCCATTGCTCATACGAGCAATGGCACCTAAATTTTCATTGTTTACAGAAAGAAATGTCGTAATCTTCATAATGCCTTCATGGTGAGGAGATTAGGTTTGGGGAAAAACAACCATCTGAGTTACGCTAGTCTTGCGCTCAACCCTCGACCTAGTGCCACAATTCTAACACTACTGCACCATAAGACTGACTTTTTTCCATGTAACAAATTGTCATCCATAGATAAAGAACCCTGCCAAAGTTTCTGATCCTGCCTCAACCAATTGACCAGAACTCTATTTTCTGTACAAAGCTCTGAAATGGGCTCAGTGGTCCCAAAGGACCAGGAAATATAATCTAAATAAATATGTGGAAGCTGGACATGGCCCAGACAAAAGTATATACTAATATAGATGAACGGATGGGACATAACTGTCCCATACATGACCAATATTGCACTCATCACATCTTCATCCTTTTCTGTATAATAAAACCCTGTCAAAACAACACATACATAAAACTAGCTATATTTTAGTTTGAATGGCAGAATATATAATGGGAACCTTTCAGTGTAAAATGTACCCCATGTTTAAATACTTTACAAAGCAAACTTAACCCCAGAAACAATTGCTACCTTTAAAATCATCCTATAGTACATTATCATCCTTTACTATTTATGCGGAAGATGTAAAAATGTATTTCTCATGATAGGACTCTACAGACATGTACATGCATAACATATTTGGGTATTAAATACTTACTAAATTTATTTTATTTGACACATATGGTACTGCTCAAACTAAATAAAGTGCTAAGATGATTACAGTTTTCCTAAATTGGTAGTCCCTGACTCAAATCGTTACCTGGAATTAATTTATCTGGTCCCATTTTAGCAGTTGGTACAGTGAATTCCTTCAGTATTTTTGCTGCCTTTTTAGCCTCTGACTTCAGGCTGTGTGGTATTGGAGTGTTCACCATTCTTGCGACTCAAGATTTTCTGTGAAAAAAAAAAGAACTGGTTTAATCACATCGAAGTTGTTAAAATGTAAGAGGCTGGCACTGGTAAAGTAGGCAGTGAAATCATTGTTAATCCTCTGAGAACCTGGGTCGGCCTTCAAGCTATTGGATAGCTTCCTTTTCTTCACCTTACATTTTTGAGGTGCCTTGGCCTATAATGAGAACCTAGCTTAGGCTAAAGGCAACCAGTGCTAAACCTAAGTGGAGAGCAGTAAACATCATTAAGCCAGCTTAACTATGGATTGTTTTGCAGCCACAGAATTGATCAGTTATTGATCTGAAAACAAGAATAATAGATGTAGTAGAATGGCCAATAGATGTGCAAATATGTACATAGGTACCGGTATACAAAGTGCATAAACGACCTTTTGGCCTAGTGGTAGTGTGCTTGCTTTGGATCCCAGGTTCCTGAGTTCAATTCCAGATTGGAGCACTCAACCAGATGTTTCTTTATGGACTTTTCTCCTCCTCCTACAATGGGGCCTGGTGCCAAGATGATAACCCTTAATTTGAGCCTAAGGGCAAAGCAATGGTTGCAGAGTCAAAAATAACCTGGCGTTTATAATAATAACTTGTATATATAGAGTGCATAACTGACCAGTCTAACTAGTTTGGACCTTTTAGTTGAGTGGCTGTGTGCTTGCTTTATGATCCATGGTCCTGGGTTTGAGCCATGGTTGGGGCTCTCGACCAGATGTTTCTTTTATAGATTTTTCTCCTCCTACTGCTATAGTAAAAGTGCAGCTGTATTCTATTAGTTGGGTGCAATTACTAACAGGAATAACCAGGGTTCATTGCAGTTATACAACTACTATCAATGGTTTCCCCCAGAGGAGGTGGGGGAGCTGGGGGTGGGGTCAGGGATACCCTGGTGTTTAAATATCCAAATCAAACCCAACCTGGGACTTTGACAGAAAAGAATTGACACATGGGTGGGCTATTAGACACCTACAAGGGAAATTCTAAAAGAAACTACAAATTTTAATACCCATCTACTGCATCTAGGGGATTTTTGACACAATTAGTGACTCATGGGTTACAGGGTAAGGAATAAGAGCCAATTTTCAAAAATCTCTAATTCCCCAGGGTAGCCCCTCCCCACAACCTGCAACACCCTGCATCATTTATTCCCCAGGGTAATACCATACCACCCCCCTCCCCCCCCCCCACACACACACACATAAATACACACTTGCAACACCCCGCAAGGATGCAGGCTAATATACTACACATCTTGTGAAATAAAGGATAAATTGTGAGGCTAACAAGTGTGATAGTGAGGTGAAAAAAAAAAAAAATAAGATGACAGTGTTGAATATTAAAAACAGATAAGACTATCTGACTTTATGTTCAGATTAAAAATGGGTCTGTTGTGTTAATGGCATCTGGTGGTCAAGAGACTGGACTGCCATGTTGACCAGTCAGTGTAGACCGTAGCTCAACACAAGCCTATTCCATTGCCAAACAGCCAAAGGACTAATGAATAGTTGTAAAAATTAATGAAACATGAAATTGCCGTATTGCAAGGGGGTGGGACTCAGTGATTTTTTTACCTGCGCATCCCGAGTCCCGTACTCACATTTTTGCTTTGGGACTCACATTTTAAATCTCACTGAGTCCCAGGACTCACAAAGTTATAGTGGAAAATTCTGTAATGGACGCAATGATTTTCTAGTAGGACTCACTTTATATAGCTCAAGCGAGTCCTGGGACGCTTAGGTATAAAATTGTAAATAAATCACTGGGGACTAGCATGTGTTTGTGGTTTCTGGAAGTATGCAGGTATCGGTTCATACATAAATTTGCATAGCATGCAAAAGCATGCATGTGCTCTTCTCCGACCCAAGGATTTCCAGCCAATTCTGTTATGCTTTTGTATGGCAAGTAATTATTCAGTCTCTACATTGAATCATTTCAGTTTTACTGAGGTAGATGTACCAATTAAGGCACACACCAGTATGAGCATCAATATAGACTTGTACATTATGGTGACAGGAATGGGTCATATTTTATTATAAACCATGAAGACTGTCACTTCTAAAGAAGGTGTCCCTTGATTGGAAGAAATTTTACTACTATTAGATACAAGACAAGAATATTTATTTCTCAGTTTTTCAAATGTACATTATTTAACAATAGTCTGAAGGCTATTATACTGACAAGGGCCAAGGACTATAAGTATAATAAAAGCAACAAAGATCATAGCATGCAAGAGAATATATCGATCGACAGTTACAGAACAGATAAATACAGACTGAGGACTCTATATAGTTAATATTACTACCACTACTGTGGCTAACATTTTATTACTAGTCCATTCCGGTTATTGGCTCCATTCCGGTCATTCAACGCGCCGCTATTAGTATGATATTTAGGTAGTAAAAGACCACAGCCAACCAGGAAATAACAATCACCTGATGATCAGTGAATCATACGATTTTGTTGATCGCACCACTGCATGTTTACGACGATCCAAATTTTAAGTTTCTCCATAGAACTTTGTATGTTAAAGTTCATTTTGATGCTTTTCGAATGATTTACGTCTGTATTACATAAATAAAATATTTTTTTTTTTTACCTTTCAGTCCACAATTGTAGTCTCAAACGTAAACAAAAGGTAGATAATTCCTGTCGAACGACTGACCTCCCTTTGCGGAAGTTGAACTTTCAACCAATCACAACGCGGTCAGTCTGAAAGCCCCAAGACACCATAAGACACACCAAGACACCACAAGACACCCCAAGACACCCCAAGACACCTAAATTTATTATTTATATCTTTCCACAAGGGAGTTAAAAGGCCTTTACAAGACCTAAAAGTATTTTTACGTCCTAATTAACTACTCAATACACTAGGGTTAGGTTCTGTTTTAGCTATCGAAGACCGCAATCCGGTAATGTAATGTAATGTAATAGACACCAAGACACCAAGACACCAAGACACCTTTCAAAGTTCAAAACTAAAGTAGAATAAAGATACATGTATCTTAGGATTCTTCCTTTTTGATACTTAGTAATAAAAATATATAAAGTCAAGTACTCCATCCACCTGTTCTAAGGATGAAAGGTTCCGAACTAATTTAATTACCTCGTTAATGCCCATCAATTACCTGACACCTATGCATGTAATCGGTCGCTTGTTTTCTGATTACATTACAGTTGGCTTAATCCTTATCAGCTGAAAATACTTTTCACACCTATTGAATAATCACAAGTGTGTCTCTGCAAAGATGACACGAGAAATCGTCTCTGATATTTCACTTTTTTTAAATATTTCTAATGATTTATCTGATTTTCCTCATTCTGATAAAACAGTGTGATATTTTTCTTATATCTTCTCCAAACATAAACTGTGGGCACTCATTAGTTTGCAATGGTAGTTCTTACGAGTACCCACAACAAAACACGCCAAATACAATTATATTTGAAAATGCCCCTTTAATATTTCATTCTTATTTTTTCGCCAGAAAATTGACACTTTTATAGGCGTGTTTGGAAATGCGTTGATTCGACGCAGAGAAGACTCTGACCGCACATGAATAAACTAAGGCTGTCATTCAAAGCGGCGCGAGTTCGAACATACATGGATATAACCCCTATAGTACTCATTAGGCCACGGGGCTTGAGAATTCATTTATATCATAGGCGGATTGAAATCCAAAAAATTAGAAACCATTTTCCCATATTGACCTTTACAGTGTTAACGGGCACGTAAAACCGCATACCAAAGTATTAAATGAAGTTATTATCCCTGTTTTACTAATCACACGTACTTTAACGCCATTAATTAATGAACTTTGCTACAGCACAGTTTATAATTACATGACGGGACTTGATGATTTAATTAACTTTGATTGTGACATAAGTTAAGGAAATGACACAAAAACAATGAGTTCATTCGCTCATGGTGACAGCTGATTTTTTCTCAACGTATTAGTGCATATCCTGTTGCTATTTAATGCCTACCATAACTTTATGCTCATCAGTATCGCTTTCAACATGCCTATGAATATTGCATTGTACGGTGACAGTTACGTCTCCAGGTTGAAGAATTTCTGCAAAAGTGATCTACGTGTTCCTGCCAACGTATGCTGGTATGACAGAAGTGGTCTCCGCTCTGACTTCCTCAACAGAAAGGGTAGAATCGACGAAACAGCCAAGAATAACTACGACGATTTGAAAGAGCTAAAACCAGACGTAGTCTTTATCAATGTCGGGGGAAACGATTTATCGACGAAGTCAGATCCTAGAGAGGTTTACGAACGCATCATGGCTCTTGTTCATGAAATGAGACAGGTCGGTGTGAACGTCGTCTACGTGGCTGAGATAATGACTAGGGGTGACTTTTCAAAATGTCCCGACACCGAAATGAACAAAACGTCGTTTGACCGTCAGCGAAGAAAGATCAACACCCTGCTGGCAAAGGAGTTGAAAGAAAGATTCGTCAAGTTTGGCGATGTACACTACCCCTCTGACTATTCTAGGGATCTCGTCCATCTGTCGGATTTCTCCGACATTACCAACAACACCGGGTTGAAGAAGTATGAGAGCAGATTACGTCGAATTTTTTGCAGTCTTAAATCTTAATGTTTTTAATTCTGCTGAAAACGGCCCTTTTTAGGGCCATCTAAATATTATGAAAAAATACCTTATAATGCCCAACAAAATATCCATATAAAATAAATGCATCAGTCCGATGAATGAATGAATGAATGAATGAATGAATGAATGAATGCGGATATGCATGATCGTCTATGTCTATAATTAATGAATGAATGAATGAATGATCATGAATGAATGAATGAATGAATGAATGAATGAATGAATGAATCCATACACGCAAGCACATGCATGAATGAAGGAAGGAAGGAAAGAGGGAAGGAAGGAACATTAAATATCGTCTATAATGAATGAATGAACGAATGACTAAACCCATACATGCAAGCACATGCATGAAGGAAGGAAGGAAGGAAGGAAGGAAGGAACGAAGGAAGGAAGGAACGAAAGAACGAACGAAAGAATGAAAGAATGAAATGGGCCGGGGCATATGAATGAATGGATGACCAAATGATAAATGTACATGCATCTTCCGAAGAATAAAAGAAAAATGAATTGATTGCATGAAGGGCGTTTTTGTATTCATTATCTGTTATTAGGTCAATCATAACTTAATTTAATCAATTAAAGATTAACGACAAAGTTCGTTTAGCCTGTTAATCCTTTTTAATGGCAATCAGTTTCAGGCGGTAATTTTTTGATGCTTTGTATCAATCGGTAAATTTGAAACGCAAGTCCCAATTAGACAAAAATGTGATTTTAATAAGCAATTGATCCGCTTCAAACATATCAAGATATATAAACTTGATTTTTTCCTTGTCCGTCATCATTATTTTTGTTGCTTAAGACGAATCTTTGTCAGTAATATCTGGAATAATGCCTGCTAAAAAAAGGAAAATCACTGTGTCAAAAAGATCCGCATTTTGGCCATGCGGCTCGTGTCGCCAAAACTGCGCATCTGGCATTCAGTGTGATGCTTGCAAACAATGGTTCCATGCACAATGTCAAGATTTGTCTGAAGGTGACTTAAATGTGTTAAGTAGTTCCACCGCGACATATACATGTGAGGACTGTTTTACGATCGAGTTAGGGTCTTCGTCGTACGAGTATCTTTACGGATTAACTAGAATGAGACAGGTAATTATAATCAAAAATTGCAGATGTTTCCCACAGATCTCCGACCGCTATATTCTGCTTAGACTGGATGAATGCTGGATCCACGGGGAAGACATTCTCAAATGCGACACTTTCTTCTTAATAATGTAATATGCTTATAATGTAGCACATTACGAAAACATACTTTTACAAATACTTTTTCTTATTTCTGCTCAAAATATAGATTGCGGGGACTCGATAGGACCGCATCGACGAAGCGGTTCTATCTAGTGCCCACAATCTATGTGTTTGAACAGAAACAAGAAAAATAATGTAAACCCCCTAAATCCCTGTTTATAATTGCAATAAAGAAGAAAGAACGGTATTTGGTTTAGTGTCTCGGCAAGTAGGTATGTCATGACGGGACTTATGTCCGACAGTCAGGTACTGATGGTGTCCCCATTGCACGGATCCTAACAGTCTATCAGGTATTACAAGGACGGAGATTTTGCCCTTAAATAAAGCAAAAGAAATGTACGGAAAAAAAGATTTTAAAAGAATGGTATTACAGATGTATGTAGGGAAATTCTATTTAAGAAGGCGTACTTTAGTACATGTAGGTTAATCTGAGATATGTGTTTCATTTATCTGAAACCATGTAGTCCATTACGGAAACACGCCTACATAATCGACCCCCTTAAATCCCATTTTTTGAAGTAAAACTGGGGTTTAAGGCGGTAAACATTTTTGCTTATCTGTGCTCACAAACATAGATTTTGGATACTCGATAGAACTGCCTTGATGAGGCTTGATAAATGAAAAACCACGTTTTTATTGTGGGTACTCATTAGAAACGCCCCGCCCAAAAATAAAATCAAATTTTTGAATGCTCAGCGACATAAATGAAAATGCAATGTTGTCAGGGACGTTAAACATCAAATCAATAATAAAAAAAAAATCAAACAAATTTTTGAATGATCAGTGACGATTAACCACGTTTTCGGGGCTAAATCCGACTACACTTGAGTACTGCTAAACCGTTGGACCGTCTTGCTTATAGGGCTGTGGTTGTCATTTCATCTTACAAATTTGTAAACGAACGTCACCATGCAGTGTTGTCAGGGACGTTAATATTTTTTTTTTTTATTTTGGGTACTCATTAGAACCGCCTCGCTCCGCCGCGCAGTTTGATAAAAAATCATCACTGATAAATGCTCTGATCTATGAGATAAAAGCAAAATAAAAGGCTTGATTGATCAGCGAAGACTAAGATCAGCCTGCGCATCCGCGCAGTCTGATCAAATTCGTCACTGATCGCATGTACTTGATAAAGGCTCTGAGCTATCGGCTAGCAAAATAATAGGGTTGAATGATCAGCGAAGACTAAGATCAGCCTGCGCATCCGCGCAGTCTGATCAAATTCGTCACTGATCGCATGTACTTGATAAAGGCTCTGAGCTATCGGCTAGCAAAATAATAGGGTTGAATGATCAGCGAAGACTAAGATCAGCCTGCGCATACGCGCAGTCTGATCAAATTCGTCATTGATCGAATTAATTGATCGCATGTACTTGATAAAGGCTCTGAGCTATCGGCTAGCAAAATAATAGGGTTGAATGATCAGCGAAGACTAAGATCAGCCTGCGCATACGCGCAGTCTGATCAAATTCGTCATTGATCGAATTAATTGATCGCATGTACTTGATAAAGGCTCTGAGCTATCGGCTAGCAAAATAATAGGGTTGAATGATCAGCGAAGACTAAGATCAGCCTGCGCATACGCGCAGTCTGATCAAATTCGTCATTGATCGAATTAATTGATCGCATGTACTTGATAAAGGCTCTGAGCTATCGGCTAGCAAAATAATAGGGTTGAATGATCAGCGAAGACTAAGATCAGCCTGCGCATACGCGCAGTCTGATCAAATTCGTCATTGATCGAATTAATTGATCGCATGTACTTGATAAAGGCTCTGAGCTATCACTGCTTTTACTTTAGAATCTATACACAATGAAGCACATCACGTGGTAAACAGTGTCTGTGTTGCCCATATCCAATATAGAGCTGCAATTCCAGCATTGTTCTGAAGATAATACTACATGCCATTTTGTACAACATGTAAAAAACATTCTTTGATCATGATTACGTTTTCGCCGTCCCATGAAAGTGTGGATAGGTAAACTGACTAGCTCATAACTGACCTAAATAGTGTTGACTGGGCCGTTTAACTCCAAACAAAAACATGTATATAGTACATTTATAATTTCGTCTTATATAGTTATTTAATGTATATGCAGTCTTCAAATTGTACAACCTTTTTCTTCAAATGTGATATGCACGTGTTGATAGTTTTACATTCCGTTGTCTTTTCTATGTTTACAAACTTACTTTATTTTACTCTTTTAATATTGTTTTTTTTATTAGAAAAGTGAACTCATTTTGCGATTTACTTTACTTGCCTATATTTTGGTTTTACACGTGTTAGATTTTTGAAATTTTTATTTGATAAAGTAATCAAAATGATTTATATGTACTCTATTTGATGCTTGAATATACATTACTTATTTATATAATATATGTCATGTACTGTAACTTGCTCATTCCGATAACATGCTTAAACCAGTGTTTCTAAATCAAACCCCACTTCAATCTTCATAACTGGATAATTCAGGTAATACTTTTCTTCTTCCTGTTGTATAAAAAACATTGTGGGTACTCATTGGAACTCGAATGCTTTATAAGTTTTGAACAGGAAGAAAAGCACTATTTATTTATTTCTTTTTATTATATGGTTAATCTCTTTTTCACAGCAGTAATAATTCATTATATCGACTAAGCATGTTTTCGAAATGACTACAGCTGGTAGTTAATATATATACATAACGAAAACACCTCTATTCAAGTATACCGATTTTTTATTTCAAACTAACAAATGAAAATGATTTTTTTTTCAGTACAGAATCCAATATTTTTCACATTTATGCTGTGTGTAGTCATTAGAATCACTTGATTGAGGTGGTTTTAATGGGTATCCACAGTATATGTTTCTATCAGACTTTAGAATATATATATATATTTACTATGGAAACCCATTTTTACATTATAAAAGTGGGGTTTAATGGAGGCAAACTTTTATAGGCGTGTTTTTGTGAAGTGAAAAAAAAGACAAAAAAAAAAAGAAGATAAAAAGAAAAAATGTAAAGAAAAAAAAAGAGAAAAAAAAAGAAAAAAAAATGAAAAAAAAAAAGACAAAAAAAAATTAAAAAAAAAAAAAAAAAAAAAAAAAAAAGATAAAAAAATGTAAAAAAAGAAAAAAATTAGGCTGGCAAATGGCTTCTAATTAAATGTTCGAACATTTCTTTGGAAGCAAGTCCTAGTCACACCTCCACGAGTCGCAAAGTGTTTAATTAACAAGCATGCACAGATCATCAGTTACATTTGCGCGGTGCCAGCTGGAAACTAAGGATAAAATTTTATCCTTGGGCTAACGTGACAGGGCGAAAATTAGCACTTAAAAACAATGTTGAACTTTGGGGATACTATTTCAAATGTTGAAAATTGGGGATAGTAAGTGTGATTCATAGTAAGACAAAACTTTATCGAATCAACTGACTGCCAGTAAGCCTGTATATATACTGATATCATTTATTTTAAACTTTTATCAATAACTGAACCTAAATAAGTACTGGTGACACGTCGAACAACATTGATTATACCATAATATATTTATAATTATAACAAATGTGTTATGATAAAGGTGTCTTGGGGTGTCTTGGGGTGTCTTATGGTGTCTTGGGGTGTCTTGTGGTGTCTTGGGGCTTTCAGCCTGACCCATCACAACGAGGATTACAAATAAGTCTGGGCGTTTTGAAAGCTAAAGTGAGTAAAATTACCGACAAAATTATTGAATTTATCCATAAATGTGGTTTTATGGTACTAAGTTCTGGTAATAATCGATGTGTATCTAAACGATTTCAATTAAATAGTGTGATAATTTTAATTATCGATATCAGATTTCATAAAAATTGCAAGTTTTCCATAATAAATGTTACCCCACCCATTAAAATGTACAGTACGCATAACCATGGACTCTGTATACATAGTACAGAAATCCTACGCCGTGTGCTTTGTTTGCCTTGTTATGAATGTCTGTGAATTTTACTTGCTTTGAGATGACTACTGCATCTGTGTTTGTGAAAGTTGGGAGTGAAGAGAAAAGGTGATCACTAATGGATTTGTCAGCCCTGGTGATGTTTCTACATTGCTCCAGTCTGGACAGTTTTTGTATCTCAGTGCTCTTTCCATTTGGGATAATCCAACACCCTACTTTCGAAAAATTATCCCACATTGGAGTAAATGAAAAAATAATTTGATTAAAACTGGTTTTCAACAAAATAAGCTGTTTAAATACAATTTAATGCACAGATACTTGGTGTCAGTAGGGCAGTGCAGGGCCAAAAAAATATCTTGTATATATTTTTTCTCTAGTTATTTTTGTATTTTAGTACAACAGAAACACTGCTGATAAAATATAATCATATTCTGTGACTGTAACATATATAAGTTTGCGATAGCATATAACGGAGCTTTAATTGGTTTTGATTAAAATATGTCACTTATAATATCCATAATTCTCAAGATCACTCATGCAGACAGCAACTTTTTTGGGTTGAGATGGGGTATTGAATTTAACGAAAAGCAATGAAAGAGGGATGCCATTGGGAGGATTAGTTCATATTTCTTCAGAAATAACCTCGAATCTTTTGCTACATTAACCAATAAATAATAATAATATCTGCTTTACTTGCAGCACATGATGGAAGAGTCTAAAATAAAAAGCTAAAAACATTGACTGCATTACTTTATTAAATATTGAAAAAAAAAGTGTGACTATCGTTACCATGGAAGTAAAATAGGTTAGGATTTGTCATGTCTCCCTAAACTGCAAAAATGTCTCTTTTTTTCCCATGAGAGAGACGACGTCATCCTAAGATCTGGGCCAGCTTCATTGAATTAATTAACAATATCAGGATGTGTGATAATGACTACCAGTTGGTTACACGCATTGCTCGGACTAACACATAAAGCAGATACCAAAATCAGATGAAAACACACACACACACACACACAAAAGTATGTGAAAATAAGGAAACTGATTCTCCATCGAGTATTTATAGAATGAAGTTACTTGGGACATGCTCACTATTAAAGGAGACTCCTGAAAAAAAAATGGGACTCCTATGTTTTGGGAGTAGGACTCCTACTTTTTGGCTGGGACTCCTACTTTTTATAAAAAGGGAACAAAAGTATGTGAAAATAAGGAAACTGATTCTCCATCGGGTATTTATAGAATGAAGTTACTGGGGACATGCTCACTATTAAAGGAGACTCCTGAAAAAAATGGGACTCCTATTTTTTGGGAGTGGGACTCCTATTTTTTGGGAGTGGGACTCCTACTTTTTGGCTGGGACTCCTACTTTTTATAAAAAGGGAGTCCCGGACTCCTACTTTTAAAATCCTAGTGAGAACCCTGACATCATATGCATTGATGATGATATGGATAGATAGATAAAAGAAAATGGCATATTAATTTAATAGATAAATCTCTTTTGTTACATCTGGTGTATTGGATTCTATAAGTTTAATGAAGCCCTGGTCATTGACACCTGATTAACAAGAAAAAGGCTTAGCTAGAAGACAGAATCATCTAAGAATGGTGGTTAAAAAATGAGCATACATGTATGTGTTATAGATAGTTCTCAGAATGCACCTTTATACACCAATTTCTTAAAATTTTTCCGGACCCCCTAGCTTCACCTTGTGCATTTGGCACTCGCCTACTTGGTTTGAGGGGGTGGTCGGGTGGTGCGAAGGTGTCATGTATCGTGTCACCGGGGTGTCCAACTGATATTGGCTTACAGTTGGGCAAGGCCTGCTGTCCTTGTAGTAGGTAAAGGTAGAGGGGGACTGTTTTTATTTCTTCTGTTTCTTCCCTTTCATTCCTATTCCTCTTTCTTCCTTGTTCCTCTCTTCTGCTACATGTATCTCTTCTATCTCTTTTCTCCCTTTCTCTAGGAGACGACACAAAATGACCCACAAGGGTTGAAGTGTCCTTAAACCCCAACACAATCAATCAATACTTGGTTTGACTGCACTGTTTACCTCATTTTTATTTTCAAAACTTAACATGTCTGTTGTCCTGATAGATATTTAGTCAAATATTTTGTAAAATTTGCCAAACAAAAATCATGCAAAATATTTTGATAGCAGAGCTGCTCAACCTTATAGGAATGGAGATATTGGTTTCCAGGATATCATTATTATCATCTATCTGAACGTCACCGCTAATGTTACTCTACACCTTTCTGGGGTGGTCGGGTGGTGCGAAGGTGTCGTGTATCTTACGTCACTGGGGCGTCCAACTAATACTGGTTTACAGTTGGGCAAGGCCTGCTATCCTTGTAGCAGGTAAGGGCAGAGGGGGAATGTATTTATTTCGTCTGTTTCTCCACTTTCATCCCTGTTCCTCTTTCTTCACTGTTCCTCTCTTTTATCTCTTCTACTATCTCTTTTCTCCCTTTCTCTGGGAGACGACACAAAATGACCCACAAGGGTTGACGTGTCGTTAAACCCCAACACAATCAATCAGTACTCTACACCTTTCAGTTAAAAAAAACAAAAAACAAACTTTAAACAGCACTGTAAATTAGGGTTAATATTTAGAACAGGTTGAATAAATTTAACCTGTTCTAAATGTGATTTCCAGCAAAAACAGATTGATTATACCACAATATATGCAATTCTTGTGGATACATGCGGCATGATCATGTCTTTTGGCTTTCTATCGCAGAAATAATTGTTAATTGAAAGTAGTTTATTATGTATCTCCTTTATTTTACAACACTCACGCTGTTTTGCAGAAATCAACATGTAAAGATATGACCATATTTTCAGCCAAGTAAATGAAACATTATCTTTAAGAATGTGGCTGCTGTCTATAGGATTACAACCACATTCTGGAGGCTTGGCAGTTATATGTAAATCCAAATTGTGGTTGTCATCTCAATATATAAGAATGCAACAGGAGCCTGAAACCTACAATAAGGGAACGATTCACATTTAAAATAAACTTATAGACATAGATTGCTTAAAAATGTGGTTAGTCTTTATATACAAAATGTATCTGTGTACCCTGCTTATCTAGAGCTCCATTTACAAATGTAACAGAAACTTGATGGTATGTTTTTAGAAATGCCATTGCCACCCTGCAGAAAAAGAAGACATAGCCCTGATGGTAGTAGTTCAGCAGCCACACAAAATGACACTGGCAGCAGCAATGTCAAGGTCGTCATTAGAGTCCGGCCGGAAAATGAGAAAGAAACTGGCAGCAGAGTTGTAACACAGGTTATGAACGAGAATGTGTTGGTGTTTGATCCAAAAGAGATTTCTGAATCTGGATACACAGGTGGCAGAAAAAGACCTAGAGATTTGCGGAAGCGGCAAAATAGAGATCTAAAGTTTGCCTTTGATTATGTGTTTGGTCCAGAGGTACAGACCAGTGAAGTTTATGAACAGACAACAAAATCTATTCTTACTGGCCTGCTTAATGGCTACAACTGTTCAGGTATGTATGTTAGATTTACACTTAACATGCTTTCCACATCTTTCAGAAAGTCGTTTTTTGCTTGGTGATTTACACAGAAGTAAATTTGCAACTTTTGTCATGATTTAATGCAAAACAATTTGTCGTAACTACCTATGCACAAAAGTTTTGTTCCAGTCAATTTTTTTTTTAGTCAAATATTTTCACTTTTTTCCATAGCAAAAATGAATGCAAAGTTATGCAGAAATCTGTAGGGTAGGTTACTTGGAGTAAGATTGTCAACAAGTTCTGCTTGTTCAATTTTTCTGAAATACATTTATAGTCTTAGACAAAAATTAAAAAAAAAATCACTTTACTATAGAAATTGCATATGCCAGACCAATTTTTGGCAGTAAATTTAATTTTAAGGTGCTTACTTGAGAAAAAAATACAGAAACAGAAAAGACAAAAGGTTTCTCGTATGGTATGGTCAGTCAGAACAAAATAGTTTCACTTGAAATAAATGCAAAGCAAAAAACATCTTTCTGAGTGATGTCCGAAGGACAGGTATGTTTGGGCTGCCGTCCTTGCGCAAACAGTGAAGTCTTTGATGAAACTGCTTCTTTAGCAGTTGATCAGAGTCTACACTGTTTGTCATTGGCATTGAGTCCACATACTTACATGTACCAGACAGTCAAATGGACATTTGCTTTGCAGTTTTATTAAAATAAATCATAAAGAACATAAAAGGCTGGACCACTGATGGTTTTGAGCCTCACAATAATGGTTCAGATATAATACATGTACCAAGATTCATGCTTAGACAGTAAGGCAGAAAAGTTAGATAATGATCGGAGATTACTACATTGACATGTAACTGAATATCGATCACAATGATAGGTCTGATAATTGATTATCATTTTAGCTTCGATTAGCCAGCCCTACATATGAGTGACCTTGGGGTCAAGATCACAGATGTAGAAAAAAAAATATGTGTCTAAGTTTTTAGAGGCAAAATGTGATTCAAATGGGCTATGCTGTCCTGTGACAGCTGTTATTTATTGTTGGGGTTTTTATTAACAATATATATGTTCCATAATTGTCCGATATATTCAGGCTGTCAGGGGTTAAACTGAGAGTCTTTGGATAAGGCCTATTGTTTTCATCATTGTAGCTATAAAATTGCATAAGTTGCATAAGTGATGAAATGAAAAGCCAAATTTTTATAACTTTCCTAAGAATAATATCCTATAACACACACAACTTGCAAAGCATAATAAATTAAGAAACCTGTAACTTCTGTAAATACATGAAATCTTAAGGAGAATTCATATTCTTTAAGGGGAGGCAATACTGCCAAAGTTGTTTTTGCCTCCCTTCTGAAGAGATTCTACTCTAATAGAAACAAGTTCTTCCATTTTAGAGTTGACCCCTTTACAGACAGGGATTGGTGTGCAGGAAAGTAAACAGGAAGTTGTCTCCCCTTGTCAGAATGGTGGAAAATCTACTGTGTCAGTCTACTTTAGCACAGATATATATTATGTTACCTATGCTACGTGAACATGATACACTTTTATTGAGTACCCTCAGCATGTGGTTCACAGAGAAATAAGGAAGATATTTACCAGATACCCACTTTCATCTAGAACTCTGAATTACATAATGACCCTAAGAATTGGGACAGATAGGCCTTTGCAAACAATGTAGACCCAGATCAGGTGCCATAGAATGTGGTGTCTAATCAGGGACTACACTGTTTGCCATATACAGCAATAGTTTAGACACATCAAGTGCAGGCCTCGGTGGCTCAGTTGGATGTGTAACGACTGGTAATCAGGAGGTTGCAGTTTTGACCCCCGCCAGCCTGGCAACATTCTTTCGTGGAGATTGATCATGAAATATTTTCTACGGTCATTTTCTCCTATCTCTGATTCAAGAAGGGCTGTTGTCAGTTTCTGGCGAAAGAATGTGCACAATACCGCTTAACCGTTTTGAGGACTAAGCCTGTCCAGTAAAAGTGTGGTTAGGTTAACTGACCGTGCTCAACATGCCCCCATTAGGTTGATTGGGCCGTAAACCTCAACACAAACAATCAAGACATATCAAGAGGTAGTAGACTAATCTATTTCAAATTTGAGGCAAGTATGGTAAGTAGATAAGGTGTCCCAATACTAAGGGTTATTATGGTACCTCACCAATGTACTTGAATTATTTTCAGTGTTTGCCTATGGGGCAACAGGAGCTGGTAAGACTCATACTATGCTGGGGTCAAAAGAACAGCCAGGTGTCATGTACTTGACGATGAATGATTTGTACAAGAGGATTGATGCCATGAAGGACACCAAGACCTGTGATGTGGCTGTTTCCTATCTAGAGGTAAAATTGTAGCAGATGTATACTACATCTACATAAAATCAATGATACAGTAACAGTCCAAAAATTTAGAACACTTTTTTTTTGTCTAGATTTTGTTTTAATACCCCGCCACACGATAGTGGCCAGGTATTATGGTTTCATGTTGGACGTCCGTGTGTCTGTCCGTCAGTACGAGCGCACAAATAGGCATGTATTGGGTAGATATGAATTGGGTACTTGCCATTTATTCCATAAGTGGCCAAAGTAAATACGGTACCCAATAAATTTGAGGCACTTGTTGGGTATTTAGGTGTCTTGTTGGGTATTTTGAGCCGAAAAATTAACACTGTAGTACCCAACAAGTGTCCATCTGTAAGAACGTCCGTCCGTCCCTCCGTTTTTTGTTTCTGGATGAAAACTTGAGTAAACATCAATGGATTTTTACCAAACTTGGTATATGCATTGCTATTGTAGAGATCTGGTTTGGGATTTCTAATGGCAAATTTCGTCAAATTTTTACGGAGTTATCTACCCATGACACGATAATGGCAGGGTATTATAGTTTAACGTTTTTATTTGTTAATTTGTTTGTTTTACAAAAAAAATAGCTTAATGGAATGGCAAACAGTATAGACCCTTATCAGACTGCTCCTCAAGGAGCAGTCTGATCAGGGTCTGCATTGTTTGCATTTGCAGTTTGTCAAAAAAAAAAGAAAACAAAAAAAAACTTTTGTTTTAGGACAATTACTGTATATTTTCTTTTTTAAAGTCCTGCTATCAGTTAACATGTAAGCTGATATCTCAGGTGCAAAACTTGAATAGTAGTTGTAAAATTTTGTAAATCCTGAGATTGGCATGTACATGTGATTTATTTCATATTGTTTTTTGTTGTGTATGATGGTGACAAAAGGATAAGACTTTGGAATGTAATGGTTTGATGTTTTTTATTTTTTCTCAGCAGGATACATTTATTTTAATTTAAAACTTGAATATAGTGTCTGACTTGGGTTTTTGAAGACTGTCATGTAAACTTTATTTGTCTAATTGTGAACCAAATGAACAGTCAGATCGAAGTTTTTTAGTTATTTCTTCTGGGCCAGCACTCATGGGTTGTTGGGGTGTAGGTGTGAATAAATGTTTCCAGTTGCAATTCTATTAATAACTATTTTAGTTTATTTCTGTTTTAATGTAGTTTCATAAGCTTTATTTCATAAAGAATTTAACTTTCTTATTTTTGTGGAGAAATAAGAAAATAAAAAATTTCTTTACAGTTGAACAAAGTGCCATATCTTGAGTAACTGTTATAATATAGAACATTTCTTGTGAAATTCTTGAAGGTTTACAATGAAACTATTCGAGATCTGCTGATGCCCAGTGGTTGCTTGCCAATCCGTGAAGATCCAAGCAATGGAGTTGTGGTGCATGGTTTGTCTCTACATAAAGTAAGTATGCTTGCTTCTTTTTTACTATTTGCCTCAGAACTGATACGCTAAATATTGAGACACTATGTACCTCTTGACCATTCATTTTTTAAAATTTGAGGATTAAGTCCATTTGACTTTGGTAATGTATTTAAAAACAAGTGAAGACAGAATGGCAGGAGTGCATGCCCTGGTCAGAGGCTACATAGATTCAGATAAAAGGGTCATGTTGGAAATACTTTCCTCTTTTCTTCATGAAAATTATATGTTGCCCTTTGTTCTAGAGCTAAGAGACCCAGTAAATACAGATGTGTAAAATCCCTTCAAAAGCCACTTCTCCAACAGGAGCTAGTACATGTAGGTACAAAGTTTCACTTGCCCTTCAGGGGCAAAGTTTTTAATTACCCTTACTAAACTGTACCATGAAATTTTGTATTCTGTTTGAAAACTTCTTGACTGAAATTTTACACCTGTTTTCTCCCTGAGAACATTATGTTGTGTGTATTCATTGGAATTGTCTCAAGGCATTTCCAAAACGTAATTTATGTATATAATGTTGAAAAATGATTGGACTTAGGACTATATTTTGTTGTTATTAAGGGGCATTGATAACCATTTGTGATGGTGGTGGGGGAGGGGGTTGGATGGGGTTGGAAATTTCAAAAGTTCTATCCCTTGACAAAAAGTAGAGGAAAATTTACCAAAAGTATCAAGTCCCCTTAAATATATTCCAAGTTTGATGTACATCTCTACATGTAGTTATCATACATATTTTTAAATATATATTAGTTGTGAAATATTGAAGGTTTCAGTATTTGGAATTGAATTGCATTTTGAGATGGATCTGTGGCAGTATCTGCAACACAAACACACACACACACACCATTTTTTTTTTTTTTTTTTTTTTTTTTTTTTTTTCAGAAAATTCTTAAATATTGGTCAGCTTAGCCCTATGATAGTTATTTTAGCTACAGATAAGATGTGTTCATCTTTTTTATGCAAATATGAATCTTCTTAAATGTTTCAGCCCAAAACAGCAGAGGAGTTGTTATACATGTTACAAGTGGGAAACCAGCACAGAACTCAGCATCCAACAGATGCAAATGCCGAATCTTCACGGTCCCATGCTGTCTTTCAGGTGGTTATTTAATATAAACTTGGATTTATTTTTGCATCAAAGCATATTGTGGGTACTCATTTGAATCCTCACAGTGAGGCAATTTCAATGACATATGTAGAGATAAGAGAGGGTATCAATCAAATAGTTTTTTTATTTCTTGATGAAAACATTTGTGGGTACTCATTAGAAGTGCCCACATATTAGAAGCACTTCTAATGAGTACCCACAACATACGTTTTCATTGAGAAATAAGAAAATATAGATACTTTTTGGTTGAAAAAAAAACACACCTTATCAAGAGCTATGAGTGAGTATGTACCTACATTGTCCAAAAGATGTTTTTTGGACTGGGGTAATTGCAGTGAGTAGCCACAAAATACATTTTGGTGTGAAAAAAAAAACACCCCTCTTGATTTGTTTTGAGTTGTGAAAATATCAGTGATACTTTGGAAATACATGCACTATGCAATAAGTAAAAGAAAAATTCTTGTTTGGTCAAGAATTGTATAGTGCATGCAGATTTGATTTATATTTAAAAGATGAAGTATTCAGAAGTCAAGGCTATGGCCAGGCTTAGGTTAAAGTGATTGGAATGGTTTAAACAAAACTCTGCAATATATTAATTTAGCAATTTGTTTACAATGCCATACTTGGCAATTTGTTTGGTTCATATTTTGTATGTTTACACAGCCATCTTGTGCCAGAAGACAAATTACAAGTGTGAATCATCAAACAGTGTAGACTCAAACCTGAGTCTACCAGGTACTCCATTCATCTCAAAGAGAGTATTACATGAAGTGTATACTCGTGGAAATTCCATATAAAACATGATTGAAAGAAAAAATAATCTTAAAATTATAGTGTGGCCTAGTTATTTTAGAATTTGGGAAGATTTGGGATTCTTATAGGACTGTGAGTTGGCAGAACATATCTTGGATGTGAGTAATGATGAGGTCCCACAGAATGATCAAATGAAAAAAAAAAAATAATAATAAAGGAGGTATGTCATGAGAAAAGAATTATTATATGCAAGCACATGTTGTCAGATCAGGACCAGCTCAGTTTTGTTTTTCAATATACATGTATTCTGCAGTATTTACTGATTCTTTAAGCAGTCTTGATCAAACACTGCATGTGCAGATGATAAGGGCCTTTCTCTCATGACGACCAGAGCGTTACATATGATGTTTTTTAACTGAAAAATTTGTATTCATGGAAAAATAAGAAAAAATATTCTTATCTAGAGCTGTGAATGACTTGAATAACAGAATTGCTTCAAATTTTCATAATTTCAGGTGTTCATAAGACAAAAAGACAGAACTGCAAATTTATCAACAGAAGTTAGAATTGCCAAGTTATGTCTGGTTGATCTTGCTGGATCTGAAAGGGCTACTGTTACTAAAAATAGAGGCTCAAGGTTTAGAGAAGGGGCAAATATCAACAGGTCCCTCTTGGCTCTTGGTAATGTCATAAATGCTCTGGCAGAAAATAAGGTAATATATACATGTACGTATTTATACAGTTTTTCCTGCCTAATCTGAATCCTGTCTATTATGAATCCCTGTCTATCATAGACACTAGTTCTAGTGTACTTCCTAGCTGGCCTTGGTGACTCAGTCGGATGCAGGGCAAACAGGTGACCAGGAGGTCATGGGTTCGATCCCCGCAGGGTCCGGTAACTTTATTTGATGGAGATTGATCATGAAATATTTCTACAGTCATTCTCTCCCTTCCAGTGATTCAAGAAGGGCAGTTGTCAGTTTCTGGCGAAATAATGTGCACAAGTACTGGCTAACCGCTAGAACTAAGCCTGTCCAGGAAAAAATGTGGTTAGGTAAACTGACCATGCTTGACATGACCCTAAGGGGTGGACTGGGCAATAAAACCTCAACACAAACACAAAAGTTTATTTACTTAAAGCTTAGCACTCTGGGTAAAATTTTCAGCAAATAGCATTTTTGAAATATTTTTCTTTTTTTCCAGAAAACAAGATTTGAGATTTCATGCAAATTGTCTCCATTGGACACAATTTGCATTAAATGTTAAATCCTGTTTTCTTAGAAAAATGAAAAAAATATTACAATTTGTTATCTACTGAATTACCGGCCTCAGTGGCTCATTTGGATGCGCCGTCCGACTGGAGACCAGGAGGTCGCGGGTTCAACCCCTGGCGAGGTAGGCAACATTCTTTCGTGGAGATTGATCATGAAATATTTTCTACGGTCATTCTCTCCCTTCCGCTGATTCAAGAAGGGCAGTTGTCAGTTTCTGGCGAAAGAATGTGCACAATACTGGTTAACCGCTTAGAGGACTAAGCCTGCCCAGTAAACGTGTGGCTAGGTAAACTGACCGCGCTCGACATGACCCCATTGGGTTGACTGGGCCGTAAAACCTCAACACAAACAAATCTACTGAATTAGCCCAGGTTGATTTTTCTTTTAAATTCAGCATACATACATGTACATTTACAAGTTTGTCTAATGTAGCCCTATTTTCTAGTCATAGATATTTAGGATTAGGTTCCTCTGTATATATATAAAACTGATTCACAGAGGTTTTTAAGTTTACTACATATGTGTATACTTTTAATATTTCGCCAGCCTCAGTGGCTTAGTTGGATGCGCGTCCGACTGGTGATCAGGAGGTTGCAGATACAACCCCTGCCAGGTCGATAGTCTTTCATGGAGATTTGATCATGAAATATTTCCTACAGTCATTCTCTCCCTTCCACTGATTCAAGAATTCTGGCGAAAGAATGTGCACAATACTGGTTAACCCCATAGTGGACTAAGCCTGCAAGCAAAAGTGTGGTTAGGTAAACTGACAGCACTCACCATGATTGCATTGGGTTCACTGGGCTGTAAAACCTCAACACAAACAAACTTGTAATACTTCACAACATTATGTTGCTTTAGTGGATTATTTCACAATGATGAAACAGCTTCATCAGGCTGTTTGGTATTACAAATAGTTTTCTGTGAATTCTGGCTATGAAAGGGCCATAAATAAAGTAGAATGATGACTAAAATTATGTAACAATTCTGATATAACAAATTGCAAAAATCTTCTGGCACTGGCATTTGGGAGCGATTTTTTTTTTGTGTGTGTATAAGGAGAGAACCCTTTCCAGAAGGGTCTTGGTATGCAGAAAGCTATACTGGAAGTCACAAAAAGTTATCCCTCTTATATAAATGGCAGAAATAAATACCAAGTGTATCCAGTCTCTTGACTAATCTTTGTACCATTTGCATATAGTAAGTTAAGCTATGGTAAGATTTGTTTTCAACCAAAATGTATTGATGTTTTTTTTTAATTGTTCACTAAACATGTGATTGTGCTCATTAAAAGTGCGGGGGTGGTTGTGTGTGGCAAAGATATCTTGTGTCTTATGTCACTGGGGGTCCAACTGATATTGGCTTACAGTTGGGCAAGGCCTGCTATCCTTGTAGCAGGTAAAGGTCGATGTGGAATGTTTTTATTTCTTCACTTCCATTCCTGTTCCTGTTTCTTCCCTATCCCTCCCTTTCATCTCCTCTACTATCTCTTTTCTCCCTTCCTCTGGGAGACAACACAAAATGACCCACAAGGTTTGATGTGTCGTTAAGCCCCAACACAGTCATTAAAAATGCATCAAAGGGTATTATAAAGCTTTTGAATGAGTACCCACAGCTTGCTTTGTACATATATGTTTCTATAGTGAAATGAGATACCCCATTACCTACAAGCTAATTTTTCTTTGTTAGATGTCATAGCTTCTTTATTTTCAGAATAAAGGGTTCATTCCATACAGAGACAGCAAACTGACAAGATTACTAAAAGATTCTCTTGGTGGGAACTGTCAGACTGTGATGATAGCTGCTGTCAGGTACATATATATACAGCATTAAATGGAATTGATACACTTTCAAGTGAGACAAATCTGTCAAAATTAATCTTGCTGCCATGTAGAAAGGGATCTACTCTAAATTCTTTCCTTTAAAAATACACTGTAACCTCGTTCTAACGCGTCCGGTGGGGTCCAAGGTAGCTGTCCGCGATATAAGTGATCACGTTATAACGGTCAGACACAATCTCGGTCCTCATACCCCATCCAGTTCTATACTGTCGAAGTTCTGTGTGCAATCCAAGGAAAAAAATGGATACACTTGAATTGTTACACATAAATAAACAATGAAGACAGCTAGTCAGTTATTCTTATACACCCTTTTGAGAGTAACTAAATAAATTCATCCTTTCTGTCTGTTGAAACGGAAAGACCCGCAGTGAAGAGCAGGAGACAGAATGTACTGAAAAGCCAGACATAAGTGCATTAGCCTTTATAGTTATCGTTGACGCAATACCTTTAAGAAGGCACACGCTAGATTGGATATTAACCCTTAAAGCGCCGTGCAAAATTTGCAGCAGACAACATTTTGAATTTTTTATTTATTTATTTTTCAGGGAAAATAAGTTTTGACAGTTCATGTGAATCATCAGCTTGGCTGATGATTCACATGAAATGTCAAGACTATTCTCTAAAAAAATGAAAGTAAAACTGTTTTCTACTGCAGTCGCGATTGGCGCTTTAAGGGTTAAATGATGTTAACATTTTACACTCCATCTGGCTTTTTTCTTCTTTTTTTTTTCAGCAGCTCATCTATATATAAGTAAATCCTTATACCACCAATCACAACTGCAGCAGAAAACAATTTTGACTATATTTTTTTTTTATTATTATTATAGAGAAAACAGGTCCTGACATTTCATGTGAATCATCTGCAAAGCAGACAATTCACATAGAATGTCAACACTTGTTTTTTCTGAAAACAGAAAAAATAAATTAAGATTGATGTCTACCACAAATTTTGCTTGGCACTTTAGGGGTTAAATGTGTTCACAGTCTAGGATAACATCAAAGAGATTCGGCATCCTTTGATCATGTTTCACACATAAATGACAGAGGGCATTTACTGTTAGCTGTCTGACAGCTACAGTTTAAACTAACCTTTAAAGCCCTAAGCAAAAATTGTAGCAGACAACATTTTATTTTATTTTTTTTATTTAGTATTATTTATTTAGAGAAAAATAAGTCAAGACATTTCATGTGAATCATCTGTTTGGCAGATGACTCACCTGAAATGTCAAGACTTTATTCTCTGAAAAAAAAAAAAAATAATAGATAAAAGTAAAATTGTTTTCTGCTGCAGTTGTGATTGGCGCTTTAAGGGTTAATCCTTCATCGGTCACCAGCTAGATGATTGAAAAAAATGTGACACCTATTTAGTGCTCTGAAATAGCCAAAAGGCAAATACTGATGACATCTTTGGTAAAACAGAATGTGTTAATCCATGGCTAATGATCTTTTTGACTACTGAGTTCCGCGGAAAAAGGGCAAAACTTTCAAAATTGGGGAAAAAACGGCATGCAAAACTGGAGCCATGGAACACCCTTGTTATCCTGATTTCCGCGTTCAAACGATCAGCATTATAGGAACTGGCATGTAGAAAAAAAAGCAGGAATTCACAAAAGTTGTCTCCATTGTACAAATGGTTGAAAATCTACCAGCTGTATCCCTTCCCCTAAATATACCATATCTGTTAACTTCAAGTTAACGTAAAGCATGACATTTTGCAATCAACTATCGCTAAGGTGAACGACCCTCCTCATTCTGGCCTGTGCTTCTACTTAGCCTCAGGCTTTTGGCATTTCTTTGGCTAGATCTTGTCAATATTTATGTGTATACAACATTTTATCAAAATTATCCATAGTTTTGAAAACCTATGGCTATTTCTATATTTTGGCCAGTCAGTGAAAATTGGCATTTGGCAAGCCCATTGTCTAGATGAATATGAGTGTGAAAAATTATCAAAGTACTAAGTTTCCAAGCATTATGGATATTTTCACTGTCACATTTTGGCTTGGGCATTGCCTTGGTCAAAGAAAAGTGGCCTTTGGCAATTCGTTTGTCTTGATCTTATCAATATTTATGTGTCTAAAAAATTTTATCAAAATATCCCATATGGTTGAAGACCTAAGGCGATTTCCATATTTTCTTATTTCTTGAGAATGGTCATTGTATGACAGTAACAGATCGATAATGAACACACCCTGTTAAAACAGTCCATTGTTGGTTGTTCATTCTAATTATCCTTCTTTTTTCTTTCTTATTTTTTGCTTCTTGTTGCCGTGCTCAAAGAAAAAGTGGGCCTCGGTGGCTCAGTTGGATGCGCCGTCCGACTGGAGACCAGGAGGTCGCGGGTTCAACCCCCGCCGAGGTCGGCAACATTCTTTCGTGGAGATTGATCGGGAAATATTTTCTACGGTCATTCTCTCCCTTCCGCTGATTCAAGAAGGGCAGTTGTCAGTTTCTGGCGAAAGAATGTGCACAATACTGGTTAACCGCTTAGAGGACTAAGCCTGCCCAGTAAACGTGTGGTTAGGTAAACTGACCACGCTCGACATGACCCCATTGGGTTGACTGGGCCGTAAAACCTCAACACAAACAAAGAAAAAGTGGCATTTAGTAAGCGTATTGGCTAGACCCTGTTGCTATCGATCAGTATGCCAAAAATCATCAAAATGTTCCCAATGGTTTAAATGCTATGGCCTATATAAGTGCTATATACCACAGGCAGACAGACAGATGGACTTACAAGATGATTATAAGGCACCCTTGGAAAGTCAAATTTTCAATTTGTCGACTTTTCTATCAATTCCAAGCAGTTTCATATTTTCGCCTCAGCGAGGCTATTTATAAAGAAATCTGGCATTTGATTTTTTCTTGGTTGTGTTAATTCAGTATCTATCAAAATGTCAAATATTTTCAAAATATTTCCAATGGTTTGAGCATGATTATCATATTTTCGCATTTTTGTTTTGCTTTATAAAGCAATCTGACGTTTGACAATTTCATTGGTTAGGTCTTGTCAATATTTATCCGCATGCCAAAAATTATATCAAAATATTCCAAGTGGTTTAAGTTATAGCGATTTTCACATACTGATTATGGATGGCTGGACATGCCTCAGCGAGGCTATTTATAAAGAAATCTGCCATTTGACATTTTCATTGGTTACAGCTTGTCAATATGTATCTGACAAAAGTTATCAAAATACTCCAAGGGGTTTAAAAGTGATTTTCCAGACTGATTATGGACGGACATGGCTCGGGTCTAGTCAATATGTATCTGCATGCCAGAGATCATCAAAATAATCTAAGTGGTTTTAAAGTTGTAGCAATTTTCACAAATTGATTATGTCTAGATATTGTAATTATAGGGTATTCCTCGTAGGTCCTTGGATGACTTTCAGAGATATTGCTAAGGAGAAGTATTTAGTGATAATTATGGGATAATATTCTCCAGTTCACCACAAAAACATATGTTGTGGGTACACATTAGAAGCACCTCGATGAGGTTATGCAGAAATAGGAAAAATTATCCAAGAATTATCATCAAATACTCCTCCTTAACAACTCCTCTGACTTATCTTGAGCTCATGCAAGCACTCTACGAAAGAAATAATAACTCTAGTACTTCGGGTGGCTGTAATTGGGTAAGACCATGCTGTGCTTGCAAGCGGGTGGGGGAAGGGGGCTTGTGTTTTATATCTTTATACCATCATTCCCATTCCCTCAGTCTACTTTGTATCTCTCCTCTCCGCTACTACTATCCATTTACTTTCTTTCTGTGGGAGATGGCACAAAATGACCCACACTGGTTGATGTCTGATTGAAGCATAATTAAACTCTTGTACTTCATGCAAAGTATTTCAGTGACATTACATTAAAGTTGCTTCCATTAGTTTAATTCCTTATATTTCAGTCCTTCCAGTTGTTCTTTTGAAGACACTTACAACACACTGAGATATGCAGACAGAGCCAAGAACATTAAATCAACTGTATGTATAATAGATTTGCCAAACATATTTTGACATTGCAACACCTTTTTTCACTTATTTTTAACCCTTTCACCCTTTAGTTTCAGAAGTAAATTCTTCCGTCTCTGAATTTGGGTACATCCACTTTTGCAAATGGTTATGTCAGTCAAAAACCAAAAACATAATTGTAAACAGTGTAGATTCTGATGAGACGGCTCATAAAGAGCAGTCTCATCTGGATCTACAGTGTTTGCATAGGTATCTGCTTTGGTCTACTGAGCTGAAAAGGTTAAATGTAAGGAACAGGTTACAGGGTACATTTTCTGACATTTTGAAATTAACAGATGTTATTTATGAAAAAGGGGTTGACTTTTCATGTAAATCTCCTAAGGAGATGATTTGAATGCCCTATAGAGACAATGTTTTCTGGGACAAAGAATTGATTGTGTTGCGGTTTAACAACACATTAACCCTTGTGGGTCATTTTGTGTCATTTTCCAGAGAAAGGGAGAAAAGAGATAGAAGTGATAGTAGAAGAGATGAAATAGAGGGACAGGGAAGAAAGAGGAACAGGAGTGAAAGTGAAGAAACAGAAGAAATAAAAACATTCCCTCTCTACCCTTACCTGCTACAAGGATAGCAGGCCTTGCCCAGTTGTAAGTCAATATCAGTTGGGCGCCCCGGTGACATGAGATACACAACACCTTCGCAATACCCTACCACCCCCTCTGGGATAAAGAAGAAAAAAGTTTTAGATGTTTACTATTACATGAAATATTCTCACAGATGGATGTGGCTAGTCATCAACATAAAAGATACATAAGTGGCAAAATCTCTTACCTGGCAAGCCACCTAAGGTCAAATTTTTGCCTCTTAATTGTAAATTTACGGAATAAATCACATTTTTACTCTTAACTGACTACTAAAGTGGCAAAATTTCCAAATGTTTAGCCATCTATGTGCCTTGTGGTGTGTACTTAATATCTGACATAGGTTATTATGGATTTACCAATTTAACTATGCATATAAGATAATATCTCTATGCATTAGGAGAGTATCCTCTGAACAGTTTAGATTCAGATCAGTCTGCTGTGGAGCAGGCTGATATGGGTCTGCACTGTTTGCTGTAGCAGTTTTGTGGCACATGAACTTACAGTGTACTCAACATTTTTTAAAAGTTTTAGAGGAGCTCTTGTGTATTCCTGTAGTTCCAGTTGTATAGTATTAGTGTTTACAGAACATCATATAATTGCTATTCTTTTTAAAATTTCAGTTAAAGAAAAATGTGCTGAATGTGGACTTCCACATAGCCAAATATGGACAGATTGTGGAAGAACTTAGAAAAGAGGTTAGTATAATTTGCAGGTTGTTGATGAATATGCAGTTGCTTTCACACGGACAACTGCTGATATATACATAGCTCCAGATAAACAAGGGTATCCACACAATATTTTTCTGAATCCTCCAGTGAGGTTCTTCTAATGAACTTCTGCAATATGTTTTCGTAGAGAAATAAAGAAATATCAATAGATTTGGTTGAAAAAAGAAAAAAAAATTTCTTATGTTCCAAAATTAACCTTTCATAATCCTTTCCACCAGTACAGGAATATGCCTGTCTGAGCTATTGTAAACATGCCATCAATGATAAACAGATCCAATGCTTATGCACATGTCCTGTATAGTTCCAGATAAGAGACTTTTTTCAACTCAGAAATACAGGTACTGATATTTTTCTTATTTCTCCATGAAACATGTTGTGGATATTCATTAGAAGTGCCTTGCTGAGGCACTTGAAATGAGTACCCATTACATATGTTTTCATGGAGAAATAAGAAAAAGTATTATATAGATACCCCACTCTTACCTGCAACTATGCTTATATGTAAACGAAAGTTTGGTGTGTGTACATAGCAAATATATTTGCTCCCATGCATAGGAAACTCCATGCTTGAAAATGACTGCACATGTTTTTTCCACTCATTGTAAGTATTCAAAGAGAATTCACCTTTATTTACAGATACTAGAGTTAAAGGAAAAGATAAAAGAGTATGAAGAGAAACCTCCTGCTGATACTCATGTACTACAACAGTCAATACCACAACACTATACTGAGTATGTATGCCATACTGAAAGAATTAAAAGCAAAGTTAAGGAGAACGGATTCTATTTCAGGGGAGGCAAATCTGTCAGAATTGTTTTTGTCCCCTCCTGAAAAAGATCTACTCTAAAAGGACAGTTCTCTGTTCTCTTAGAGCAGACTTCTTTTTAGATGGGATCCATGCAGGAAAGCAAATGGGAAATCGCAAAAAAAAACCTTTCCTTGCAAGCCAGATAGGGAAATCCTGGATTTAACTCTGGGATGGAAATTCTTATCCTACCCAGGGTAAGATGAAAATTGAGAATTCTCATGTGTTTGATATGCACTGGTTGTAATGGACGTAACGTCCACTATCGTTAAGACTTATGTAACTGAACTGTAATAATGTTAAGAAACGCCACAGTAATGTCATCATAGTATGGCAGACGTCGGCAATCGAAGTGACCGCATTATTAAAAAATCTACGTTCAGGAATGAAAGGTGTGCAAGAAAAAGAATCTTATCATGGGTATGAGGGATAGATAGAAAAATCTTCCCTTGCGATCACAGTCTGGCATCACTCGGCAAGCCTCTTGATGCCAGACAGTGATACTTAGGACTGATTTTTCTATTTAGCCCTCACACCAATGATAGATCCTTACAGTCTTCCATTTAAAGAATGGCAGAAAATCTACCAGGTGTGTCAAGCCCCCTTACCTCCTGAACATAACTGTCCTAAAGTTTAAACAAATCCCTTTTAATACATGCTGATGTGTCTAAAACAATGCTGGATGAGTGGCGGACATTGTAGACATATGTCACATTCTGCAGCATCAGATCTGGCTCAACACCGCGGGCTCTGGCCTGTCTTTTCAAATACTTAGTTACAGTCAAACCTCAATAACTTGAACAATGATGGCTTGTTTACCATGGCTAATTCGAACTTGTTTTTTGTCCCTTGATAACCCAAGAAACAAATATTTATGGATATTTTAGAGAACTTTTCTTGTTTTATTATAAAATGTTTGTTGTGTGTACTCATTAGAACCTACCTGGTAGATTCTAATGAGTACACTAAACATACCATTATTGTTTAGAAGATTGAAAAAAATTCCCTGAATTATCTGCATTTGCTTCCTGACCTGGGGTCATGATTGACCCTCAGAGGCTTGAACTACCCATACCTCGAAAGATGTTCAAACCATTGAAGTTCAACTGTACTATGGTAGGTGAAATTGGTTTTTTGCTGTTTTCTGGAAAATATTAGAACTGTTGTTGTTTGTTGTGCATGCTTTGGTTCCAGTTCCAACTTAGGAGTCCAGTTTTCCATCCATTTGTTCATCCATCTCTTTCCATCCTTTTGTCAACATTAGTATTAATCCTGCCAGTTAGTACTAATCCTGTAAGACTGATGACAACCATTAAAGTTGATAATTGGCAAACAATTCACATGAAATTTCAGGTTTTATTTTCTCCATAAAGTAAAAAAAAAATGTGAATGTTATCTGCTGCAAATTTGCTCTGCACTTTAAGTAAAGTATTAATCCTTGTCATGCTGAATAAATTAAGATGCCACACCCACTTCTAATTTCCAGATTACTTGATCCGGTTTTTTTGATAGAAATTCACATATTTAATGGCAAACAGTGCAGATCCAGATCAGTTGGCTTCTTTAGAAGCCAACTGATCTGGATCTACACTGTTTGCTAAAACAGGGCATGTCATGCTCAGCAAGAGAAAGGTTAAGTTGCATACACAAGTGATAATTCTTCACACTCTTGCTATCTTTTCAACATCTTCCAGTCTGGAGGTTTATCCATGCCTCTAGTAATTTCTAAAAGCTGATTCTGAAAGCCTCAAGTGACAGTATGTGCAGACCATTTCAGGGCTGAGCAAAGCTTAAGATGAGGTTGTGCTGCCTGTGCCTGCACATTCTGATCACAGTCTTTTCTGTCAGTCTGTAGAAGCCTCGGATACTTGGCTATTCAGACAGCACTCAACAGAGATCTTGATCAAACTGAGTAAATGCATAGGCTGATCTGAATACAAGTTTAGCTCATGTCATAAAGTACATTTTCTCTTGTAATTAGTTGTTATTACAGCTAAGAATTATCCTTTACCACTAACTGGACTAATTCTCCTAAGGAGACAATTTGCATGAAATGTAAAATCCTGTTTTCTGAGAAAAATATTTTAACCCTTAACGCTTAGCACTCTGGGTAAAATTTTCAGCAGACGATATTTTGAACTGTTTTTCTTATTTTTCCCAGAAAACAGGATATGACATTTCATGCAAATTGTCTCCTTAGGAGACAATTTGCATGAAATGTCATATCCTGTTTTCTGGGAAAAATAAGAAAAATATCATCAATTTGTCGTCTGCTGAAAATGCCTAGAGAGTGATAAAGGTTAAACTGTCAGTTACAAAAATTGTCATCTGCTTGTGATTTTAAGTCATTTTTGCAAACGGTGTGGACCCTGATCAGACTGCTTCGCTAGGAGCAGTCTGATTTGGGTCCACACTGTTTTCCTGTTTGCAAAAATAGGTTGAAAAGTTTGCAAGAATATTCAGCAGACGACATTTTCAGATGCAGGTTTTCTTGGCATTTTAAGGGTTAAAATGTTATTTGCTGAAATTCTTACCCAGCATACTAAGCATTAAGCAATGTTGCCTTTGCTCTTAAAGGTTCTTTAAAGAAATCAACAGTGTCTACAGGCCAGTTCTGACTAGTCATAGTGAACAGCTTAACAGTGAAATAAACCTACGAGAACTTCAGTGGAAGATGTACCGGAAAGAAAGATGTTTGTCAAGACTTGCTGCACTAGATGAGTCGAGTAACACAGAGGTATATACATACATGCACCTTAGTAAATAATATAATATACTTGAGGGTTATGGCACTGATATTGGTGAAAATTGTCCCGAGTTGGGATATTAACTGTCGTGAGCTTGCAAGCATCCTTTGATATTCTAATTCTGGACAGTTTTCACCAATATCAGTGCAATAACCCTTTTATTATATAGCTCTAAATATTTTGTATCATTCTCAGTTTTTGTAACCTCAAAAATAAGCATTTTATCTTATGCAGAGGCTGCACATATGCACAATAAATTTTGTTATGACGTCGTTGCCGCAAGACATTGTTAAAAACAACGTCATGTAATGGTAACATACAAAGGCATCTGAGTAAGTGTGCAATATCAAGTAAGTATGCTGATATCGAATGATACTTGCAGACTTACTCCTCAGATTTTATCACACATTTGTAATCATTTAATATTTATAGCTTTATAATAAATCTATTTGTTCCATTTTGATTAATCCTTAAAATGTCAAGAAAACTGCATCTGAAAATGTTATCTGTTTATGTCCTCTGCTGATTATTCTTGCAAACTTTTCAACCTATTTTTGCATACAGACAAACTGTGTGGACCCTGATCAGACTGCTCCTAGAGGAGCAGTTTGATCTGGGTCCACACTGTTTTCAAAAATGACTTTTAAAATTGCAAGCAGATGACAAAGCAGACAACAATTGTTGTGATTGACAGTTTAAGGGTTAATATTGTTATGTATCCCCACCTAAGGGAAGGAAGACATATTGCTTTTAGTGTGGATCCTGTTGGTGTTGGTATCACACTTCCTTGTCTAAACAATATCTGGGGAACCAGTGGTTAGATTCTTACCAAATTATCATGGATATATATTGGGGCATAATATAGAACTGATTAGAAATTGGTGACATTGACCTAGTTTTCAAGGTCAGGGAGTAGACAAACTGAAAATTCCCATGGGGGGACATCTGTTTTTTCTGAAAACACTGTTTCTTCTTTCTTTCATGTTTTCTGATATTTGTTTTTGCAGAACAGATGGAAGAAGGTATCAGATTGAACCCAAATATTTGGACATACATGCCTGAACAAACGGTGTCAGTCTAGATCAAACTGCTCCTAATTATTTTTGCATGACTTGTCACATTCTTTCACACATCACATGCCTTCAGATATGAATTTCACATGACTATTTCTCATGAATATCTGCAACAAATGGCCGAGTCATTACAGCTCCTCACTTCAGATCACAAGGTCTCAAGTTTGAATCCCATTAGAGGTGGAATTCAGCTCATGACTGTACGGCACTTCATTGCGCAGACCATTGTACTATCACCATTTTATAGACTTAAATAATGTTAGAAGGGACGTTAAACACAGAATCATCATCAGTCCACATGAAGATTTCATAGTTACAGATAAGAGCGGGTATCCACATAATATTTTTCTTATTTCTCTATGAAAACATATGTTGTGGGTACTCATTAGAAGTGCCTCGTCGAGGCACTTCTAATGAGTACCCACAACATTTGTTTTTATTGAGAAATGAGAAAGATATCAGCATTTTTCGGATGAAAAAAGCACCTTATCTGTTGCTATGATGTTTACAACAATTTATTTGATAAAAAATAAATCAGCTTTACCATTAGCATGCTAGGAAAAATTCAGCAGATAACATTTTGAAATATTAGTCTGAAATTGTACCATAAAGTACAGTTTGACCTTTCATGCAAATTGTTGCCTTAGAAGACAGTTTGAATGAAATGTTGAGTCCTATTTTCTGGGAAAATAAGAAAAATGTAAATAAATTGTCATCTGCTGAATTAGCCCAGAGAGTAGAAAAGGTTAAATTGTCACCTTTTGTAGCACTCTGTATGACTAAATAAGTTTTGTTTTTATTTAGCCTGCTTCCATAATGCAGTCAGTAGCATGTCTGACTGCGTATCCATGTGATCCAAGGTAAAATCCCAGCTCGGGGACATAACTTTTGTGGAGATTGATCATGAGAGCATTTCTATGGTCATTGACCCATTCTGCTGATTTGAGAAGTGCATTTGTAAATTACTGGCATTTTTAGTTACCACTTAAGAGGAAAAAAGTGAGAAGGTTTAACTGTCTGGCTTGACTCGACCTTAAATATGTTGACTGGGCCCTAAAATTCCAACGTACAGTGCTTGCACTAACTGTTAAAATCAGCTCCAATATCTGGAAGTCCTGGTGAACAAATTTTTTCACTCACTTTCAGAAATTCAACCTCAGTATTCTTAAACTCTCATTTATAGAGTAAAACTGCCATTCTTAAGCTAAATAACATATAAATTCATTCTAAATTTTTGTTATAGATGACTAAATGTCTTTAAAATTTGGGAGTCCCAGACTTCCTGGCATTGATTTTTGGAAGTCCCTGGGCAATTTTTTGGAGTCTCTGACTCCCAGATTTCCCTTAATGCAAGCACTGTTACTTAGAACAAATTTTTAGTATTTTCAAATTGCTTTTTCAGACAATAGACAAGCTGAAAGGTATCTTATCCAGCCTGAATCAGAAGTCTGCCTTTCTTACAACAAAAGTTGAAGTCAGTCGGGACACGCTGGCAGAAGGATGTAATAATATTTGTAGTCTTAAACAGAGACTGTGTTCGTCAGTTGATGGCAGTGAAGGAATACTTCCAGAGGTATAACATTTACCACATTTGTCCTAACATTTAACGCTAAAGCATGCTGGGTAAAAGTTTCAGCAGGCAATATTTTGAAATATTTCTAACTTTTACCAAAAATAGACATGACCTTTCTTGCACATTTGGAGACAATTTGCATGAAATATCAAAATCTATTTTCTGCACATCAGTTTGTTGTCTGCTGAATTAGCTTAGAGAGTGGTAACATTTAAACAACTCCTTTGTAGTCATGACTGCTTTAGCAAACAGGAGCGACATAGAGATCACTTTGAAGTTTCAAGCAACATCACTGATGTCGGAATCAACAGTGTAAAATCTATGGGTTTAGCTTTGTTTCTCAAATACCAAGGCTTCTAGGCTAATGAAACTGCATACATACATACATCTGCCATGATGCACTCTGCCCACATATCGACGGTTACTGACCTTGACCTACTTTTCATGGCTGACTGAACAATTCTTGAACACTTCCAGCAGTCGCGACATAGCCATTCGCCAAATTGCTTGTTACAACATGATATGTCTGAAACTGCAGAATAAGTGGCAGAAAATTTACATTTGTAGACCCTGATCAGATGCCATGGTTTTTTGCATCTGATTTTGGTCTACATGCATACTGTTTCAAAGCAACAGATAAGGCACTTTTTTCATCCGAAAAATGCTGATATTTTTATCGCACCTGCTTGTAGCAGGGTGCAACATAGGCGTCCGCTTTTCCGTATGTCTGTCCATTGGACCGTCCATCCGTCTGTCAACATTTATGTCGAAGTTCGACATTTATGTCAAAGTTCGTATTTTAATCAACTACAAGACTAAACAACCATCAAACCTTGCATGAAACATCTCCCTGACCTCCCGACTTTGCGACATAGGTGCCCACTTTTCCATTCGTCTGTCCGTCTCTTAACAGTTCTGTTATGTCGAAGTTCGACATTTATGTCAAAGTTAGTATTCTAATCAACTACAAGACTAAACAACCATCAAACCTTGAATGAAATATCTCCCTGACCTCCTGACTTTGCGACATAGGTGCCCGCTTTTCCATTCGTCTGTCCGTTCGTCCGTCCGTCTGTCTCTTAACAGTTCTGTTATGTCGAAGTTCGACATTTACGTCAAAGTTAGTATTCTAATCAACTACAATTCTACAACAACCATCATACCTTGCATGACACATCTCCCTGACCTCCTGACTTGGCAGATATGTTGACCCAGTGACGTTGACCTATATTTTGCGCTCCATTGACTTTGACACAATTTACATGACGTTCAAGATATTCTCAACTATAAGGCGTACAACTACCAAACCTTGCATAGTGCTTCTCCTAGATGTACAGACTTGGCAGGTACATTGACCTGGTGACCTTAACCTATATTTTGCGCTCCAGTGACTTTGATATATTTTGCGTCGACGTTCGATATCTCCTCAACTATAAGGCCTACAACCATCAAACCTTGCAAAGTGCTTCTCCTTAATGTACTGACTTAGCAGTTACCTTGTCCTGGTGACCTTGACCTATATTTTGGCTGCAGAAACTTTGATATAATTTACGTCAACGTTCCAGATCTCCTCAAGTGTAAGACCTCTAGCCACCAAATCTTGCATAGTGCTTCTCCTGTATGTACTGACTTGGCAGGTATCTTGACCCGGTGACCTTGACCTATATTTTGCGCTCCAGTGCCTTTTACACATTTTACGTCAACGTTCAATATCTCCTCAACTATAAGGCCTACAACCATCAAACCTTGCATAGTGCTTCTCCTCAATGTACGGACTCTGCAGGTACCTAGACTGGGTGACCTTGACCTATATTTCACACTCCATTGACTTTTACACCTTTTACGTCACCCTTCCATATGTCCTCAACTGTAAAGCCTTCAACCACCAAACCTTATATAGCACTTCTTCTCGATGTACTGACTCGACAGGTACCTTGACCTGGTGACCTTGACCTATATTGTGCACTCCAGTGACTTTGACACATTTTATATTGATGTTCTGTATCTCCTCAAATATAAGACCTACAACCACTAAACCTTGCATAGTGCTTCACCTCATTGCACTGGCTTGGCAGGTACCTTGACCCAGTGACCTTGACCTATATTTGACACATTTTACGTTGATGTTTGATAACTCCACAACTATAAGGCCTACAACCACCTTACCTTGCATTGTGCTTCTTGATGTACTGAATTAGCAGGTACCTTGACCCATGACCTTGACCTATGACCTTGACCTATATTTCATGCTCCAGTGACTTTTACACATTTTACGTCAATGTTCCATTATCATTGGGCTGTATGATATAGCCATTAGAGGGAATGGGACTGGCCTGGAATATATGTGCCCCACTAGGCACTTTGTCTACATTTTTTTCTACCCAGTTTTCCAAGTAAGCACTGCTAAGAGTGAAATAAACGTATTTAATAACCACATTCTGATTGTGGCTCCTGTGACTTTTGCGCCAGCAGGTGCGATGACGCCTTCCGCGGAATTCTTGTCTTATTTCTCCGCCAAAACATATATTGTGGGTACTCATTAGAATCGCCTCACCGAGGTGCTTCTAATGAGTACCTACAACATATGTTTTCGTGGAGAAATAAGAAAAATATTATGTGGATACCCCCTCTTATCTGTAGCTATGCTGTTTCTCAGGCATGTTGACATGTAACTAGGCATCAACTCTAAATATTAGGAGACATTAACTCTGCAAAGCATAATTGTCTTAAAATTGAACAAGTTCATTTATTAACTACTTTAATAATACTTTATGATACTAATTTCATATTACTACTGAAAACCTATTCCAAGAATTCATTAATCCTTGCCATACTGAATAATTAAAATGCTACGCCCATTTCTAGTTTTCATCCAGTCAGAATTACTGGATCCAGATTGTTGATATAAATTCACATCATTAATAGCAAACAGTGCATCCATATCAGTTAGAAGCCAACTGATCTGGATCTACACTGTTTGCAAAGGCAGGACATATCCAGGTTCAGCAGGACTAGGGTTAAGTTGTCCCAAAAAATTAATTCATTGAAATTTAATAAAGACATATATTTCATGGAAAATAACAGCTGTAATGTTAGAAAATATAACTTTTGACATGTACCCAACAAAGACTGAGCATCCCGCACATCCATGCTGTTTGATCAATCATGGCTATCTGCTTAAGAAACTTTGGATTCTGAACCAGCCATTAAATGCTTAGCAGACTTTTACCAGAATCAGCAGGTGCAAAGCATTAAATTACAGTTGACTCTCGTTATCTTAACCTTGCTTATCTCGAATAACCGCTTATCTCGAAGTGAAAATCTTGTACCTGCCTAAACATGAAAATCTAACAACAGGTGAAAAATATTGTGAAAAAAAGAGGAGAAATTTCTCCTAAGGAGCAATTTCTCCTCCTTATCACAATATTTTTACTATATCTCTAACTTAAAGAATCCAATTACATATAAATTTGTTAAATGTGGTTGTTCGAATTATTTTTTCCTCAATTCTGCAAATCTGATATGTCGAGATACAGATATCTCGAAGTATTTCAGAGAGTACCTTGGAATTTGAGATAACGAGAGTCGACTGTATGTGCTGACGAGTCTTTCTTTGCTCAGATAAGAAAAAAATTGTCCGAAACCTCTCCTTAAATGTGCAACTGTTTGGTTTGTTAAAGCAAACAGAATTCATAGGCATTTTCATGTGCTGTTTTCATAATTTCCATGGTATCATGGCTACATATACAGTCGACTCTCGTTATCTTGAATTTCAAGGGACTCACTGAAACACTTAGAGATATCTGCACCTCGACATAACAGAGTTGAGAGAGTGAGGAAAACAATAAATTGAACAGCCACATTTAACAAATGTATATGTAATTTGACTCCTGAAGTTAGAAATATATATATAAAATAATGAGGAAAAGAGGAGAAATTGCTCCTTAGGAGCACTTTCTCCTCTTTTCCACATTATTTTGTTACCTGTTTTCATAGTTTCATGTTAAAACAGGGACCAGATTTTCACTTCGAGAAAAGCAGTAATTCGAAATAAGCGAGTTCGAGATAACGAGGTTCGACTGTATTTCTGATACTTGTTCTTATTCTTTTTTTTATTCTCAGCCACTGTCAATGTGTTTCCAAATAAATACCCTGAAGTCAGACCTACAGGACAGCAGCAAACACATAGGTTACCTGAAAAGATCAATCAGGTGTCAGGAAAGGGAACTACAACATAATGAAAGGTAATGTCAATCTTGCTGTGATATAAGCCATATTGTAAGAGAACCTGTCTTAAGACCAGGCTGTGGACAGTTCACATTTTTTAAAGTGAAAAATTTTCAAAGTCAAATTATGTCACTGGTAAAAAGTTAAGCATACTTAAATTATGCAGGCTGGTTAAGTCATAATATTTGATTAAAATTACACTTTCTAAGTTTATTAGTGGTGCTAACTTCCTGATCATAATTCAGGCATAAGCAATCCATGAATGCATGTTTGATGTGGAGAAATTAATGAAATATGTCATTGAGATATGTATATAAAACAAAAAAAAAAACAAAAAAAAACAAAAAAAAAAATGACATTGAACATTGTTCCTGCTAGACTGGTTTCATATGCACTGGACTCTTGTTGCATAAATTGGAGTTGACTATCTTTACAGCTGCCTTTTTGCAGCGAAACTGTCCGCCGGACATGTTGCTTTGAAATTTATAGTAGAAGTCCATTCATGCTAATTTGCCACCTGCAAATACGGCATTTGTTACGGCATAGAAATGCCAGTTTACTGCCCAACATTATGCTGCCAGTCTTATAGGTAGATAACTGTATTTACTCTAAATACTTGGACATCCAAACTCCTTATCTTACTTATTCTAAAACTTGAACCTATACTATTGTGTCTAAAAGCTGTCAGATGTGTGACAAACAGTGTAGACCCTAATCACATACCGCATCTTGGCCTCTGTAATTAGCCAGTCATATCTGTCCCAAAACTTAGGGTTATTACAGTATGCTGATGGGTGATTCAATATAAATTCATTGGTGGAGATTTCTTTAACCTTTACCACTCTCTGGGCTGATTCAGCATATGAAAAATTAATGATATTTTTCTTATTTGTTCCCCAAAAAACAGGATTTAATATTTCATGCAAATTGTAGACAATTTGCATGAAATATTAAAACCTGTTCTCTGGGAAATAAGAAAAATATTTTAACCCTTAAAGCGCCAAGAAAACCTGCATCTGAAAATGTCGTCTGTTTATGTCGTTTGCTGAATATTCTTGCAAACTTTTCAAACCTATGTTTGCATACAGGCAAACAGTGTGGACCAAGATCAGACTGCTCCTAAAGGAGCAGTCTGATCTGGGTCCACACTATTTGCAAAAGTGACTTTTAAAGTAACCAGCAGAAGACAAAGCAGACGACAATAGTTGTGATTGGCGCTTTAAGGGTTAATATGTCTTCTGCTGAAAATTTTACCCATAGTACTAAGCATTAATTTCAGTACGTACAGTACATATCAGTATCAATTTGAATTTTAAGGCTGGTACACCGACTTCTGAAAATAATTAAGAGACAACATTACATCATCAGAGGCCACAATATGATGACATCTGATCTTCATAACGAGTACACAGCAATACAACAAATAGCAGCGGGTCAGGAACTCCAATGGGAAGACCAGTTGGAGAATTCTACCTTTAGGCCTGGATACAGATTGGCTGACATGCTGGATTTGCCTTCTTTGTCGAAGAAATTGACCTCTCCTGGTGGTAAGAATTTAATACTTAGCACTCTGGATAAAAATTTCAGCAGACGATATTTTGAAATAATTTTCTTATTTTTCCCAGAAACAATGCAAGTTGCCCATAACGTCTTGCCCTGTGGTGGAGTTAGAGGTCAAAATGTATAATAGATCAGATCGAGCATTTGGAAAATAGTTGTTGAAATTTATGCATCCAGATGTTGTTGTCATATGGGCAAAGACCAAAGAGTGGGGGCATTTGTGTACTTTGAACACATGTCTAGTTTCTGATTGAAATAAAAAAAACAACAACAAAAAACAGTTAGTTCAGCAAGATTCTGAAAAAACAAAAAACAAAACGTTACTGTCAGTATTATGTGATTCTATCATTGTTAAGATGCACGAAATTTACCTAAATATTGGGACTGACAGGTCTGAAAGCAGTGTAGACCAAGATCAGATGTTGCAGAATCTGGATCAAGTAATCTGATTGGCTGGAAAATTAGAAGTGGGTGTGGTATCTTAATTTATTCAGCATGGCAAGAGTTTATTAGATAAGTTGTTAAAATGTTATGGTATCTGAATAGTTAGATTAATATGGTTGCTTATATTTAAAGGAATGTAATTAAATTGCAGTTGTGTTTGTGCTAACTGTATTTACCTTATGTGTTTGGATACCTTATCTACTTACCATAATTGTCCTAAAATTTGAAATAGTCCATCCTTCTATCTGTTGATGTGTCTAGATATTGCTGTATGTATAGCAAACAGTTTAGACCCTGATCAGAAGTCACATTCTGAGGTGTCTGATCTGGGTCTACATATTTGCAAAGGCCTCTTTGTCCCAATACTTGCAAAGGCCTGTCTGTCCCAATACTTAGGATTATTATGTCCATGTTCAAATAATGATCACACCCTTATGTGCTTGTTTTCAGGGCTGTGGAATTACCATGCCCGACTTGTCCAACTTTCCCTGATGACAAGTAAGAATTTCAATTTACTTGTCCTGGGACAAGGACTGCATTACTTTAGCTAAGGAGTGTATCCAGATTATGAGATATATATTTTTCTTATTTTTCGAAGGAAACATGTTGTGGGTACTCATTAGAAGTGCCTCATCGAGGCACTTCTAATGAGTACCCACAACATATGTTTTCTATGAGAAGTAAGAAAAATGTCAATTTTTGGGCAAGTAAATCTTGGCTGGACAAGTGGATTTTGATCATTTACTTGCCCATGGACAAGTAATAAAATTTGATAATTCCACAAACCTGCTTGTGTTGCACAATTATTTTCTAATTATGGTCTCATAATCCTATTTCTTTTAGCAGCAGGAGCCAGTTTACTGTCAGCATCTGAAACTACAGTATCCCATGCACGGGACAGTACAACACAGGACATTATGCAATCATCTAGTCAAGGTAAGTATGTTCTCTGACCTGAGGAAACTACCATATTTACACTAAATGTTTTGACACCTTAATTTAATCCAAAGTGTAATTGTTTGCATGAGGGACTAACTGATGGGTACCAATAAGCTCTTTTCATTTTTTCTCCCAATGAAATTTTCTATTTTTTTTTTTTTTTTTTTTTTGGAAGTACTTGTCGATGCAATTCAGATGAGTACCCACAACATATGCTTTTACAAAGAAATCAGCAAAAAAGACATACACGCTCATAAACATCGCATAAGCATCATTTGATGAGTCCTTCGCTGATCTTTTTTTTTTTTTTTTTTAAGTATACCCTTAGTATGAGTAGGACAGTATTTTACAAGTTTTCTGAGTACGAGTATTTTTGAAAAAAAAACCTAAGCGCACAGTGTGGTAATTAGGTCAAATATGGTAAATTATATATTTTCCTATGATGCAGCACAAATGTTATTTTCTTCAGAATGCTTATTTTCTCTAGATACAAGTTCAAACACCACAACCTCTTTATACACTGTTGCTAACTCCAAAGGAGAAACCATGTCACCTAAACAACCATGTTTATATCCAAACAAAAATGTATAGATTATATAGAAAAATGACCATTTATGGTCATTTTTCTATACAATGTATACATTTTAAATTGGATACATCTTTGGTGTCCATTTTTAAACTTTGTTGTGTCCAAAACCAAGCTATTATGAATTGTGTTACAAAGAGTTATCTGTATATATATTTTTCAGATGGTTGTTCAGCAGCAAAATCTCCCTTTACAGTATCAGCAGTTGGCGTTGCTGTTCCAGCTAAAACTGAGCACCCTGGGAATGGCCGGTTTTCATGTAATGGACAGACAAACAATACCACCAATAAACAGACATATAAAAGTAGTCTTGCTCAAATGGAAACAGATTCTATGATGGATTTGTCGAAAATAAAAGTGGATGAGATAGATGAAAAAAGTCCAGAGGAAGATTATGCGCCAAAAGCTAAATTTTTGAAACTCAATGACACCATAACAAAGTGTAAAAAGTATGTACGTCTGCACACTGCGGAACAAGAAGGCAGGACCAGTTTGGCCAGTAGTAATAATTCAGAATTAAATGAAACCTTTACACTTGATGGCACTTTCACTATGGATCCTTCAAGTAGCTGTGTTCCTCGGTTTGTCGTCCCCTGTGTAGATAGTTTACAGTCTTCTAAAGTTTCTGTTTGTAAAAGTGAGGTGATAGAATCTTGTCCTGAGTGTAAGTGTAGAAAATCTCAGGTCGTAAATAAAACTGCAAGTTCTAAGAATTCATGTCTTAACCCATTTGAGATTAAAAGAAAAACACCCTGTGATACATGTAAATGTGCAATAGAGCCTCATTCTGAGATTGAGTCTACTTCCCCATCTCATTTCCCTGATCCAAATGATGATTCAGGAGCCAGTACTTTAGTGAACAGTCAAGCCACAGTGTCAACACTCAGTGATTCACAGAACTTATCCAGTTTGTCAGACATAACAGACGTTGATTACACAAAATGTCCTAAAACCAGAGGATTTAGAAATTCAAACAAGTGCTCACAGAGTGAAAATCTGTCAGATACTTTTACAAAACTGAATTTCTCATTACCATTAACAGACAAAGCAGGTGATAATAATGCAGCTGTGAATACAGGTATGAAGGTGCATGCAGCAAGATCCATCAAGTTTGATGAAGGAGATAACTCAAAAAGTTCTTCTAACGGTAAGCAGATTTTAAAATTCCTAATAAGACACTTAACCCTTGTCCTGCTGAATAAAGATGCCACTCCCATTTCTAATTTTCAGCCAATCAAATTACTTGATCCAGATTGTTGATATAAATTCACATACTTAATGACAAACAGTGGAGATCCAGATCAGTTGGTTTCTTCAGAAGCCAACTGATCTGGATCTACACTGTTTGCAAAGGCAGGGCATATCCGGGTTCAGCAGGACAAGGGTTAAGTGGAATAGATACAGTTTTTGGGGAGGGAACATTTTTGAAAATTATTTTTGCCTTCGTTTTGAAAAGCAGTCTACTCTAAAATGGATGGAAAGAATTAGTAAGCAGCAAGTTTCTAAAGTTGCTGTCCATGTTAAAACTGCGGGAAAAGTTGACAAGTGTAACTAGTCCCTTTAGGTGAATGGATACATTCAATAAGATACATGAAACAATCTAAACTGAAAGCTTTTTGCCTTCCTTTTCAATGGATGAAAAGTAGGACAAGTTCATGGAAAGTAAAGTCCCATTTTTATGCCTTTTAATAGATTTTTCATGATATTTTTTTAAAATATGAATTTATGGAAAAAAAATGTCTGTCAGAGGAAAGTTATTCAGCTGCCAACTTCTGCTTTTAGAATGGATTTTCATATTCCTGTAGTTATTGCTCTGATTAGATGATTTTCTAGATTATCGGTTTTTTTAGCATAACTGAGTTTGATTCTAGAGCTATGGATTATCACTAACCTTCCAGATGTTACAGGTTCAGATTCTCTGACAATAATGACAGCAGCAGAAAGACAGCCATTACAACAAGTTGACAGCAGTAATGTAAAATCCAGCTTTGAACCATTCATCTTCAAAGGTACACAAGAGAACTCTGCAAGTCAGCCATTACGTGCTCCAGCCTTGTCAAAGTCTAACAGTACTCTCAGTAACAGAAGTAAGAATATTTTTTACATTTAACCTTTACCACACTCTGGGCATACTCAGCAGATGACAAATTGATGATATTTTTCTTATTTTTCCCAGAAAATAGGCTTTGACATTTCATGCAAATTGTCTCCTTTGGAGACAATTTGCATGAAATGTCAAAGCCTATTTTCTAGAAAAAATGGGAAAAATGTTTCTGAATGTCATCTGCTGAAACTTTTACTCAGAGTGCTAAGCATTAAACATTACTCTAGATAAGAGGAGCTGGCCTTGGTGGCTCAGTTGGATGTGAGTCTGACTAGTGATCAGAAGGTTGTGGGTTTGACCCCGCTGGGTCGGCAACATTCTTTTGTGGAAATTAATCATAAAGTATTTTCTAGGGTCATTCTCTCCTTTCTGCTGATTCAAGAAGGGCAGTTGTAGTTTCTTGACTGTGCACATTACTGGTTAACTGCTTAGAGAATTAAGCCTGTCTAGTAAAAGTGTGGTTAGGTAAACTGACTGCGCTCAACATGACTCCAATGGGTTGACTGGGCCGTAAAACCTCAACACAAACAAATAAGCAATACAAGGAGTATCCACATCAAGATTTATCTTATTTATCTACAGAACCAAGTTGTGGGTACTCGGTAGAAGCCATACCGGCAATGAGGTGTTTCTTTTGAGTACCCAAAACATACATTTTTGTGGAGAAATAAGACAAACAGTAGTTTCTGTTTGGAGGATATTTAGAGGTATGAATTCTCATTGAGATAAAAAAAAATCTTTTTTGGGCAAAAAACATCTCTATGTGGAATGCATCGCTCCAGATAAGGCACATTTTTTCTACCAGGAGGTTGTTGATATTTTTTTAATTTCTCCATGGATGAAAACATATCTTGTGTATTGATTAGAAGCGCCTTGCCAAGGTACTTCTAATGAGTACCCATAACATATGTTTTTGTGGAGAAATAAGAAAAATACTTTTCCTGATACCCATTCTTATCTGGAGCTATGGGAATATATTAGTGTTGGAGGATATTTAGAGGTATGAATTCTCATTGAGATAAAAAAAAATCTTTTTTGGGCAAAAAACATCTCTATGTGGAATGCATAGCTCCAGATAAGGCACATTTTTTCTACCAGGAGGTTGTTGATATTTTTTTAATTTCTCCATGGATGAAAACATATCTTGTGTATTGATTAGAAGCGCCTTGCCAAGGTACTTCTAATGAGTACCCATAACATATGTTTTTGTGGAGAAATAAGAAAAATACTTTTCCTGATACCCATTCTTATCTGGAGCTATGGGAATTTTGATAACATGTTCACAAGAATTATTGAGTACTGCAGATTATAATGATGTATATTAACTTTAGTCTTTAGTCAGTTATGTGCTGTATCAAGCAAAAAAGTGCCTTAGATCATGTTCAAAATGTGCAGATTCAGATAAACCTGCACATGCTCAACATATTGTCTGGGCCTTTGCTCTCTAATCATACATTGTGCAGTATCCAATGTTTCTGTTAGCTTACAGTGAAGGCCCTGATTAGTCCGCATATGCCCGAAGACACGTTTTTGCAAGGTGCGGCCCATATAGCTTAGCTGCTCTGAATTGTTATTTTTAGCATACCCTGAAGACTCCTTTTCTCGGGGTGCTGCTCAAATAAAAATGCCGGTAATTTTAACCCTTGTCCTGCTGAACCCGGATATACCCTGCCTTTGCAAACAGTGTAGATCCAGATGAGTTGGCTTCTGAAGAAGCCAACTGATCTGGATCTGCACTGTTTGCCATTAAGTATGTGAATTTATAACAACAATCTGAATCAAGTAATCTGATTGGTTGTAAATTAGAAATGGGAGTGGCTTCTTAATTTATTCAGCAGGGCAAGGGTTAATAAAAGAAGAAAAAAATGCAGATTAGGTTTAGCTTAACAGCTTTGGAAGACTTGGTACATTTGGTAGATTGTCTGCCATTTTAACTGGACAATACATTAACCTATAGGTAATGTGCTATTCCATTCTGTTTTTCACACCTTCCACAGAAAAAACGACCTTTCAGTTGTAGTCTTAAACCAGAAGGTCCCTTAGGCAGTTACCTGTATGAAGTAACTCTTCCTGCTTAATAGATCACGTGTCAGTTTCTTTTCTGTGGACAAAGAAAATCAACAAGGATTTTTTACCTGTGAAACAAATTAGGATTATTTCTTTTCCTCACGGATAAATTTCTGTATCCTTGTGTTTCTTTTGTTTCTTTATCACTCCTTTCACTATCCATGTTATTATTTGAAATTTTTGATTGTCGATTTCTTGCATTTATTGACTGGCTCTTCACGACATGCGTTTTCGTGACTCTCGCTATAATCGGCACAACGCTCGTGTGCGGTCGGTTCGGAAGTCGTGTTCTTATATATCAAAAATTTTAACTTGTTTCTTTTTGTTCCAGGTTATTCAGCGATGCGACATGCTATACCTGGACTTACTGGATGTCTTGCAGAGAACTACGAGGGTGAAGATTTCTATGGTGGAGAAGCTGATTAGTAAAGAACTTGTGAACCCTTATGGGTTATACGACAATTCTTTACTGATGGGAGCCCCACCCCATATGGCTATACTGCTGGGGTAAGACCCATCAAGGTGGCATCTTATGGATGCTTAAGTATCCAAAATAAGTCTAAGACCACCAGGCACCAGTCACCGGTCACCAGTCACCGGTCATTCATTATAAGCTTCACCAGTCACCGGGCATCCAGGCATGGATAAAATCACCGGGCATTCCTTACCAGTCACGGGTCACCGGTCATCCAGTCACCGGGCATCCAGGCAGGGATAAAATCACCGGGCATTTATCATCCAGTCAATTATTCACGGGTACTAGTGTCCGGTCATTGTGACGGATTACTAGTTACTCCTACCGGGCAACAGTTACGAGTACTAGTGTCTGGTCATTGTGTCGCATTATTAGTGACTCCTACCGGGCAACAGTTATGAGTACTAGTGTCCGGTCATTGTGTCGAATTATTAGTGACTTCACCGGGCAACAGTTACGAGTACTAATATCCGGTCATTGTGTCGAATTATTAGTGACTTCACTGGGCAACAGTTATGAGTACTAGTGTCCGGTCATTGTGTCGAATTATTAATGACTTCACCGGGCAAACAGTTACGAGTACTAGTGTCCGGTCATATGTCCAGTTACTAGTGTATACCACTGGCAAATAGTTATGAGTACTAGTATCCAGTCATTGTATCGGATTACTAGTGATGTCTACTGGGCAATAGTTACGAGTTCTAGTGTCCAGTCATTGTGTCGGATTACTAGTGATTGGGTAACAGTCACTAGTCCCCGAACAATCTATTAATGTTCATAGAGCTTTATAGACAAGTCAAGTCAATGGATATAGGTTATAAAATGACAGTGTTTGGTTTGAATACCTAGTAACCACATACATATAGAATTCTATCCAGTCTTTCCCGAATTAGACTTCGAATTTTAAATAATTCATTGACTTATTATAGGAGTGTAATTCTTTGTTAATATTTTAAATTAACTTATGTTTGTTTTCTCTCTGTCATTAGCTAGAAAGAGATTAACGTCCGATTTTAGCGAATTTCACCGGGCAGTAGTTACATAGACTAGAGTCCGGTCATTATGTCGGATTACTAGTGGTCATCTAGTAGTCAACATATTACTGCTCACAGAGTGTCATAGACAAGTCAAACCTTGGGTTACAGGTTATAGAATGACAGTGATGGGTTCGAATAACTAGTAGCCTCTTATATCGTAGAATTCTGTCCAGTCATTTCTGAATTAGACTTAGAATTCTAGATATATATATATGTATTTATTTATTCTTGGTGCATGAATTTAAGAATTATCGGTTATGATCAAATTTGCAGTTCATTGACTAAGTATAGCAGGTGCTTCTATCTATATTTAAAATAACTTCTCTCTCCCTTTATTCGCTAGAAAGAGATTAACTTCTTTGGGTATTCACTTTATTCGGCTCCAAGGCGAAGGTGAATTCCATAAAATTAATTGTTATTTTCAAAAAAGGAAAATATACACAGAATCTAATTATTTCTTCTTTCCTCCCAAGTTTTTTCTACATGCTCGCGATATGTATCAGCATGCAGTCTAGGGAATAAGTTAGATGTAGAAAGCAGCAGTCGATCCTCTCTGCTTTCTATTATTACATTCATAAAGTATCAAAAATCTTGACGAATTAGACAACTGATCCTTACTAATTAGGAATTGGTCTATTGATTAATAAAGAGTCTAGGTCAGTCGTGCCCTGTCTGAACTCTGGAATAAAATAAGAAGAAAATCATTTATTTAGGCATATACAATTCAATATGCTCTTTACTGTGCCTTTCATTTTCCTTCTGGATCATCTAAGACTACGACAGTAATGTTCCAGATAAATTTGTCTCAGTTATAGAATTTATTACGCTGAAGATTCTTCATCTGGGAACAATAATTTTACTATGATTACGATGGGAAATTATTTAAGGAAGGTGTGAAACTTATAAACAGCTAGACCTAATCTACGTATAGTATAGGTCTACATTATCTATTATTGAGGAATAGTTTGCTTCGACTAGCTCTAATGCCTCTACTATTTACACTTATAACAAGAATCCATGTCAGTCAAAGTTTGCTCGGACCCTTGGAATAGACAAATGGATAGATTTTCAGTAAAGGCATTAATTTATCCAGTACGTGACTAATTATTATTGCCTAAATTACATATTATATACAGTTTGTCTACTTAATTAATTAATTGGCTATGTAACCGTTCAGAAACCATCGCAGTCAATTATTTCTTAGATCTAAACACTTCAAAGGCATAGATCTTATATACATGTATATAAAATGCTTAGAGGGTAATTATCATAACGATAGTTTACCTCAAAATAGCAGATATAATTATATTCAAATTAATCATCTCTTTGTCCTACTCTGTACGTTTAAGGTTAAGACAATGGGCAAAATATTTATATAAAATGCTTAGATGGTAATTAACGTAATGAACAGTTTACCTCAAAATAGCAGATACCATTATATTCAAATTAATCATTCCCTTGTCCTACTCTATACGTTGTAGGTTAGACAATGGGGAAAACATATTTAATTACAATTCGCTAACGAAATAAATAAAATATTTCATTATCTTTATACCCCTTTTATGATTACATTCGTTAAAAGGATCAACAGTTCTTCTTGCTATAAGAATTCAAGTTCTGTTTGCGAGTAATGGAAAGAATACTATCTTGATATACCGTTAGCTTCAAATTAAAGGTTCGTATGTATAAATAAATATCATTTCTGAAGCTGGATAATTATACTTTAGATACGATAAGTCATTTCAAGACACTTTGATGGGTCATGAAATGCACTGTCTCAATTCATAATATAGAGTTTGTTTATATTGACTTCACAACATAGTAAGTGCCGCACCTACGTTTCTGGTCAGATCTTACTATTTCATGATACGATTTTGAACATACCGGAAGTTGTCCGATCATACATTCGGTAAATGAACTTTCGCTCAGCATTTATGCTTTATACCATTAAGATTATTTGACAATATTTGGAGATAATATATAATAACCGATGTTTATATATTTATCTTCATTAATTATCATGCTGAACTTGCTTTTATGTTTGCATTGACCTTTCTCGCTACATTTCAGGTCTAAATCTTACTAACATTACCAACCTGTCATGTTATGTTATAGATTAAAAATTTTCCTAAACAATTTTAATGGCATTTCAGTATTCAGCGTGTAACGATTATATGAATACTTGGAAGTATTTCAACTCTGCGCTTGTTAAGCTAAGCTAAAGACAAGTTCTAGTTTATTTAGAATGGATACTATCCTTTGATTCCGTTCAGGGAGACACATTCATTCAACCATAAAAAAAAAGAAAAATTTTGATTACTAAGAACTCATTTCTACCTGCAAATATAGAAATAATGAGTACTGTTCTTGCATATTGGTTAAAGAAGGAACAAATTATATCTTTAACCTATATGACTTTAAATTAATAATAATTACCTATATTATTTCAAATTTATACATGTTTAACCCTTGCGTTAGGGATCATGGCTACACTTCTATAATTATAACTCTCTATGGTTCACGCATAGATCTCGAGAGTATAAATATATTTCTTCCTGAATTCTTATATGACCACGCAATTGGGTATTTCAGGAATTATCGATTAGTCAGAAATAGGTTTTTTTTTTTACACTATACATATTCAATTCTGTTGAATATTTATCTATAAATTCCGGGCATTAATTTTATAACAAGTTATATGTTTAGTTATTCCTTGCTTAATAAATAGTTACGCTTAATGTTTTATTCATAGCAGGAATTTGCCCTGTAGTATAATTTTAATTTGATATTTTTTATATCTATTCTCTCTAATCTTAAATATTCATACAGAATAATAACTATCTTTGAACTTATAAGTTAAGTGTTATCAGAGATGATAAATCAGTATTTTGAATAATATTTCTAGAGAATATCTATCGCTCGATTACATTCTTTCTAGAGTCCTTTTTGAAATTCTCTTTGTCTGAACATTCTGATTTGTCATTACAAAGTGGATATTAAATTTTTCTTGTTTTTCCATGATTATGTACTCCGGAGTAATTTTCATAGCAATCCTTTCAGGCAATAGAAAAAATTCTATCCTGTTATTTCCTATTGCTTAATCTCAGCAGTATGGTAAGATTTTAAGCCTAATATGAAGGCTGTCTTACAGTTAACTGTTATCAGCCTTGATTCTTCTCTCTTAGTCTGCCAAACTCTACGTGATGATGTTGGCAGTCTCTTCCTTTCTTAATTTGCCCAGGACACGAAACCCTTTCGATATGTCCAATGACAAAGTATTTATCAATGACTTAGGTTGTCTTTCCTCTCAGTAGAGTTAGGCAACCTCTGTATTATCTTACTGCCTAGAATAAAAATATGTTAATACAATTAGTCTAGCAATAGTTTAAACCATAAATTATGTATATACATTTCATTTCTAATGGATAACTGAAATTCAGTTAAGTTTACTCCATCTACACAATTTATTATCTCCCCTTTTTTAATTTAAATCAAAAGGGAATAATTATACAACATTATGGTTATTTTAAGTTTATGGTCTGTTTATCGGAAACGGTCCTATCACTCCAATTAAACAGACTCTAATTAGATCATAATTCTAATAGCTTAGACTATTACTATTAGATAATCTTTACATATCTAGAAATTATCAGAAAATCTCAAGATATGTAGATTATCTATAGGAAACTCGACCGAGAAGACATTTCCTTATTTAAATTGTGCCTCTAAGATAGACAGCTTATTGTCTAGACTTCTGCTTGACAAGTTTTGTTTCGAACATATTTTCAAACAATATTCCTGAGCTTACATTGCAAGTGGAATACCGAGGTTATGTCTTAATGACTCATTATTCTTTTTGGGGCCAATAGTTGTTTTCCAAAAAGAAAGTGGGGTGTGTGGGGGGGGGGGGTGGGGGGGGGGCAATAATTTGGTCCCTGAGGCTTGAGAACTGGCATCCTTTAGAGTCTACTATTAACATACAAGGTAGTAAGACCCTAACACCTTGAAGGTATGTTATTTTGTGAATCTAGATCATTCTTTCTATTAAATATAGAACTAGATGTATCTGATTCCTTAGAGTTTCCCAAGTCTTAAACCAGAAGTTGTGGGATACAATTTATTTTGTGTTGGAATTAGGAGAGCACCTCCTTCCAATTCTGCAACTTCTAGCACATTATCTATAGGTTAATGTATTGTGCAGTTAAAATGAAAAGTTTTTTAAAAGTAAAACATATTTTAACTATCAATACTTACCCTATAGATAATTAAAATTATCCCTCCTCACCTCCCGCACTTCTCTCTCCTAATTGTGTCTTTTGTTTTACACATCAAAGAAACTGACACATGATCTATTAAGCGGGAAGAGTTACGTCATACAGGTAACTGCCTAAGGACCTTCTGGTTTAAGACTACGACTGAAAGGTCGTTTTTTCTGTGGAAGGTGTGAAAAACAGAATGGAATAGCACATTATTTATAGGTTAAGTATTGATAGTTAAAATATGTTTTACTTTTAAAAAACTTCATTTTCTGTTGAAAAGTTGTCAACTTGTAGGCAATAAAATCCAACTCAAAATGGTCATGTTAAACAGAATCTTACACCCATTTCATAAATTTTATATGAAATGACCACTCATGTAAGCGCCTGTATGTATTGACAGTATTGCTTTTAAATATATGTGCCCAGTTGTTCAAAGAGCTTGTTAATGACAAACTCGTTGTTTTAGCTATTAAAGGTATTTTCAAGTACATTGATATTTTTGCTGCAAAAATGTCAATGGCTTTTGCAATATATCAATGTATTTGCCATATCTCAAGATAGAAATTTTAATGTCGCATCATCAATGGATGTTTAGGGTACCCATTAGAAGCGCCTTGCCGATGCACTTTAATGAGTACTCACAAGTATGTTTAAGTTGATAAATACCAGTAACATAAAATCCAGGGCCCAGTTGTTCAAAGCTAACGACGTCGTTAGTTAACGATACGTTAAAATTTACATCGAGTGATACGCAAATATGCTGAAATTTTTTGCTGAAAAAATGTGAGTAGCTTTTGCATTGCAAAAGCTACTCACATTTTTTCAGCAAAAAATATCATAATATTGTATATTGAATCTGCTAAAACAGTTAACGAAATGACCCTTAACGAGCTCGTTAAGCTAACGGCGCTTTGAACAACTGGGCCCAGATAAATGAGCCATAACAAAACCTACAATAAGGCTTGTGTGACCAGCAAAGACACAGATCAGCATGTACAATCAGTATGGCAAGGTTTCTCGTTCATCTTTCTTTGGATAGCCCGGAGGCTGTAGGGCACATGCCAGCAGCAAAGACTCTGATCAGACTGTGCAGATGCGCAGACTGAACTTAGTCTTTGCTGGTTTCTCAGTCTTATTGTAGCTTTTGTCATACGCTGGCTCAAATAATATTGATCTGGATTTTAATGTTATCTAGAGCTATGGATTATCACTAACCTTTCAGATGTTACAGGTTCAGATTCTCTGACAATAATGAAAGCAGCAGAAAGACAGCCATTACAACAAGTTGACAGCAGTAATGTAAAGTCCAGCTTTGAACCATTCATCTTCAGAGGTACACAAGAGAACTCTGCAAGTCAGCCATTACGTGTGCCAGCCTTGTCAAGGTCTAACAGTACTCTCAGTAACCGAAGTAAGAATATTTTGCACATTTAACCTTTAGCAGACTGGGCATACTTAGCAGATGACAAATTTCTTATTTTTCCCAGAAAATAGGCTTTTACATTTCATTCATTCTTTGAAGACAATTTGCATGAAATGTCAAAGCCTATTTTCTAGAAAAAATGAGAAAAATGTTACAGAATGTCATCTGCTGAAACTTTTACTCAGAGTGCTAAGCATTAAACATTACTATAGACAGTGCTTGCATTAAGGGAAGTCTGGGAGTCAGAGACTCCCAAAAATTGCCCTGGGACTTCCAAAAATCAATGCCAGGAATTCTGGGACTCCCAACTTTTAAAGATATTTTGTCATTTATAAAAAATTTTTTAATGAATTTATGTGTTATTTAGCTTAAGAATGGTGGTTTTACTCCATAAATGAGAGTTTAAGAATACTGAGGTTGAATTTCTGAAAGTGAGTGAAAAATTTGATCACCAGGACTTCCAGATATTGGAGCTAGGAAGTCCTGGGACTTCCTGATTTTGACAGTTAGTGCAAGCGCTGTATAGATAAGAGGAGCTGGCCTCAGTGGCTCAGTTGGATGTGAGTCTGACTAGTGATCAGAAGGTTGCGGGTTCGACCCCGCTGGGTCGGCAACATTCTTTCGTGGAAAATAATCATGAAGTATTTTGTAGGGTCATTCTCTCACTTTTGCTGATTCAAGAAGGGCAGTTGTAGTTTCTTGAATGTGCACAATACTGGTTATCTGCTTAGAGAACAGCCTGTCCAGTAAAAGTGTGGTTAGGTGAACTGACCGCGCTCGACATGACTCCAATGGGTTGACTGGGCCATAAAACCTCAACACAAACAAACAAGCAATACGAGAAGTATCCACATCAAGATTTATCTGATTTATCTACAGAACCAAATTGTGGGTACTCGGTAGAAGCCATACCAGCAATGAGGTGTTTCTTTTGAGTACCCAAAACATACATTTTTGTGGAGAAATTAGACAAACATCAGTAGTTTCTGTTTGAAGATATTTAGAGCTATGAATTCTCATTGAGATATAAAAAAAATCCTTTCGAGCAAAAAACATCTTTATGTGGAATGCATAGCTCCAGATAAGACACATTTTTCTACCACAAGGTTGATATTTTTCTTATTTCTTCATGTAAACATATGTTGTGTACTGATTATGGATAACAGAAAGAAAACACTGTGAAAAGAAAAGGACAGAATGGCTTTGGGAAAGGGCCTGTAAAGGAGTGGCAACATATAATGATATTAAGAAATCTGCTTTATGATAAAGGTCTCATTCATATTATTGAATACATTTTACAGGCAACGAATCATTGAAGAGGCAGCAGTCTTTTACTCCTAGCTACATGAAGCCTACAAAAGCTGTGGCACGCAGATGTGAAATCAAATTGCAGTAAGCATATTTATTTGTATAACTGAAATGATATTTATTGTCACGTATGCTTCAGCAAGCTGGTGTGATATAGGGGTCCAGTTTCCATCTACCTGTGAACATGTTTGGCATTCCTAGTGTCAAGTGTCCAGGTTGCTGTGATTAGCATGCCCAACTTTGGATCACAAGGCCCTGGGTTTGAATCCTACTGGAAGTGGAATTCATCTCATGACTGGGTCTTTATTGAACATAGCATTTCCTTAACACCCTTCCGTCATCTCAATATGACTTAACTATTTTTGTGAGGGACATAAAACACCAAATCATAGTCATCAACATCATCTTATACTTACCCTATTTTTGAAGAAGTCCAGCTTACTACCTTTTGATATGCCTTGAACCTTCTGGATGATAAGCAAGCAGTGTAGACTCTGGTAAGAAGCTCCATTCTTTGGCATCTGATCTGGGTCTAGATTGTTTCCCTAGGCTTGATTGTTCCAATGCTCATGGTAAATACAGTAATTCGAAAAAGATATAGATAGGTAACAAAGTGAATTCCTGTTTCACTAATTTTCCTTGTATGTACAATTGATTCTAGATGGAACACTATAAATAAAGCTATTATTAACAGATCCGGATAAGGCATTTCTTTCAACTGGAAAGTAATAATTTTTTTCATATTTCTCCACAAACATGTTGTAGTAATCATTAGAAGTGCCTCATTGAGGCAGTTCTAATAAATGAGTACCCTCAATATATGTTTTCATGGAGAAATAAGAAAATTATTTTTGTGGATACCCCTCTTATCTGGAGCTATGGTTATTTCTGAGATGCTCATTGGTTAAAACCTCCTGCATTTGCTTTTTTTTTCAGCCCCATTGATGTGCCAAATTCAGCTGACCCAAAAACCAATATGTCACAGTTGAAACGATTCAAGTCTACTTTCTTTAACAGAAAACCAAGAACTCTTTTGTAAGAAATTTCTTTGTCTTCGAAAACTTTTGCTGCTGATATATATGTACTTGAATAGATTATCAGTGTATATTAACCATAATGATTCTCTGGGCAGATTCAGCAGATGACAAGTTAATGATAGTTTTCTTATTTTTCCCAGAAAATAGGCTTTTTTCTGGGAAAGGAGATAATTTGCATGAAGTGTCAAAAGCTCAAAAGCCTATTTTCTAGGAAAAATATTTCATAATGTCATCTGCTGAAACTTACCCAGCATGCTTAATGTATTATCTTGTTGGATGAACTGATAATAAAATGAATTTTTCTCTGAAGGTCAAGCTTAGACGAAACTGAAAAGTCTTCATTCAGGGAGAAGTTCTGATCACACTGCTATTCATAAGTCACATAAATGTGCCTTTCTAGCAAATGAAAGCAGTGGCCCAGATCAGCCTGTGCAGCTGAAGTATGATCAGGAAGTTTGCTGTCCGCTAGAATCATTGGAGACTATAGTATACTCCTTATCATGATGATCCTAACATTAACCCTTAAAGCACCAATCACAACTATTGTCGTCTGCTTTGTCTTCTGCTTGTGATTTTAAAAGTCATTTCTGCAAACAGTGTGGACCCAGACCCTGCAAACAGTGTAGGAGCAGTCTGATCTGGGTCCACACTGTTTGCCAGTATGCAAAAAATAGCTTTGAGAAGTTTGCAAGAATATTCAGCAGACGACATAAACAGACGACATTCTCAGATGCAGTTTTTGACGCTTTAAGGGTTAAACAGGTCCATTCAGCTACCTATTGTTAAGTCTAAACTGTTGGATGAGTTTGTAAACTGTGATCAAATACTGCATTCAGTGTCATCTGATCTGAGCCTACACTGTTTGATCATGCCTGTCTGTCCGAATACTTAAATAGTGTAGATAAGATTTTCACTTCTCACACTCGCAGCATAAAAGTTAGACGGTGAATGCATACGCCTGAAAGATTTTAACGCCATTTTGCAAAACGAGACAACTTTTGCAGACAGGAAGTTGCCTACCTAGTATTTGTGATCTTTCTGAAATAGGGGCTACCCTTAGAGAGCTGTAAATAAGAGGGATATCCATATAAATACAGTATAACCTCAGTGGCTCGAACACGGATGGCTCGTTTACCGTGGATGATTCAAACTCTTTTTTTCAGTCCCTACAAAATTCTTCCAATAGCGCAAGAAAACATAAATTTAATGATTTTTTTCTTATTCTATCATGGAATTGTATGTTGTGTGTACTCATTAGAATTGCGTCATCGAGGCGATTCTAATGAGTACACACAACATACAATCATTATGTACAATATCGAAAAGATTTCCCTAAATTATCGCTATTTGCTTCCTGAACTGGTGCTATGATTACCCTCAGTGGCTCAAACTACTCATGTCTCAAACGAATTTCCATGGTCCCGAAGATGTTCAAACCATTGAGGTTCGACTGTATTTGCCATATTTACAATCATTATGTAGAATATCGAAAAGATTTCCCTAAATTATCGCTATTTGCTTCCTGAACTGGTGCCATAATTACTCTCAGTGGCTCGAACTACCCATGTCTCAAACGAATTTTCGTGGTCCCGAAGATGTTCAAACCATTGAGGTTCGACTGTATTTTGCCATATTTCTCTATGAAAGCATACATAGTGGGTACATATTAGAAAGTGCCTCACCAGCAATTCTTATGATGACCAAAACATGGTTCATGGAGAAATAAGAAAAATATCAATACCATAGCTCCAGCTAACGTGCTTTTCAACCAAGAAGGACTTAGTTTTCTTATTCCTCCCTGTAAATATATGGTGTGGTGCTCCCTGAGCAGCTTCTAATGTGTACAACAGCAAATCGAGGGTTGAGCACAAGACTGTAGTAACTCAAACATATTTTTGAAACCCTTGTTTAGGGGCAACTTTGACCTCTTTGTAAACAATGGAAATTTAAGTGCCATTGCTCATATGAGCAATGGCACCTAAATTTCCATTGTTTACAGAAAGAAATGTTGTAATCTTCATAATGCCTTCATGGTGAGGAGATTAAGTATTGGGAAAAACAACCATCTGACTTGCTACAGTCTTGCGATCAGCCCTTGAAATATTTTTGTGGAGAAATAAGAAAAATATTTTATGATACCTGATACCGGTCTTATCTGGAGCTGTAAATACTGACATGTATTTGTTGAAAAAAAAAGGAACCTTTTTTAGAGCTGTGGGTTGTCCATGGATATCCATGGTTAATTTTCTGCCATTTTTGACGGAGACAAGTTTTGCGACTCTAAGTTGTTAATTTATTTTCTTGCAAACAGCTCATTACTTTTCTAGATTTTTTTTAGTAAATACACTACTTTAGTTTTTTCTCCTTTTTTCAGGCCAAGTATGAGAAGCAAATCCACATCAAATTTATCCACTCGAGCAGCCTGGCAGTTGTGAAACCAAGAAAAAGATTGCACAAAAAATATATGGAATATGTGCATAAATAGTTTTTCACAGCATACATTTTCATGGAGAAACAATAAAATGAACCCAAATTTTGTGGTTTCAACAAAAACATCTCCACAAATATTGCCAGTTATGTTTATCTACAACAAAAAGTGTGCTCTAGACATGGGTCTAGATAAAAGGAATATTTTGTTGATAAATTTTGTTATTTTTACACCTAAACTCCAGAGAATCACCTCTGAAAGGTACTTCCATTGAGTACCGGTACTCAATACCTCAGATAAGAGGAGGTATGCATATAATATTTTTTCTTGTTTTTCCTCAAAAACATATGTTGTGGGTACTCAGTAGAAGTGCCTCGTGAGGCGCTCTGAGTACCACAACAGGTTTTTGTGGTGAAATAAGAAAAATATCAGTACTTTACTTTTGAAAAATGTCTATCTCAAGCTATGGTACTCACAAGATAGGTGCAATAATATCAAATCCATGTATTCTTGCCACAAGTATATGTATTAATTTACTGGAAGCTGTGTTAAAACTTACCTGGAGCACTGACCTGTGAAAAAAATCATAGAAGCAGCGACCTGAGAAGCTGTACCTTCTGACATATGTGCCATTGAAGACTCAAATCTTTATGGTGTCTACACAGTCTGATCAGTCTTCATTGTCCGCATGAAGAACTCGGTGAAGTTACTGATCAAACTGCATGAATATGCTGGCTGATTTGAATTCACTGGGCAAACATGTCCACAGGTATCTTTTGCTCATATTTCAAAATTGTACCATATAGCACATAAAGGAACTCAGTGAACAGGATACTGGTTGTTTTGTAAAAAATCGATTTGACATATGAGAACACATAGAGGAACTACAGGAAAACCGTCAAACAAGCTGGCACAGTGGCTCAGTTGGTAGAGCGTCCGCTTTGTGACTGGGAGTTTGTTCATTCCCCGGCCAAGTCATATCAAAGACTTTAAAAATGGTACTAGCTGCTCTTTGGCTTGTGCTCAGCATTTAGAAAGAAGAGCTAGGATTCAGAACTGGTCAGCTCAGTGTCAGTATAATGGACTGGGTGGAATATCACGTCAAGTGTCTAGGGCGTGATATTTCGGTGAGGCAGCACTCTAAAAAGTGAGCACTGAGCTCCCTGCCACATCCAGACACCGTTGCGATATGACTGAAAGATTGTTGAAAGCGATGTTAAGCCCGAATAAAACCAACAAAACAGACAAGCCAGAGCACAGCATTGCTACTAGATTGCATGTGCACCCAGCAAAGACTCAGATCAGCCAGCACATCCACAAAGGATAATCTGGGCCCAGTTGTTCATAGCTAACGATGTCGTTAGTTAACGATTCATTAAAATTTACATCGAGTGATATGCAAACATGCTAAAATTTTTTGCTGAAAAAATAAGAGTAGCTTAAAAGCTACTCACATTTTTTCAGCAAAAAATCAGAATATTGTGTATTGAATCCGCTAACAGTTAACGAAATGACCTTAACAAGCTTGTTAAGCTAATGATGCTTTGAACAACTGGGCCCTAAGTTTTTGATGCTCACCTGAAGACTGTTTTGATCCTTGGCTGCTCACAGTGTGCCCTACAAAAACTGATTAGACTGTGCGCATACACAGGCTGATCAGTCTTCACTGGGCGCACATCCAGTCTTGTAGGAAATGCTGTGCCATGGCTCATTTATGAGTAACAGAGACCCAGATCAGACAATATGATGTTCTGCTGCACATACATGATCCTTCATTTTTTTTTTTTTTTTTTTTTTAGAGAGAAATATTCATAGCCATGGCATCGGATGAGGCAATAGTGACTCGTGTAATGTTATATTTTATAATATATTTTTTTCTCTTTGTTAACTAGAGCTTAATAACTCTTGTCCTGCTGAACCTGGATATACCCTGCCTTTTTCAAACAGTGTAGATCCAGATCAGTTGGCTTCTGATCTGGCTCTGCACTGTTTGCCATTAAGTATGTGAATTTATAGCAAAAATCCAGATCAAGTAATCTGATTGGCTGAAAATTAGAAGTGGATGTGGCAGCTTAATTTATTCAGCAGGACAAGGGTTAACATGAGTACTCATTGAAGTTGCATTGCTGAGGTGATTCCAACAAGGTATCTTGGTGCCAAAAAAAAAAAATTTTTTTTTATTACTCACAAAAAATTATAGTATAAAGTATTAGAAATTTTAGAGTACAACAATGTATTTACTGTATTTCACTCATTTCAGGCTGATGACATGCATGATAGGTCTAGACTCAATTCAGGCTGATGACATGCATGATAGGTCTAGACTCATTTCAGGCTGATGACATGCATGATAGGTCTAGGTCTAGACTCATTTCAGGCTGATGACATGCATGATAGTCTAGACTCAATTCATGCTTGTCATCAGCCTGAAATGAGTGAAGTACAGTAAATACTCTAAAATTTCTAATACTTTATTCCATAATTTTTTGGCTTAAATTCTGCTTTTTGTGCAGTTGTTTCTTAAAATACTTTTATAGTAGAATGGCAAACAGCAAAGGCCCTGATCAGACTGCTCCTTCAGTAGCATTCTTGAATGGACTGGGTCTGCTTTGTTTGCGTAGGCCATTTTGTCAGAAACTTAGGTATACAAAATTTTAGGGCATTTATTATACTGTCTGTGTGACATTAAAAGCTCAGGGCCCAGTTGTTCAAAGCATCGTTAGCTTAACAAGCTCATTAGAAAACAAAATGTTAACTCCATGAAAACAAAATGTTAACTGTTCTAGTAAGTAAAATATCTAATTCACAAGTGTTTTTGCTGAAAAAAATGTGAGTAGCTTTCACATTTTTTCTGCAAAAATATTAGGGTATATGCCATGTTTAAAGATTAAAGTTTTAACGATACGTTAACTAACAACATCTTTAGTTTTAAACAACTGGGCCAAGATTTAAAACTTCTGTCTACTGTGTAGATCTTAATAGAGACTCAGATCAAACTGCTCATAAAGAGGAGCTGCAATAGCTTAGTTGGTAGATCATCCACGTAGCATGCATTAGTCATAAGTTTGAAGCAGTCATACCAAAGATTTTAAAAAATGGGGATAGCTGCTGTCTTGCTTGGTGCTCAGAAATTAGAAAGAAGAGATACATGTAGAAGTCAGAACTGGTCAACCAGGGCCCAGTTGTTCAAAGCTAACGATGTCGTTAGTTAACGATTAGTTAAAATTTACATCGAGTGATACGCAAATATTCTGTTATTTTTTGCTGAAAAAATGTGAGTACCTTTTGCAGTGCAAAAGCTACTCATATTTTTTCAGCAAAAAATATCAGAATATTGTGTATTGAATCCGCTAAAACAGTTACAGTTAACGAAATGACCCTTAACGAGCTCGTTAAGCTAACGACGCTTTGAACAACCGGACCCTGGTGTCAGTATGTTGTAATTGGGTGGTATTTGTCCTGTGATACTTTAGTGAGGCAACACATAAAATGCAGACATTGAGCTCCTTGACTTTTCATGATATCACTGAAATTCTTTTATTTAAGTCTTTCACTTCCGCAGGCAATAGGCTTTTGCAAATAGCATAGATCCAGATGAGACAGCTCATAATGAGCCATCTAATCAGGATCTACACTGTTTGACATTCAGTCTTTCAACTCTACATATAAACTTCTTTCCAGTCAGTGGTTTGTTAAAAAAAAAAAAGCAGATGACAAATGTAGTCTGATTTGGCGCAGAAGAGTTAAAATAATGTTGAACACAACACTTACTTAGCCCTTAAAGCTTCTTGCAAATTTGTAGCAGACAACAATGTCATAATTTTTATCATTTTCAGAGAAAATAATGCTTGGCATTTCATATAAATCCTCTGCTAGGCAGACAAATTCACATGAAATATCAAGCCTTATTTTTCTTCTTCTGAAAAACATTTAAAAAAAAAGTATTCCAAAATGTTATCTGCTGCAATTGTTGTTAACACTTTAAGGGCCAACCTTGGTGGCTCAGTCAGATGCGTGTCTGACTGGAGATCAGGAGGTCGTGGGTTTGATCACTGCCGGTCCGGCAACATTCTTTCATGGAGATTGATCATGAAATATTTTCTGCAGTCATTCTCTCCCTTCTGCTGAGTCAAGAAGGGCAGTTGTCCGTTTCTGGCGAGGGAAATCTGCACAAGTACTAGTTAACTGCTTAGAGACTAAGCCTGCCCAGGAAAAAGTGTGGTTAGGTAGACTGACCATGCTTAACATGAACTGGACCGTAAAACCTCAACACAAACACCTTAAAGGTTAATGAGCAGTTTGATAAGTGCCTGCACTGTTTGCCAAATCGCTGGGTAGTCAAATGAAGGCGTGTTCAGATCTTAGGATAAGTATGGTAAGAGTTAAGATGCCTAAATATGGTATTTATATATTTACATGTACAAATTTTAATATATGTGTATGTAGATGGCAAGGATATCGCTTGGCTTGTCATGGACTGGCAAATCTGTGTGTTCTTTCCTGTTGGCATTTGTTGTAAGCCACAACATGAGAAATATAGGGGAGCAAATTCTTTTCTTTCAGAGTAGACCTCTTTTCAGAAGAGAACCAAAACAATTTTGAAAGAGTTGCTTCCCTTAAACTGGTGTCCATACTCCTTACATGAATGCCTGTATGCTTGTGTAGTCTTGTAAGAACTTTTGCCATTCACTTGCAGATTACCTAGGCCAGAATTCCTTACAAGCACTGCTTATTGACGTTTCTTGTTAGGTCTGTTAAAAAAATATGTGTTTTAGGTCACATGCTGAAACACTTCAGATAAGTTAGGTCATGGTTATTTTTCCTATCCTCACTTTTCCTCACCTCTCTACGATCTTTTTGCCAGCATCAGTGGCTCAATCAGAAATTTGTCCAACTGGTGATCAGGAGGTCACTGGTTCAATCCCCGCCATGTCGACAACATTCTTTTGTGGAGATTGATCATGAAATTTTCTGTGGTCATTCTCTACCATCTAATGATTCAAGAAGGGCAGTTGTCAGTTTCTGGCGAAAGGCTGTGCACAAAAACTGGTTACCTGCTTGGAGGACTTAGTCTGCCCAGGAAAAGTATGGTTAGGTAAACTGACCGCCTCCACATGACCCTAATGTGTTAACTTGGTGGTAAAACCACAGCTCAATCACCAATCAACTCTATGATCTTTTAACTAGCAAACAATTTTACAACTAAATTGGATTTCAAATACTTTATGGTTAACTTCTTGCTAAATAATGCTAGAAAATCTTTCTTCAGGGCAATAATGGTGTTTTTTTCACCCAGAAAATATTCAAAACAAATCCATCCTGACAGTAAAATAACGACCATTTGCATTGATAATCTTGACAGTTACTGTTTGCTTACTAGACTATATTGATTTTGTGTTAAGTGATAGATGGACAGAAATGAACCGGTTACACTAGAAAGACATTTGATAGACACCATTTTTGAAGTAAAAATTTAGGGTTGGCAATCTTTTGTTAGGTGTTATTATGTTACTAGAACCAAACAATTTTTTTTTTTTTTTTTTTTTTTTTTTTTGCCAATGCATTGAATTTTTGGAATGTACCAGCCTGACTGGAAAAATGTGCACAAGTACTGTTTAACCACTTGGAGGTCTACGACTACTCAGAAAAATGTGTGTCGGTTAACTGACTGGCTCAACACGACATTAATAGTGTTGACAGGGCAGTAAAACATCCGACTCAAACTCAAAACTATACTTATCCTGTATTTTGAAGAAGTTGATTTGGTGTAAACATAGATATAGATAAGAGTGCGTGTCAGGTAAATATTTTTCTTATTTCTCCTCGAAAACATTTGTTGTGGGTATTCATTAGAAGTGCCTCGCTGAGGCACTTCTAATGAGTACCCACAACATATGTTTTCAAAGAGAAATAAGAAAAATGTCAATACTTTTGGATTGAAAAAAGCATCTTATCAAGAGCTATGGCGTAAAGGAATGGCAAGCAGTATAATCCCTGATCTGACTGCTCCTTAGGACTACAGTGTTTGCTTAGGCAGTTGTGGTGCTGTCTGGTCTGGGAGTAGATTTTCCAGACCAGACTGCTCTTAAGGAGATTGTTCAGGTGGTTGTGTATGAATTATTTAAGTAATCGTGTTATTCATAATGTTGACTAGTCATGACAAAAGTGAATGTAATTCTTTCTGTCTTGTCCTTATTAGCTCACCTGAGCCTTTGGCTCACTGGTGAGCTTATAGTATGAGTAGGTGCCATTGTCATCTGTCAACATTTTCAAACATCTTCTCCTCTGAAACTACTGAGCCGATTGCAGTCAAATTTCATGTGGAGCCTATCTGGAATCGGGGAAAGAAAGTTTGTTCAAATGGTCCAGGTTACTTAACCAAGATGGCCATCATGACCATATATGGTAAAAACCCTTCAAAAATCTTCTTCTCTGGAACCTGTGAACCAATTGCCTTGAAACTTTTTATGTAGCATTTGGGACTTGGGCCCATCCTAGTTTGAACAAATGATGACTCTTGGTTGACCTTGACCTATTTTATGCCAAGGTCAAATTTGGTCACTTACGCTTTTATATGGAAAAAGTGGAAATTGTTAATTTTTCGAAAACTATTGTTCCCTGTGGACTTAAAGTTGATATACACAATCAACTAAATGAGTAAATGAAGCTGCATGGGTACCAGAGGTCAAGGTCACTCACTGACCTTGGTCCAAGGTCACTCAGATATCACAAATTAAAACTTGCTTTTTTAAAAAAAACAAACAAAAAAACTGCTGGGTAATTTGAAGCCAAATTTTGTATGAAGCCTTTTTGGCATGGAGGAATGAAAGTTTGTTCAAGTGGTCCAGGTCACATAACCAAGATGTCTGCCATGACCATGTATGGTAAAAACCCTGCAAATATCTTCCCAGAAACAGAATGGCCGATGCCCTTGACTGTTCAAATGATGACCCTTGGTTAATCTTGACCTGTTTTACGTCAAGGTCAAGTTCGGTCACTTCTTCTCTGAAACCACTGGTCCGACTGAAGTCAAATATTTTGGAGTACATGTATCCCTGGGATGGACTGAAGTTAAAAATCTGGGATACCTTAAAAAATTTTTGTATATGTATATCTTTACAGCTGCATACCACTAAGCATATTAACGGTCCATGGGACATTCTAGCATGACCTTCAAATTCATTTCAATATACACTCAGCACTCAAGTGAGCGGTTTAGGACCATTGGTCCTCTGGTTTAAGAATATAATGTGGCTTTATCTTTCTGCCGATTAGAAATATGTAAATAAAATGCTTATTTCAAATACAAAAGACTTTGTTTTCACGTTTTAACAGGAGTTGCTGCATAGAGCAAATTCTTTCCTTTTAAAGTAGCCCCCTTTTCAGAATGGACATGATTTACAGGAATGCAAACAGGAGGTCAAAAAAATTGTCTCCCTTGTTAAAATGGTGGAAAATCTACACCTTGTATCCAGGTCCTTTAACAACAGTTTCTGATACTGGTAAACAGAGAAAATCAGAGATCTCTGGACAGCTGGCACAAACAAATAATGTGAGGGATGATCAAAAAGTTCTCAGCCCCTGTACTTTGGGAAAGACCAAGAGCAGAAATTGTGCCATTATTTCTCCAAAATAAAAGCCTTATTCCTGGTCCCCCAAGTTTTCATTAACAGCATCTATGACGCCTTCAGTGCTTCCAGAATTCCTACCACAAAGGTTACTTTTAATACTCGGAAACAGAAGTCTGAATGCGCTAAATCTGGAGACTATGGGGGATGAGGAAGGACCACGAAGCTGCATTTAGTCACAGCAATTATTGCAACATGAGAGGTGTGAGCTGATGCATTATCTTGCCAGAGCAGAACATCTTGAGTCAACTTTCCTCTTCTTTTCTTCACAATCTCCTGACGCAACTGCCTTAGTTCATTGCATAATATGCACCATTTATCATGCGGCCTTCCTCAAAATAATCCACCATGATAATACTTGACTATCCCAAAAGACAGAAGTCATCATCCTTCCCTGCTGAAGAAACTCTTAAATTTCATAGGAGGGGGTGAGCCAGGGTGTTTCCATTGCACTACTTAAAGGCCTTCCCAAGTCTTCCTCGCCCTCCCTCTCTCTCCTTAATTAAGCAGCCCATTTCTTCACCATGCTGTAAGAAGGAGACTCATCCTCAAGGGTTTTAATGAAGTCTTCATGAATTTCCTTCGGGGGCATGTCATTCTTACAGAAGTACTTTATGACTGCTCTAACCAGCTTTGTCCATTTTCACAGTTTAACACAACCATCTCGTTTGCAACAAATTCCTATTGATTTTTTATTCCTTCTGCCAAAGATGCTGTCAGGTTTCATTTCAATTTATTCATTCTAAGTATATTGGGCAGAGAACTTCTTGATTGTACCTCATACATTGTAAAGATGTCCAGGAAATGACACAAATTGCAGAACATAACCTACCAATGATGCCAAGAGTAAGAGTACCGGTAAACAATTTTTGACGGAACTTACCTAGGAAAACAACGAAAAGCAAAGTAATCAGCTCTCTCTTCTGCAATGAGATGTTCATAAAGCCAGACAGGACACACCAAACACAAGAAGAAGATGTTGAACAGGACAAATCACTATAAAGGCATACAGCAAGGGACCACAAAGAACAATAAAAACAAGAACTGCCTTAGAATGGTCAGTAGTAAAAACTACCAAGAATAAAATGTATACAGTATTCGACCTAATTACCGCACTGTGCATTTAGATTTTTCAAAATTACTGAACAAACTTGTAGTAAAATATCTACCTAATAAGGGCACTCTTTAAAGAAAGATCAGCAGAGGACTTAAAGAGGAGTGCATTAAATGAGGCTTTTGCAATATTATTTTCTGATTTTCTTTTTTATAAAAGCATTATGTTGTGGATACTCGTTTGAACTGCCTTGACTTGTTGAGGCAATTCAAATGAGTTCCCACAACATAAGTTTTCATAAAGAAGTAGATGAAAGAACACAGACTGTAATCTAAAGGCTACTTAATCGCTTTACTGTGCGCTTCTAGGAGCATGTGTGGTAATTAGGTCAAATACGGTAATTACGTACTATGCGCTTAGGTTTTTAGCTCACCTGAGCACAAGATGCTCAAGGTGAGCTATTATGATTGATATGTGTCTGTCATCTGCCCGTCTTCAACAATTTCTTTAAAAAAACGTCTCCTAGACCACTTAGCCAATTTCAAATAATTTCACGTTTCTGTTAGAGCCCTGTACCGAAATTGCTAAAATGGTTGCCCGCCAACGAACAAGACGGGCACCAGAGCTAAAAGATATCTCCTCTCAAGCCAATGGCTTGATTGCAAAATAATTTCACAGAAATGTTCTTCTCAAGGCCCTGTACCAAAATTGTTAAAACGGTTCCACTCCACTGAACAAAATGGCCACCAAATATAAAAATAGAAGAAAAAAAATCGAAAGGCATCTCCTTTCAAGCTGATTGCTCAATTTCAAAATAACTTTGCTGAAATGTTTCTCTCGTGGCCTTGCACCAAAACTGCTAAACTGGTTCCACTCCACTGAACGTCTCCTATTGCTTGAGAATATAAATCTGTCATGGGTGTGAGGGTTAGATAGAAAAATCCATCCCCAGGCTTACTGTCTGGCATCGCGAGGCTGGTCGAGTGGTGTCAGACTGTGATCCCAACGGACAGATTTTTCTGTCTGCCCCTCACATCCATGATAGATTCTTTTTCTTGCATACCTTTCATTTCTGAAGGTGTTTTTTTCATAATGTAGTCACTTTGATTGCAGACGTCCACCATATTGTGATGACAATACCATGACGCATTACTTTAAGTGACGTCAACATTAACCATGGCATACCGTGACGTCCTATACAACCAGTGTTTATCAAACACATGAAAATTCTCGATTTTTATCGTTCCCACGGGACAGATAAGGGTGTGTGAGATAAAATTTGCTAGCACCGGTGTAATTTGCAGTAATCCTTAGCCGGTATGCAAGAAAATGAAATCTCAAGAGCTTCAGGGGAAATGATAAATTTTCAGGGGAGGCAACTCTGTTTAAATTGCTTTTGATCCTTCTAAAAAGGGGTCTATTCTGAAAGGCAAGAATTGAAAAAGAATTTACACCCAGGGGGAGCAAATTCTTTCCTTTTAAAGTAAACCGCTTTTCAGAAGGGACTTGGTGTGTGGGATGGCAAACAAGAACTCACAAAAGTTGTCTCCCTATAAAAATGACAGAAAATCTACCAAGTGTTTCAGTCTGTAACTCTTGGAATGCTGGGTAATTTTGCATGCTTATTTTGTTGTCTGTGGATTTTTTTTTTTTTTTAATTTAACTTTTTTCAAAAAATTCTTTCAGGAATACCATCAGAGTGTCAAACAGATTGGATCCAGATCAGGCCCGACAAAACATCGGGCCTGATCTGAGTCCAAACCTTTTGCAAAGGTTATCAGCAGACAATAAAAGTCACCACTAGTGGGGAATTTTAGAGTTAACAGCTCAAATTGGCAAACAAAGAAAACTGGACATCAGTGAGTACCTTATGTTAAACAGAGCAAAGCATGATAACTAAACTTAAGGCATTAACCCTTGTCCTGCTGAATAAATTAAGATGCCATGCCCACTTTTGATTTTCAGCCAATCCGATTACTTGATCCAGATTGTTGATATAAATTCACATACTGAATGGCAAACAGTGTAGATCCAGATCAGTTGGAGAAGCCAACAGATCAGGATCTACACTGTTTTCAAAAATCAGACATATCCAGGTTCAGTAGGACAAAGGTTAACAAATCACTTAAAAATGATGTTAACAAATTGAGAAAATTGGATGCCTCATAACGTGAATGGAATGCACTTTCAGAGAGGCAACTACATGCATGTTAAGATTATTTTTGCCTCCCTTCTGAAAAAAGTACTCTGCAATGAAAGAATTTGCTCCTTTAACTAGCAAAGACACATTTTTAGAAGGTGCTTAACATGCAAGAAACATTTCTCCCTTGTAAAAAACAAACAATTTGGCATAAAAGGATACTGACAAAAAAGGCTTAACAAGAGCCATTGATGAACAAAAAAAACTAAAAAAGACTTGGTAGCTGAAAGGCAAACAGAGAAGTTGACAGAAACCAGTCATCTTTTGACAGCAAGCTTTCACAAACACAGACCCCAGACTTCAGGCTTATCTGAATAAATTAAGTACAGGCACATTTTTTTAAAGCCTTACCGTATTTACCCTAAGTCTTTGGACAGACAGATGGAGCTTTATGCACAGGCACATTCGAAAGCCTCTGAAGCTGAATAAAAGCAGAAAGCATTTAAAAAATATTCTTTACAAAAAATATGACATTTCATTAAATTGTCCCCAAAGAAAACAGTACGAATGAAATGCCAAGTCTTAGTTTCTGTGAAAAATATTGCTTAATACCTGTATTTTCAGCTGATTTAGCATAAGGAGTGCTAAAGCTTAAAATATATAAGAGAGGCAGCATATTATGTTGTAGGCTTTGATCAGCCTCAGACTGCACAAATGTCGATCAGTCTGATCAGGGCCTCACTTGTCTGCATATTGCATATGACCTTTCCAAGCACTGTACATTAACATTTGATTAATAACATTTTCTTATTCATCAAAACTGTCAATCATTTGAGTATACATAAAACACAGAGCTCTCAAGATAAAAAAGAGATGTACCCACCGGGTGTACCCACAAAAATATTTTTCTTAAAATTTCTTGAAATATATTGTAGATCCCATGTTATATAGGTATATACCTATTGGAAGGCATGGTTTGTTTTTTGGTGTATTGTTGTTTTTTATTGTTTTTTTTTGTTTGTTTTTTTTTTTTGTTGTTTTTTTTTATAGAAGGCAAAGCTTTTGATTATGTAACTGTGATTCAAGAAGGGCAATGGTTTTCTGGCAATAGTGTGTGCACGAAATAGGAAAAGTATGAGTAGTTAAGGAACTTTTAACTGACTGTCTCAACATGACTTTAACAGTGTTGACTGGGCCGTGAAGCTCCAAGTTAAAAACAAACAAATAAATAAATATATGCCCTTACTGACACTGACATTTTGTAAAAGCTAATACTTAACTTACTCTATCTTCAATTATTTTATGCAGTATATTTCTCTAGACTGTTTTATTTTTTTGTCTACTAGTGACGTAAAAAACAAAGTAAACTGGCTTGAGAATCAGTCAAACGTGTCTTCACCCGACCCGGCTTTCAGCACGTTAAAACATTGAAATTCAAGAATAATAAAAGATGGCACCAACTGAAGTTTGGGTAAGTAATGCTAAAACATTTAAAGAAGCTAACACATCAGGTAATAGTGGTAAAAATACGTTTGTTTGCAAAATACAGGGCGTTGTATTTTGCTTGTGTGCCGATGTAGTGGGTGGGGTGGGCAGTGCCTGTGTGATTTTATCCGAGTTTACATCACAGGAACATGCTGCAATTTATTTATTTTTATTTTTTTAATAGTCCATTTATGTGTATACAAGATTCTAATGAAATCATAGAGAATGCTGAACAAAGATCAGTCCCCACTATTCACTATCCCTGTGCGTACACATCTCTCGTCTCTTGCAGGTTCCGGGTGGTTTCGGCTTGGCCTTGGGTCATTTTGGCATATTTTTGGGGTGGGTTGATTCGGCCTTGGTAGGCGGGTCGTTTCAACCCTGCGTCGTTTCAGCCCAATTTCAATAAGATGGAATAAGATGGACAGAAGAACAGACAGAGGGACAATACCAGGATAGATAGATAAATAGATCTTTCGTGCTTGATTGTTTGGAGATATAGTAAATAGGTTTATATAAAGACAGACCAATGGATAGACAGACAGATACAGACACAGATAGATAGATAGATAGATATTTTGCCACTCATTAAAGGAATTGTTTGGAAAAAGTAAATGTGTTTATAAAGACAGACAAATTGATGGATTAAAAAATGGATTGTTTAGATAAATAGAAAGAAAGTCTTGCATCCTTGATTTAATTGATCAAAGTATTAATGAAAAGCAGCAATCATTATCGCTTTTCATATTACGTACATGTTTGTTTTGATACTTGGTAATAGACCACTTCCACATTGTTGTGGTGGGCACGCGCAAACTGTCCAGGTACATGTAAGTCTCGAATCAGCGTTGTCTCAGTGAGAATACAATCGAGGGGGCAGTCTTCAATAGAGGTCCTTGGAATATATCAATTATATACAATAAAGTAAAAAAAGAAAAAGAAAAAAAAAAGAACGAGTGAAATCGTCTTCCATAAAGATGTCAAAATTGATTATTATAGTAGTATTAAAAGTCAAAATACTGCTTAGAGACTAAAAATAACACACACAAATATTTCTACCGCAAGCAGAACTTCTGTGTTCATGCATGCTACTTTTATTTCCACGTAATAACAAAGTTTCTTTCAAATAAATAAATAAATTCAGGATATCATATTAAAATTTATTTTTTGCTCTAACATACTTACAAAAAACTTCAACCAAGTGAACTGACATGTGATTTATATTTTATACCCGAAATATCATACTAAAAACTATGGATATGATCATCTTATAACCATAGTTTTTCACTATTATATCATCATGAAATAACATATCTGTATCAGAAATTTGTGTTGCATTTTAATGTTCCGTTTCATTCTCTTTTTTCACGGCTTTTCAGGTATTGTCCTAACTTATTGTCTCTTTTATACAATCATTTCAATCATGCGCCCCAAGCAAAGACTCAGATCAACCTAATGATCCTTTCCATATGGTCAGTAATCGCTTGTCGAAAGAAAACAGAACAAATGTTTTGGAAAATAGCTATCCACTGAACTTACAATGAACACCCTGATCAGACTGGACAGATGCCCAAGATGATCTGGGTCATCGCTAGACACATGCCAGTTTGCAGGTATTATCATGTGGCACCTTAAAGATGTCCTGTCCCGTGTTGAGCTTCTATAAAGCCCCCGGGTTTGCTTTGAAAAGCAATACAATGCCACCTAATCAAAAGGAGGTATCTGTTATAGGGCGAATGCCTCTCATTCGGAAGGCATTTGATCAGTTTATTTAGGTGCTAGTTCATCCATTTAATCAAAGGTTAGTGTTACAGTTGACCAAAAATAGATATACCCACTTTTGGCACATGCTCTTGAATAGAGGTTAAATAATGTTTTGTTTATTATCAAAACAAATGAGGAAGATGACACATGGAATTATTATTCATCCTTGGAATTATATTTTGTTTATGGCAAATTTATTTATTTATTCATTTAAGTGTAGTCTGCATGTCTTTTTGAAAAATGGGATGGTTCGCAAAATATCCAAGACAAAAGTATGGCCGGGTATAGATGTTTTATTACTCTGCCATGAGGAACTTTATAGAAATCAGTTACAAGGTGTAAGCTTAATTTATCGGAATTATACACTTTTTAGCTTGCCAGAACTATGTCCCTGGAGAGCTTATATTGTCACCCAGTCGTTGGCGTCTGTTGGCATCTGCATCGGCGTCAGCACAATGTTTGTTTTCTAAGGTGTGCATAGTTTTTCAATGGTTTAAGGTACTGCTTTCATATTTGGCCTACATTTACCTTAGGGTAAGACCTTTCAATAGCATACACCCCATCCCCAAGTTAGACTTGTGTGTAGGTGAAGGTCAGTTCTTACTTTGTCATTTAAACCCATGTTTAAGTTTTGCGCTTACGTTTTGAAAAGTGTTTGCAACTGCTGAAGTATTCAAGATACCGCTTTAATATTTGGCCCACGCCAACCTTAGGGTAAGACTTTCAATAGCACACACCCTTCCTCAGTTTGACCTTCTGACTAGGTCAAGGTCAGGTCATACTTTGTCATTTAAACCCATGTTTGAGTTCTGCGTTTAAGTTTTGAAAAGTATTTGTAACTGCTGAAGTATTCAAGATACCACTTTAATATTTGGCCCACACCTACCTTAGGGTAAGACCTTTCAATAGTACATACCCCTTCCTCAGTTTGACCTTCTGCTTAGGTCAAGGTCAGGACATACTTTGTCATTTACTGCTGTGTTAAGTTTTGAAAAGTGTACATGACTGCTGAAGTATGTAAGATATAGCTTTCATATTTCGTCCACACTAACCTAAGGGATTCAGCATGTAAGATATAGCTTTCATATTTTGTCCACACCAACCTAAGAGAAGACGTTTCAATGGCATATACCCCATCCATCAGTTTGACATTCTTCTGACATCAAAATCAGGTCATACTCTTTCATTTACAGCTATGTTTAAGTTTAAATTCTGCATTTAATCTTTAATATTTAAAGATTGTTTTCTTATCTGATCAACCCTTTCCATCAAGCTGCATTGTCTTCTGACAACTCTTGTTTATATTGACACTCAGTAAATAAGAAAAATACTTCGTCAGTAGACCAATTAAAATGACTATTTCATCATAACCTATTTTATCAGTGTATCAGATTGGCTACTTGCTCCATCGTTTGATTACATTATACTTTATCGATTTTTCAATTGAAGAGCGCCCGATAAGGGAGATAACAATGTGAAATGGTCTATTGATTTATCAAGGTGAGAAAACTGCCTGCTTTTGTCCAGTACAATACAATATATGCGAACAATTGGATTTTCTGATAGCATTTGCAGATGAGCAGGCTTATCTTTGATTTAGCTGATTGAGTATGGGCTATGACCCTGAAATGAACTGCTGTTTGACACAAGTAAATGATGTTTGCAGAGTCTGAGTCAGGCATACAGAATTGATGGATACTGTATTCAAACTTCAATCAGATTGCATTTATTGGTGTACATCGCTTACAAAGCTTGACATTTCATGTGAATCATCTGCTCAACCAATTCACATGGAATGTCAAGCCTTATTTTCTTATGAAAGATAATTTTAATGCTTGAAAAATAGTATAGGATATTTAAGACAAAACAGACTGAACAGAAAAAGGCTATACCCTATCAACCACAACCTATGGCACCACTAGACTCTTCATCAAACAACCAAATTATTGTTTAACCTATCATATCTAACCTAGAGGGACTTGGAAAAAAATCAAGTCATGCTCAGTGAAAATTATTACCAAACTTTCAGTGATTACTAATCGATTATCCATCACAATGGTACTGGACTGATAATTGATTATCTTTTCAGCTCTGATTAGCCGCCTTTTCCCCAATTCACCACTTTATATGGTGAAAAGGGGGATTGGATGGGATGGACAGGGGTCTAAAATTATGAGGAATTTCACAAGGTGCATCAACAGTTTGTGAAGTGTATTTTATCAAATGTTACCTAGGACCAGTGTGTTAAGGAGTTAACTTGTCCCTAGTGACAAATTTTTGTTATACCCTGCCACACAATAGTGGCAGGGTATTATGGTATCATGTTGGCCATCCGTGTGTCTGTCTGTCCCTCCATCTGTTGTACATCTGTCTGTATTTTCTTTTTCACATGATAACTTGAGTAAATATCAATGGATTTTCACCAAACTTGGTATATGCATTGGTATTGTGGAGATCTGATTTTGGATTACTAGTGGGTAAATTTCGAGTTATCTCCCCTGGACACATTTGTTTCTGGATGATAACTTGAGTAAATGTCATTGGATTTTCACCAAACTTGAGAGACATTGATATTGTGGAGATCTGGTTTGGGATTGCTAATGGGCATATTTCGTCAATTTTTGACAGTTATCTGCCCGCAATACAATAATGGCGGGGTATTATTATCATTTCATGTTTCTGTTTATATACCATATATTATAGCTCCAGATAAGGTATTAGGTAAACATTTTCTTATTTCTCCACAGAAACATATTGGCGAGGCACTTCTAATGAGTACACATAGCATATGTTTTCATGGAGAAATAGAAAATTATCAATACTTTTTTGTTGAAAAAAAAAGTGCCTTATCTGGAGCTGTGACACTAGGGACTGGAGCCAGTCTAGAACATGTCCCAATTATTAGGGCAAATAAGAGATCTTTTAAAGTAAACTGGAAAGTTGTCTGTGTTTAGAGGCTACAAGAAACATACAAAGGGCTAGATTCACGAATTCTTGTATACTGCCCTGTTAATTCTCATTTTAGCAAACTGTAAAATATGCTTCAGTTTGTAAGTTTTTATATTATATAATATTTCGTCTTTACAACTATGTATGAAATATTTGGCAAAATCGCTTTGAATCTTTAAGAGCACTACCAAATCGGACCCACTAAAGCACCAAACGCGACATTTTTTCACATTTTTTTGTGTAAAAGGCAGCTGAAAAAATATGAAGCCCCGTATTCGACACCGTGATTTTTCGTGCAACGTTTCATAAACGAATGAAGAATATTTGGTAAAAAAATCAAGGTGTCGAAATTGTGGCTTCATGTTCAAATAAAATAAAATATAATTGAAGAGATCTCGATAAGACTCTTCATTGTATTCTGTTTGCGCTACTAAGTTTTTCTGCTTTTTGAAAGAAAGATAATCAAATAAAATGAATTTCGTCCAGAAAAAAGAAGAAATAATCATAGGTAAGCAATAAGTACGACATTTCATCCAGAAAGCCAATGAAACCATTGTTTTTCGACAGCAAGAGACCCGGCTTCCGAAATTACGTTACATGCGAAATTTGCGTTTTTTACAAGGGACGCCACTCCAATAACCGCTGAGGGATGACAGTTCTGCGTTGTTGACAACGGTGGTTTTACAATAAAAAATCGGTGTTTTGCGTTCGTTTGTTCTACATTGGAGTTTTCTATATTTTTTCTCTCGAATGATAATTCCAATGTCAAAAATTCGAGGTTTCAATGGAAATAAAAACGACCTCATTCATGCGTTGCGGGCATTTTTTTTTTTTTTTTTTTTTTTTTTTTTGTGTTTTGTTTTCTAATGCTGTCTGTAAACGATAAAACCGAGCATTTGAAAGGAAATGTGATGTACATATAACAAAATGGTACACAAAAATAAGAATTTTTTTACGGGAAAATTATTATAATCGGCTTGTGCATTGAAAAATCCAACCTATTATTATTGTAATTTTGACCATTTTCATTACGTCATCTGTGGTGTAGTGGGTAAAACGCTCGTTTAGTATTCTGTGGGTCTCGAGTTCAAAACCTGGAAAGGGCATTTTTTTTTTTGTACTTTTTCATTTATTTTTCAGATAAAATGTCTTGACATTTCATGCAATTTGCAGACAATTCACATGAAATGTCAAGACATTTATATAAAAATTAAAAGAAACATGAAATTGTTATCTTTCTTTTATGTTGAAGAGAAAATAAGTTGACATTTCCTATGAACTGTCCCAAGCAGACAGTTCACATGAAATGTCAAGACTATCCCCCTCCCCCACCAAAAAAAAATCAAATTATCGTGTGCTTCAATTTTTCATGGCGCTTAAAGAGTTGATATTACAACAGGAGAGAGATTACTGAGCTTGTACACAAGTTTGGATTTTAATTTGCTTTTCTTTGCAAGACAGTTCCATGCATGTATATGGTAATCACAAACATTAGAATTTGCGAAGCGGCCGTGTGGCGGAGTGGTTAGTGCTCCCGACTTTAGAACACAATGTCTCGGTTTCGAATCGATTGGAGGCGGAATTCATCGAGCTTATACTCAGGCCAGTTTGCAAATACTATGGCGTCTGATCACAATTTTCGCATTGCAGTCTATGCTGAAGTAAAGACCCAAAGTTTCTTCCTACAGACAACGAAGACTGAATATGCTGTGCAGATGCATAAGCTGATCTGAGTCCTTGCTACGCACATGTGTCAGTTTTCAGGAATACCTGTGCTAAGGTTCCTAGCGGGCACATGACGAATGACATTGCATCACCTTTACTGCGACATTGTAGTCATGTCCTGCTGGACTTATATTTGTTCACAATAGGGTGTACCAGCTGGCCTTGGTTTCGTAAGGACAGATAGTTAAACACTACTAAATGGCTGCTATCAGTGTTGAACCTAATATTTAAGATGTTTCTATTTGCATACATATTTGCACTTGTATGTACAAAGATGACGTTTGTTATATTATGTCCAGCAGGTTAATAGTGCTCTACTAAACTGTATCTTTAGAATGAATCCGGAGCTTTTTTCCCAGTCTGTTCAGTGTCTAGATATGTTCGATGTTTATTTTTGCATACTTGCACTACACATAGCAATATATTTTGCATGTCAACTATGGAAACCAGAGGACCAACAGTCCTGTAGCTCAACTGAGACCTCCGGTCCTGGGCGGGGACAGACAATCTATGGGTGACAGATCTTTGTGTCGATAGAAACCTTTAGCCATTACGACCACTTGATATAAGTTTCAAATAAATCCTTTGAACTGAGATTTTATACATTTTTTTTTCAGGATTTTATACATGTACATAGCCCCAAAGCAGTGGCAGATAACCCCTAGGGAACATAATTTTTATGTCAAATGAATTCTTTTGTCACTATGGCCAACTGATGCAAGTTTGAAAGAAATCTCTTTGAAATGTGATTTTATACATATTTTTTATACATGTTGGTAGCCTTAGGACAGGGGCAGATCACCTCTTTGGGACAGGGTTTTGATGTCGGATGAAACCTGTTGTCACTGTGGCCATCTGGTGCAAGTTTCGAAAACAAATCTGATTGAACTGTGATTTTTTACATGTACATAACCCTGGAGCACGGGCAGATAAGCCCTTGGGGACAGAGTTTTGATGTCGAATGAAAGCTTTTGCCATGATGGCCAACTGGTGGAAGTTTATAAACAAAATCTCAGTGAACTGTGATCTTGTACATTTTTTTTTTCATGATTACATACCTGTACATAGCACAGGGGCATATCAACCCTGGGGATTGAATTTTTATGTCAAATTAAATTTTTTCTCACTATGGCCAGCTGGTGCAAGTTTCATAAAAATAATTTTGAACTGTGATTTGTGATTTTATATACAAATTTTCCATGATTTGATACATGTACATAGACAAGGAGCAGGAGCAGGAGCAGATCACCACCGGGGGCAGAGTTTTAATGTCAAATGAAACATTTTGTAACTATGACCAAATAGTGCAAATTTAAAAGTCTCTTTGACCTGTGATTTTATACATTTCTTCCAATGGGATCAAATATGACATTGCCATAAAATAGATCAATGATGAGCTGGCTGATCTGCGTCTTCACTGGCTCACATGTAATTTTGTAGCAGTCAGTATGCCGCGGCTGTTATCAGTACTAGCATGCCAATTAATGACATTCATGCCAAATGTTATGTGATAAATTTGTTGTTGGGGATACATAACTTTTGGTGACATGATACTTAACATTTTAACTGTATGCTGCAAACTGTGACAAACAAAAATATGCAGTAATGATACCAATACAGCCAAAAAAAAAAACAAAAAAACATCAATCACTGAATATGGTCAAGCAAAACCAACATTTTCTTGTAAGATAAATGTATCCTTTTGTTTCCATGGCAACAGAAAGTTAAGTGATGCGAATGCCACTTTTTACGCACAGTCAAATACTTTAGAACACATTTAAATCAATGAAATAAAACACACTTTACATTTCATGATTCAAATCAGTCAAAACCACATATTGTTTGGCTGAAGTAAATGGTTTTACAGTTTTGTTTCCATGGCAACAGAAACTTTAGTCTAGTGTTTTTCTTTTCTTTTTAATGTGTCTCCCATTACTGATAATCAAAGTTTTATACTGTATGTAGTGATAAAGATAGAATCGCATAGTAAACAGAATAAATTAAATAAAACTGCGTGCTTTTTTGTAATAAATTTGACATATTTGTTGTCATGGTAACAGAAATTTCTGTGTTATGGTGATTTTTATTCATAACTTTGTGCTACAGTATTTGACAAATATGAAACTAACAAATGGGAATGCTTTTAGTGGCATTGCTCCTAAATTTCAGCTATGAAATTGATTAAAACAAACAGTTTTAAAGTACACCATGTAGTGTGTTGTTGTTACCATAGCAACCATAATGATTGGTTTTCAAACTTGTTGTTGTTGTTTTTGAAGATGTCCCATGCTGACTTATATTTACAAGCGTTTTGATCAATATATTGAATAGGGCAGATTTTGGTCATTCGTGAACCAAGCCCTTTTAGGACAAGTTTGGTTAGGAGTTAATGACCCAGTATTTAGGATAAATACATTACATGTCTGACCTTTGAATTTAATATATTGTACACTTGATGGATAAAGATTAAACACTTTAACAGGTAGTACATAGCTCCCAAGTTCAGGACAGGTATGGGGTGGTTGGGTGTGGCGAAGGTGTTGGGTATCTTACGTCACCGGGTCGTCCAACTGATATTGACTTCCAGTTGGGTAAGGCCTGCTATTCTTGTAGCAGGTAAGGGTAGAGGGGAATGTTTTTATTTCTTCTGTTTCTTCAGTTTCATTCCTGTTCCTCTTTCTTCCCTGTCCCTCTCTTTCATCCCCGCTACTATCTCTTATTTCTCTTTTCTCCCTTTCTCTGGGAGACGACACAGAATGACCCACAAGGGTTGATGTGTCGTTAAACCCCAACACAATCAATCAGTCAAGACAGGTATAGTATTGAGTTAAGGTATCCAAATATCTTGGGTAATTACAGTCCATTGTTTCACCTCCCCAGCTACTGTATTATAACATCACTGAGGGAGCACTGAAATTTCAATGCAAACGTGGGACTCCCATGCTAGGTATGTCATAGTCAGTAGGCATTCGTCATTCTGTTTATAACAGCTTTAATGACAAAATTTTGTGCGCTGTGTGTGTGTGTGTGTGTGTGTGTGAGGGTGCAGTTCAGGGTGTGAAAACTGGATGTAGTGACGCTTTTTCACACGGAACTTAGGTGTTTCTTACTGTCATGACTCTATGAGCAAATTCAGAAAATAGACTTTGACATTTCATTTAAAAGGAGGCAGTCTGCATGAAATATCAAAGCCTTTGTACGAAAAATCAAAATGTCATCTGCTGAAATTTTTACCCAGCATGCTAAGTGCTAAAGACTGCTACCAGATGAGTGGCAAACAATGTAATTCCTGATCTAAGTATACATTATTGATTTTGTCTGTCTGTCAGGATATGGCCTTCACAAAATTGTGCAGTATGCTTTTATTTATAGCCCAAGAAAGTGGTTTATAAATAGCACCTGCCATGTGTTTATGGATTTTATTGATGTGATTTCCCTTCATAATAATTTGGCAGTCAGACTGCATAACCTAAGGTTGTATAGCAGTCAAGGTTAAATATATTATAGTTGACTGTACATTGGCTGTCACTTGGAAATTATTATCGTAAAGTCTTCAAGACATGAGTAGGGCCTTGTTATTCGTGAGTATATGAGCTGGGTTAATTAGCTTGCTTATCGTATGTTGAGTCATGTATTTTCCACCTACAAATTTGTGTGGTGGGGAAAAGGGTGATCTCTGGTGTTGTAGTAGCTGGTGGGGTAAGGCCCTGTTGCACTTGCAGCAAGTGGGGAAAGGGAACATGTTTTTATTTCTTCTGTTTCTCCACTGTAACTTATTTTTCCCTTCTCTCTTAATTTCATCTCTCCACTATCGCTTCTGCCCTTTTCTATGGGAATGTACACAAAATGGCCCATAAGGTTGACATGTCATTAGGATAATCTGCTGGCTGTCCAAACTTGGCGGCAGAATTTGTCACCTTTACACGCCATCACAAAATATCAACAAAAATCACAAACGAAATGTGTGCCTTACAAAATTTAACTTACATTAAATCTCAAGGCATATCAAGTGGTTATGAATAGATGAAAATGCAATTTACAAGTATGAAAAATCTTACCTTCTAATGCGCAAATTCAGGACAAAATATTTCCCTTTTCTTTTTCATGAATACGAATGTACATGAAATACTCATCTCATCTTGTTTTTCAATGTTCCATCTAGTGCAGCCGGAAAATAAAATATCCAAATTAAATCAAATAATGGCATATTTTGGCCACAAAGTAGGCTACTCAAACAGCACTATACAATGTACATTGACCATACATACATAATGAGGCCTTCCAAGGGGTTCTGAGGAACAGGGGAAAAATGTCATTTATTTCAGGGGAACAGGGGAACACAAGTCTAAAAATGAAGGGAACAGGAGAACAAAGGTAATTTTGGGGAGCAGGGAACATAGAAATTAAGATTTTGATTTTTGGGAACAAGGGAAAAATGCTGAAATATTTTTGGGGAACAAGGGAACAGGTTTTTGTCATGGTCTGAAGATATGCATGTGCTTTTAATATATTCCCTGAAATTATTTTTGTCACTTTTTCTGCATTTTGAACTTAGTCATTTTTCGAGCTCAAAAGATTGGGGGTACCTTTTGTATGCAACTCTTCTTACTGTTGCAGGCGGATCTTTTTTGAAACTTTGGACATAAACATCAGATTAATTTTTTCACATTATTTACGTTGTGAACTTAGTCATTATTTTGCCTAAATTGTGTCTTGTGTGCACAACTCCTCCTACAGGTTTTAACCGATCTTTTTTAAACTTTGCAGGTATTTTCAGCATGGTCTGAAGAAACGTGTATGGTTTGGACATGATCCTCAGATTATTTTTTTCACATTGTAACCTAGGTTCTTTTTGACCTGGTCATTTTTGGAGGATTTTTAATAGATGGGACATAAGTTCTCTGAAATTGCTTGTTCCTGCTCATTCTGGCGGTGGTCGGGAGTGGCAATGGTGTCGTGTATCTTACGTCACCGGGGCGTCCAACTGAAATTGGCGTACAGTTGGGCAAGGCCTGCTATCCTTGTAGCAGGTAAGGGTAGAGGGGGAATGATTTTATTTCTTCTGTTTCTTCACTTTCATTCCTGTTCCTATTTCTTCCCTAATCGTCTCTTTCATCTCCTCTACTATCTCTTCTATCTCTTTTCTCCCTTTCTCTGGGAGACGACACAAAATGACCCACAAGGGTTGACGTGTCGTTAAACCCCAACACAATCAAAATCCTGCTCATTCTGGTTACTTTGAAAATTGAATACAGCTTAAACTGGTGCTAAGGGGCGTATGCAGCCTCACAAGATACATTATTATGCTGCTTATGAAGACGAAATGAAAATGAGACTACGATTTTCATTCTTTTGTGTGTTCTTTGTTTCCAAGGCAACCTTATAGATTTCTATTGTAATGGCGAATGGAGACAATTTCCTAATGAAGACAACTCTGTCAAAGCTGTTTTACCTGCCTTTTGAAAATTGTCATTGCCAAACATTAATTCAGAGATACGATAAAAAATCATTTCATTTTTTTATCCAGTTCAAAAACGAGAGACTAACTGAAATTTTACAGACTGTCAGATGCCACATTTTATGATTGTATTAATACCATATATCAATTTATCAAACCTTTCTTGGACAAAAATGTCTATTTTTGAGGGATATGGTGCCTTTAACCCATTGCTGGGACTAATTACATGAGGAATATGGTGTTTTAATTCATTGTTGGGACTAATAACGTGAATGCAATGCCAGACTAAGAAAGATAAAGTTGTGAAGATTAGAGGAAAGTAAAAGTGTGAAAAATTGAAACGATCTAGTTACTGGATTAAAAGCAAGGCAGAAGCTGATTTAAGGCAAGAAGTGGTTTATCTGGGCTGACTGGCTTGTTGAACTTACCAATACTGGGCAGGGTGATACCCCAGGAAGGTTACTCTGAATTTTGTCTGCTACATAGCCTGGGCCCCAGCAGCTAGTGTTTACCAAAAAAAAAAAAATATACGGTATATCAGCCATACAAAAAAAATATCCAGTATATCCTTAGAACGGCCGAGGGTTTTGAAAAATGCAGCCAAAATGAAGGTATGGTTGGATATTTATCTCTGAAATCCAACATAAGCAACTGATAAAACACAGCTTACTTTTAAAATGAAAGTACCGTAGATATGTTATTCTATCAAGCACTGCCAAATTTTTACACTCAACGAAAGGTCATGGCGCAGGGGTCATGGTTGTAAAATGTAAGCGCATAGAGATTTTTTTTGCTGTTTGATCTATTTTCTTTTGCCTTTTCTTGCACATTTCGTATGCTGGCCATTAGAGCCGCGCTTCATTGGTGTTGACAGTGCTGCATTACGAAGGTACAAAGATAAACCGAGCATTTTTGGTTAAAAAATTTGACCATTTTTTTCTTTCTTCAGAGGGGGTGGTCGGGTGGTGCGAAGGTGCTGTGTATCTTACATCACTGGGGCGTCCAACTGATATTGGCTTACAGTTTGGCAAGGCCTGCTATCCTTGTAGTGGGTAAGGGTAGAGGGGGAATGTTTTTATTTCTTCTGTTTCTTCACTTTCTTTCCTGTTCCTCTTTCTTCCCTGTCCCTCTCTTTCATCTCCTCTACTCTCTCTTCTATCTCTCTTCTCCCTTTCTCTGGGAGACGACACAAAATGACCCTCAAGGGTTGACGTGTCGTTAAACCCCAACACAATCAAAAAATTCTTTCTTCAGAAGCCTTTCGCGCCCTTCCATTACATGCTAGAGAGATTGTGTTCATACTACAGTCGACTCTCGTTATCTCGAACTTCACGGGACCTGATAAAAATGTTCGAGTTATCAGTAGTTCGAGACAACCAAATTGTGACGTCATCGGTATGACGACTGTTCGCCTCTCTGTTCGCCAAAACGTGCTTGGAAGGCACATGTATATGGCAATTTAAATAATTTACGCGTACTTCAATTTGCATTGTTACTGTTTGTTTTAGGAGATGCAATGGTTCTCTTGGAATAATATCATCAATAAATGTTAATAATAATAAATTTCAAACGTCTCTTGTTGTCTTTTAATACTCCTGCAAATTTGGATTTCCATATGAGCTATAAATAAATTACTGGTTTCCGGGTTGTGTTAGCTATACGTTATGAACTGGTTTGGATTAGCTTCCTTCGCATAGACGACTCGATAAAGAGTTGACTGGTTTCCGCTTTTGCATAAAACGCTTACAATGTTAAGCGGCAGCTGTAAGCTAGTTTGGATCATCTCCCCTAGCATAAACGAACCATTTCAGCGCGGCAAACTGTAGATCCTGCAGAGAAAGCTCGTTATGAACCGTCTCATCTGGACCTACACTATTTGTGCTGGTATCCGTACCAGTCTACAAGGTCGGAAGGGTTAACATCGGTACCCACGTGTGACTCGTCTATTTGAGGCCGTGCACGACAACTCCTATTAGAAGACTGTGTGACTGTCAAAGACTCGGATCAGCCTGCACGCCCACGAATTTTCCATTATACGCATGAGCCTTATCTGGGCTTACCAAAGAGCACCGCCTGACCAAAGAGTAACAAGCGAAGATTCAGACTTAGCTAGCCTGATCAATACAGGCTGATGTGAGTCGGAACCTATCACGCACGGACTTTTCTTGAAGACGCTATATCATTCAGACGGACGGTACACAATAGTGAAGAGCATATCTAAACAAAAAATTAAAGAAACTTCGTTGATTAATCTTCCATAACACTATTCTGAGCCGCTTTTTATCTTACAAATCAATGACACGAGACGGTGTTGAGCGCCGTGTGTCAAACCCGACCCAACACGCACGTGATTTCATAATTACGGATTTTAGACAATGTTTGTGTTGTTTGTAATTACCTGGACAAAGGGGAAAATTAAAATATTGATTTATTTATCAATGGCCTATTATGATTTTCATTAACTGAGAGATCAGCGGCGCCGCATCTTACATTTTTTTTCCTTCGTCATGGTCCGAGTTCGAGATACGCGGTAGTAAAAACTGTGAAAAATATATTTGGGGACTAAAAATGATGGACGAGATAGCCGAAATGTCGACATAAAAGTAGTTCGACATACGCGACGCTGAAATACAATAAATACATAGGGAAAATAATCGGGACTTAGAAATCAGTTCGACATAAGTGATAGGATCGAGATAAGAGGGGTCGAGATAACGAGAGTCAACTGTATTATTACCTCGCATACTACCATATAAAATGATACTGGAACTGGAAGATTGCTTGTATTAATCTTGCCGTGGGGGTCGTTCAGAAAGTGTTGGACAGCAATTACGCATACAGTATAACCTCATTGGCTCGAACACAGATGGCGCGTTTACCGTGGATGATTCGAACTCTTTTTTCAGTCCCTACAAAATTCTTCCAATAGCTCAAAGAAAACAAATATTTAGGGATTTTTTTTCTTATTTTATCATTGAAATGTATGTTGTATGTACTCATTAGAATTGCCTCATTGATGCGATTCTAATGAGTACACTCAACATACAATCATTATGTAGAAAATCGAAAAGATTTCCATAAATTATCACTATTTGTTTCCTGAACTGGTGCCATGATTAACCCTCAGTGGCTCGAACTACCCATGTTTCCAACGAATTATCATGGTTCCGAAGATGTTCGAGCCATTGAGGTTCGACTGTAAATACGCTACCACCATCAAAAGGATATCAGCCATACCCAAAAAAATATCTGCAGATATTAGCATACTCGTAAAAATTTTCCCCTTGCTTTCTTTTTATAAAAGCGTGGTTTTCATTTATTTTTCATGTAAAATGATTGTATTAGTAATAAAAATGCTTTAAAAATGACCACTTTTTCCCCAAACCCAAAAAGTAATAAAATTCAAAATTCTAAACCCCCCAAAAAATAGTCCTAGCCTATGTAGCAGGCAAAATTCAGAGTACTTTCCCTTCATCCCCCCTCCCCCCCCCCCCACCCCACCCCTGGGGATGATACTTCTAAATGTGTGGGGGGGGGTGGTTCTGTGGGAGAGGGAGTGGAATTCCAATTTACAATAGTTGGTTGGAAAAAGGAATATTTATAATAGTCTGTGGATGTAGGTAACTGTCTGTATGCCATTGGATGTGAGGTTCTGGACTGTCTCTGCAGGGCTGTGAGGTACTGGTCTCCGGGAATAGCAAGCCCATGGAAAATAGCAATGCTTTAAAGGGAAAGCAATGTTGATGTAGAATGTATCTGAGATGCAAGATCTTGACAAGCCATACAATTTGATACAAATTCTGTCAAAATCGGATGACAAATAAGTAAGTTATCAAGATTTGAAGAAATAAAAAAAATACTTACATGGGCGCCACCATTTTGAATATTTAGTGAGGCTTTATGATGTCATAAAGCCTTAATTAAATATGCAAAACCTAAATAAACAAAATGTGCAACACTGTTGAACCTGTATATTTGTATATATAGCTTCGTCTCTGGGCATTTAAGGATTTTGCTTGAAAACTGCATTCATTTTTATCAGATAGAAGATTGTATTTACATTTTGAAATGTTTAGAACCTCATTAAATATTCAAAATGGCAGCACCTTTTATGATGGCTTTAAAATCTTCAAACTTCTTTAACTTCCTTAGTTTTAATCCAAATTTGATCAAATATTCATCAAAATACATGATTTGTCAAGATCTTTCATCTCAAATTCATTTTTCACCAAGCTTGCATTTCTCTTTAAGTAAAGATAGGATGCAAAATATGGTCAAAAAAAAAAGAAAAGGGAAAAAAACAAATGACAATTTGAGGAACATATACATTTATAACTTAGGCGGATTTAAAAGTTAAAAAGCTCATTTAGACATTTATTCAGTTCAGAAGTTTCATGGAAATAACAAATTAAAAACCACCAGAAAATTTGCATATTAATTTTAATAATGTAGACTCATACATACCCCAGTTTTCACATTATACCGATACTATATATATTACATGTGTTGGGAAACGGGGTATTCATTATGTAGACCTATTAACTCTTTGCATGCTGGGTAATTTTGCATGCTTTTTTGTTGTCTGTGGACAAAAATGCATGCAAAATTACCCAGCATGCAAATGTAGGTGTATGTATCACCACAAGTAATTTTGAAAAACCTAAGTACACAGTGCAGTAATTAGGTCCAATACAGTATTTGGGTAAAGACTGAAAACTTCATCAAAGATATTTAAGATTATTTAATATTTACCCTGCTAAGGATTAAAAATAATGTTCAGAATGGTTATTTGAAACTAATCATTTAGAAAGTGGATATTTAATAACCTTTACCACTCTATGGGCATATTCAGCAGACACACAAAATAGGCTTTAATATTTTTGGGGGACAATTTGCTTGAAATGTTTAAGCCTATTTTCTAGAAAAAGAAGAAAAATAAAATGTCATCTGCTGAATTTTTAATCAACATGCTCAAGCATAAAGGCCATTATCCATGACCAGTGTCACTGTTTGTTTATCTGTGTTATTACCCTGAGGGATGCTCAAATGTACCATATTAGCATAAAATTGCATTACCTTTATATATGACAAAAAAACGATGGCAGATCTAGCAGTGGTGGTATGTTAACCCTTAAAGCGCCATGAAAAACTGCATCTGAAAATGTTGTCTGTTTATGTCTTCTGCTGAATATTCTTGCAGACTTTTCAAACCTATTTTTGCATACAGGCAAATAGTGTGGACCCTGATCAGACTGCTCCTAAAGGAGCAGTCTGATCTGGGTCCACACTGTTTGCAAAAATGACTTTTAAAATCACAAGCAGATGACAAAGCAGACGACAATAGTTGTGATTGGCGCTTTAAGGGTTAAGATGTTTATGCTTTCTGTACCTATAACTTTGAGAAAAAGAAGGTAGTATAGCTCCAGATTAGAGGTGGTATCCACATTTAATATTTTTTGTATTTCTCCATGGCCACGTATTGAGGGTGCTAATTATGCTCCCAACTTCGAAGAAACTGGAGGGGCTTATTGCTTTTGGGTCAGTTGTTTGTCCCTTCATCATGCTTTTCTTGTGAGCAAGATCTCTTGATAACTATTTGAGATTGGCCCTTGAAACTTGTTGAGCTTACGCGGACTGGGGAGAAGATCACCTGATCAACGCTTGAAACAAATTAGATTAATTTTTTGAGAGTTATTCCCTTTTTAAACTTTTGTCATTTTGTAGAGACAAATGTATAGAAAGGGGCATAGTGATTTACAAACACACTTCTAGTTAGAATTGTCTCTGTGATGCACTTCTAATGAGTACCTATGATATATTTTCCTGGAGTATAAGAAAAATATCAGTGCTAGACTTCTCATTTGAAAAAAGTGCCTCATCTGGAGCAGTTGTCGTCTGCTGAATTTTCCTGGGTAAGGACAACCTTTGGATTCATCAAGAAGTTGAGTGTAAATAACCATAATTGCACAGTCACTGGAGCACCATATCCGTGCTAATGTTGCTAATAATGTGATGGACGGATGGAAAAAATAATGTTGTTATCGTACACCCTTACCATGACGGGAAGTCGTATGGCAAGTTTGGTTAAATTCCACCTAGTGATTTAGGAAAAGATAGCGTGATGGATGCAGGCATTCACAATATCCCATTGCTAAAGCCTAGAAATAATGGTCTTTATGTGCAGTGGTTAACACATTTAGCAACAATACAGGCTAAACTTCCATGAGACCCTCTATTATTTGCATAAAACGCAAAACTTGGAAAGAAAATGTGTGTAGGCTAGAAACGCTATTAAGAAAGATGATTCAAGTTTGAATGTACACTTTGAGCAGATGTAAGGTTGTGTTGCCTCACTTCACTGAAACAAGAATGTAAAAACTTAACCCTTGTCATGTTGAATAAATTAAGATGCCACACCCACTTCTAATTTTCATCCAGTCAGATTGCTTGATCCAGATTATTGCTATAAATTCACATACTAAATGGCAAACAGTTTAGATCCAGAGAAGCCAACTGATCTGGATCTACACTGTTTGCAAAGGCAGGGTATATCCGGGTTCAGCATGACAAGGGTTAATAGACCCTATGAAGTTCAAGCTGTGTACGCCATTTCATAAATGCAGACGTGGGCAATATTTATACTGTAATTTCTAAGGAATTTGTTAGCTGTTCATTTATGTGTGACTGGCTATACTCTCGTTTGATGTTACTTTGTTGAATTATGTTTTATATGATATGCAGAATTAATCTTGAGTGATAAATTCTTAAGAAGATGGATTCCTTACCTGTAAGTTATTAAAAATTAGCTTGCTGAATGCAAATGGCAGCAGACGACATTTGAAAAATGTTTTTGTTTTTGTAGAAGAATACTCTATTTAACCTAAGTATTTGGACACCTCAACTCCTTCCCATACTTGTTCTAAAATTTAAATAAATATGATTTACTACCCAATGTTGTTTCTAAAAATTGCAGATGAGTGACAAACAGTGTAAACCCTGATGAGATGCTGCATTCTGCAGCATCTCATCTGGGTCTACACTGTTTGCTAAGGCCTGTCTGTCCAAATATATACCATAAATATGGTACTGGTATTAGTCATTTATGAACTGTTAATTTCAGCTGAAGAATGCGAGAGTTAAAATGATTCAGTGTAAATAGATTTTAACCCTTGTCCTGCTGAACCCGGATACACACTGCCTTTGCAAACAGTGAAGATCCAGATCAGTTGGCTTCTGAAGAAGCCAACTGATCTAGATCTGCACTGTTTGTCATTGAGTATGTAAAATTTATATCAAAAACCTGGATCAAGTAATTTGATTGGCTGAAAATGGTAAGAGGGTGTGGCATCTGAATTTATTCGGCATGACAAGGGTTAACATTTAGCATGATCTGGGAAAATTCAGCAGATGACGGAATGGTATTTTTCTTATTTTTCTCCAAAAATAGGATTTGAGAGTTCATTCAAACTAAGGAAACAGTTTGCATGAAATGTCTAATCCTATTTTCTGGGAGAAGTAGGAAAAAATATTACAAAATGTCTTCTGCTTTAATTTTTACCCAGCATGCTAGTGTTAATGAGATTTTCTTCAGAGAAATATCTTATTTACTACTTATTATGACCGGCCTCGGTGGCTCAGTTGGATGCGCCGTCCGACTGGAGACCAGGTCACGGGTTCAACCCCCACTGAGGTCGGCAACATTCTTTTGTGGAGATTGATCATGAAATATTTTCTACGGTCAGTCTCTCCCTTCCACTGATTCAAGAAGGACAGTTGTCAGTTTCTGGCAAAAGAATGTGCACAATACTGGTTAACCCCTTAGAGGACTAAGCCTGCCCAGTAAACGTGTGGTTAGGTAAACTGACAGCGCTCGACATGACCCCATTGGGTTGACTGGGCCGTAAAACCTCAATACAAACATAACTACTTATTATGAATATTTTAACCTTTTGCCTAAACCAATGACAAATGACTGATTTTCTTATTTTTCCCAGACGATAAAGCATGGTTTTTCTCTTACATCATGAAAGCTGTAACAAAGGAATGAAGCATAGCTGAAAAATTTTCCTTACTGTTTTGGGATTCGAACCCGGTCTGTCCATATAAAATCCAATGCTCTAACCATTGAGCCAAAAAGTCAACTCCCTGGCACAGTTGTCAGAGAATATATACCTACAAGCTATGCGAAATCTGCCATGGCACATTATTGGAGGTAGGAGTGCTAGGCCGTAACACTCCCCGGCTTCAAGGAAGTGATCATTTATGATGAGGCAAAGCCATTTTCGGCGAAGTAAAGTCCAATCTTGGACGAGTTCCCAACTTACAACATGAAAGTCGTAACAAAGGAATGAAGCATAGCTGAAAATTTTTTCAGCCAATCATGTGATTTGAACTCGGTCTGCCTGGATAAAACCCCCAATGCTCTAACCTCTGTGCCAAAGAGTCAACTCCCTGACGCAGTTGTCAGAGATTGAATATATATCCACAAGCTATGCAAAATCTGCCAAGGCAGATTATTGAAGGTAGGAGTGCTGGGCCGTAATACTTCAGATTTGAATTTTAAACTGTAGCTCCAGATATGAGTGTGTTTATAAGAAAACTTTTGTTATTTTTGCACTAAAAACATGTTTTAACCCTTGTTGTGCTCAATAACTTAAGATGCCAGGCCCATTTCTAATTTTCAGCCAATCTGATTACTTGATCCAGATTTTTTATATAAATTCACATACTTAATGGCAAACAGTGCAGATCCAGACCAGTTGGCTTCTTCAGAAGCCAACTGATCTGGATCTACACTGTTTGCAAGGGCAGGATATATCGGGGTTCAGCAGGACTAGGGTTAAACATGTCTGTGAGTGTGTCCAAAAACTGCTTGATTAGTGGCAAACGGTGTAGACACTGATCAGATACCAGAGAATTTGGTATATTTTCTGCTCAGGTCTGTCTGTTTGAATACTTACAATAAATACAGTGGTACAAAAATCTGATTTTCAATACAGAAGTTTTAAACATGTTGCCTTTTGAACATTTGAGTGAAAAATGTTTTCAGGATGTACTTCAACCCTTTAAGTTCTGAGCAAAGTTGTAGTTGACACCTTTCTATTTTTTTTTTTTTTTTTATTATATTCAGAATAAATAATACTTGGCATTTCATGTGAACCGTTTGCTTAGCAGATAATACTAAATGAAATGTTAAGTCTTCTATTTTCTATTTTCTAAAAGGGTCCTGATGGCCGAGTGGTTAGCGCACTCAACTTTGGATCATGAGGTCCGGGTTCAAATCCCACTGGTGGCGGAATTCAGCTCATGACTGTGGTGCTTCATTACACAGAGACTTAAATTGTAACCCATCCATAGTATTAGTATTGTCCATAGTCTCAGTATGATTTAAATAATGTTGAAAGGGAAGCAAAATACTGAACCATCATCATCTTTTATTTTCTCTTAAAAAACAAAAGGAAAATTAGATTGTTACCCCGATATTTGCTGCAGTTCTGGTTATCACATTCTGGGTACAATTTTTTGCAGACAAACTATTGAAATAGCTTTTTCTTATTTGTCCAACAAAACAGGATTTGACATTTCATGCAGATCTGCTGAAAACTTTACCAAGAGTGTAAAGCCTGAAGGGTTAATCAGCTGAAAAGTTTTTGAGTACAAATATAAATGGCATATCCCATATCAAAACAAGTTTGGGGTGGCTTTATCTACATTGTTGTTCCAAAATTTGCAATACCATATTCAACATAATTACTGCACATACCCCTATAAGAGCACTGTCTGTAAGAGCAATTTCTGAGTCTTTAGATAACCACCCCTGTACTTCTCTATATGAGTACTCATTTGAATTGCCTCAGCTTGAAAGAAAAATCAGAAAGTAAGCATCAATAAATCTCATAAATTTCTGTGCTGATTTTTCTCTGAAGTGTGCCCTTATTTGGTGGATAATTTTCTACATGGTTTTCCAGTTATTTTGAAAGGCCTAATTGCACATTGCTGTAATTAGGTCGAATACAGTACTTTTTATTAGCTCACCTGAGCACGAAGTGCTCATGGTGAGCTATTGTGGTCAGTCAATGTCCGTCGTCCGTCGTCCATCGTGCGGCGTCAACAATTGCTTTAAAAGCCTACTCCTCCTACACCCCTGGGCCAATTGACTTGATACTTGGTAGGAAGCATCGGGGTGACTTGTAGATCAAAAATAGCTAAAATCGTTCCGATCGGAAATCCAAGATGGCCGCCATGGCCGCCATCTTGAAAATCTGTTTTTCGCTTCTTCTCCTGAACCGAAAGGCCAATTGACTCCAAACTTGCTTGGAACCATCAGGGTGACTTGTAGATCAAAAATAGCTAAAATCGTGCCGATCGGACATCCAAGATGGCCGCCATGGCAGCCATCTTGAAAATCTATTTTTTTGCTTCTTCTCCTAAACCGAAAAGCCATTTGACTCCAAACCTGCTAGGAAGCATCAGGATGACTTGTAGATCAAAAATAGCTAAAATCGTGCCGATTGGAAATCCAAGATGGCCGCCATGGCCGCCATCTTGAAAATCTATTTTTCGCTTCTTCTCCTGAACCGAAAGGCCAATTGACTCCAAACTTGCTAGGAAGCATCAGGGTGACTTGTAGATCAAAAGTAGCTAAAATCGTGCCGATCGGAAATCCAAGATGGCCGCCATCTTGAAAATCTATTTTTCGCTTCTTCTCCTGAACCGAAAGGCCAATTGACTCCAAACTTGCTAGGAAGCATCAGGATGACTTGTAGATAAAAAATAGCTAAAATCGTGCCGATCGGAAATCCAATATGGCCGCCATTGCCGCCATCTTGAAAATGTATTTTTCGCTTCTACTCCTAAACCCAAAAGCCTTTTGACTCCAAACTTGGTAGGAGGCATTGGGGTGACTTATAGATAAAAAATAGCTAAAATCGTGCCTATCGGAAATCCAAGATGGCCGCCATGGCAGCCATCTTGAAAATCTATTTTTCGCTTCTTCTCCTGAACCGAAAGGCCAGTTGACTCCAAACTTGGTAGGAAGCATCGGGGTGACTTGTAGATCAAAAATAGCTAAAATCATGCCGATCGTAAAACTAGGATGGGCGCCATGGCAGCCATCTTGAAAATCTGTTTTTTGCTTCTTCTCCTGAACTGAAAGGCCAGTTGACTCGAAACTTGGTAGGAAGCATTTGGGTGACTTGTAGATCAAAAATAGCTAAAATCATGCCGATCATAAATCCAAGATGGCCGCCATGGCAGCTATCTTGAAAATCTATTTTTCGCTTCTCCTCCTAAACCCAAAAGTCACTTGACTCAAAACTTAGTAGGAAGCATCAGGGTGACTTGGTAGATCAAATATAGATAAAATCGATCTGATCAGAAATCCCAGATGGCCACCATGGCCGCCATCTTGAAAATCTATATTTAGCTTCTTCTTCTGCACCGAAAGGCCAATTGACTCCAAACTTCGTAGGAGACATTGGGGTGACTTGTAGATCAAATATAGCTAAAATCATGCCAATCGGATATCCAAGATGGCCGCCGTGGCAGCCATCTTGAAAATCTATTTTTCGCCTCTTCTCCTGAACTGAAAGGCCAGTTGACTCGAAACTTGGTAGGAAGCATTGGGGTGACTCGTAGATCAAAAATAGCTATAATTGTGCCGATCGTAAATCCAAGCTGGCTGCCATTTAGAGTTTGTTCAAATGATCACGCTCAATTGACTGGCATGCCATATATCTTCTTCAAAATAAAGAACTGCTTAAATGATGATCTTTTCATTAGTTGCGATGACAGGATTGGAAAAATGTTGCATAACATCTGCATATCTGCAGTGGCTATGTCACTCAGGTGAGCGACCCGTAGCCCGTGGGCCTCTTGTTTACTTTATTTTTTCAATCTCAGAGATCAAACTATAAACCATCCTAACCTTTAATGCTTTTGTCAAATACGTGTCATTTCCTTTTCTCTTTGCTGAAAAATAAGAAAATTTTTAAAATGTCATCTGTTAGTATTAAAATTTGGCTCTTTAGGACTAATTTTATCATTATACAATACTAAGAGATTTGAAGTAGTGGATAGTTTAACCTAGTACAGTAACCACCCTAAGTATTGAGACCTACAGGCCTGAGCAAACAGTGTAGACTTGATTAGATGCCACATTCTGCATTACCTGATCGGTGTCTACAATATTTGCCACTTATGCAACGGTTTTAGACACAGCTTCAGGTATTCAAATGGATTTTTTCAAAATTTAGGATATATATACAATGTATGATACAGAGTTAAGATATCCCAATAATTACAGCAAATGTGGTATTATATTGATCTTTGGGCTATGTACTGGAATTTAATGTAGAAGGTCAAATATTTTGCTTTTGTTGAGGTTTGTTAATACTTTAATATCATTTTATTTGTTTGAATTGGAGTTTTACATCCCAGTCAACACTGTTAAGGTCATGTCAAGCTGGTCAATTAACTTACTCACACTTTTTCCTGTGGAGGCATAGTCCTCTAAGCAGTTAACATGTATTTTGTGCACATACTTCTGCCAGTAACCGACAACTGTCGTGCTTAAACCAGCTGAAGGGGAGAATGACTGTAGAAGTGATTTCATGATCATACTCCATGAAAGCTATGTGGCCGAGCTGGGATTGGAACTTACAACTTCTGGATCTGCAGTCAGACATGCTACCGCTTGTGCTCTTGAGCCCAGCATGAGTGTATGCATGGATTTACATGGCTTTTACTAATGATTTATATTGTCAAACAGGCATAACCCAGTTATGCCCTGCCTTTGCAAACAGTGTAGATCCAGATCAGATCAGATCAACTGATCGGAATCTACACTGTTTCGCATTAAGAATATGAATTTATATTAACAGCCTGGATCAGGTAATCTGGCTGAAAATTAGAAGTGGGTGTGGCATCTTAATTCAGCAACGTATGAATTAAAGACCAGTCTTAAGTATTAAGCAGTCACCTGCATTAACCCTAGTCTAGCTGAACCCGGATATGTCCTGCCTTTGCAAGCAGTGTAGATCCAGATCAGTTGGCTTCTGAAGAAGCTAACTGATCTGGATCTACACTGCCATTAAGTGTTTGAATTTATATCAGCAGTCTGGATCAAGTAATCCGATTGGCTGAAAATTAGAAATGGGTGTGGCATCTTGCCGTAATTTATTCAGCAGGACAAGGAGTAAAAGGCATGTGTTACAGACCTCATAGAAGGCAAACAAGTGCCATGTTACCTGTTTCAGCAGTCAAATAGTATCATGTTAGTGTGTCTGGGCTATGTTACTAAAGTAAGGCTGATCTATAAGAGGCTACATCTAGACACTGCTATGATATGACTGAAAGATTGTTGACAAATGACATTAAACTTCAACTCAAACAGCAAAATTCTTGCAGACATTTTTTTTCTGTTGAGAAATGACATTTCATGTGAATCTTGTCTGTCAGACAGTTCACATGAAATGTCAAGCTTTATTTTCTCAGCTGCTGTTATGATGGAGGAAATGAGAACTTAACCTTTACTCCATGGGCATATTCAGCAGACAACAAATTGATAACATTTTTCTTATTTTTCATGAAAGTAGGCTTTGACATTTCATGCAAATTGTCTCAGAGACAATTTGCATGAAATGTCAAAGTCTATTTTCTGAAAAAAGTTAGAAAAAAATATTTCAAAATTTTGTCTGCTGAAATTTTTACTGAGAATGCTCAGCATTAATATGTTTCCTTTCTTTCACAGGGTATCCCCATCCTAGTGGGTGGTGCTGTTGTAGCAGTGACGGCAGTCCTTGCCAAGATGTTTCTGTTTGGAGACAAAAAGAAGAAGGCACCAGTCACTCTGCAAGATCCCACAGTGAAATATCCTCTCAAGCTGATAGATAGGGAGGTGAGTGTGTATTTACATTTCTTCCACATAATATTTTTTCTTATTTCTTTATGAAAACATATGTTGTAGGTACTCAGTAGAAGCTCCCCAACAGGGCACTTTCTAATGTGTACCACAACATATGTTTTCATGGAGAAATAAAAAAACATAATTCCTTTTCGGTTGAAAAAGCGCCTTATGACACCTTCATTTCAAGTGGTTCCAAGCCCGAAAAGAGGAAGAAAAATGTTTTGCTCTGGAAGAAAGGTAGCAAGATCTCCAAGACTCAAATTCTTGTTTAATAGTAGTTTTGCTGTGATGAATTTTATCTTTGTAAATAGCACAAACAATAATAACAACTATACAGATAAAGTCTATCACCCATATACAGTTCAGGAAGTTAATACCTTGTAGTGCCAATTAGAACTGCAGCAGACAGCAGTTTGATTTTTTTTCCAGAGAAAAAATGACATTTCATGTTTATCATCTGCTAGCAGGTGATTCACATGGAATGTCATCTTATTTTCTCTGAAAAAATAATTTAAAAACATTAGACTATCATCTGCTTTAATTTTGTTTGGAGCTTTAAGGGTTAATTATAAAAATATTGTGGTGTATTTATTTTCTTGATTATCATGTCCTAATTGCCTTGAAGACACCTTATCTCATCGAGCTGCTCAATTATAATTTAGTTTTACAATGTACTTTATTTTAGGAAGTCAGTCATGACACCAGAAGGTTCAGATTTGCTCTTCCATCTATGGAACATATACTAGGACTTCCAGTAGGTAAGTGATTTTCGCCCTTCAGTGTTTATTAATTTTGCAGCTGGAGATTGTATTCAACTCTGGACTGTATATGGCATTTCATCGCACAGAGCCTTTCATTATCACTCTTTCATCATCTCAACATGACTTAAATAATGTGGAAAGGGACGTAAAACACCAAATCATCATGTTCAATTGTGACATTTTTATCTGGGTGCCTGCTTATTTTACCATAACAACTCAGATAATGTTGTTTTTTTTGTCTTGTTTTTTTTTTTCTCAGCCCAAAATATTGATACTTTTTATTTTGCCACAAAAACATGTTGTGAGTACTCATCAAATCACTACAGTAAATGTCGGCCTCGGTGGCTCAGTTGGATGTGCCGTCCGACTGGTGACCAGGAGGTCGCGGGTTCAACCCCCGCCAAGGTCGGCAACATTCTTTCATGGAGATTGATCATGAAATATTTTCTACGGTCATTCTCTCCCTTCCACTGATTCAAGAAGGGCAGTTGTCAGTTTCTGACAAATACTGGTTAACCGCTTAGAGGACTAAGCCTGCCCAGTAAACGTGTGGTTAGGTAAACTGACCAAGTTCAACATGACCCTATTGGGTTGACTGGGCCATAAAACTTTAACACAAACACTTCAGTAAATGATTGAATATCCAGATAAATTTTCTTATTTCTCCATGGAAACATACTTTGTGGATATTCATTTAATGAATATCCACAACATATGTTTCCATGCAGAAATAAGAAAAATAATAAATGAATATCCACAAAATATGTTTCCATGGAGAAATAAGAAAAATAATAAATGAATATCCACAACATGTTTCCATGGAGAAAGAAGAAAAATAACAAATGAATATCCACACCATATGTTTCCATGGAGAAATAAGAAAAATAATAAATGAATATCCACAACATGTTTCCATGGAGAAAGAAGAAAAATAATAAATGAATATTCACAACATATGTTTCCATGGAGAAATAAGAAAAATAATAAATGAATATCCACAACGTATGTTTCCATGGAGAAATAAGAAAAATAATAAATGATTATCAACAACATATGTTTCCATGGAGAAATAAGAAAAAATAATAAATGAATATCCACAAAATATGTTTCCATGGAGAAATAAGAAAAATAAATATTTATCTGGATACTCCTAGTCTAGATCTCAGCTGTAATAATGTATTATGCATAAGCTGACTTGCTTGCTTTAGCTTAAGTGTTTGACTTGCTGTTTCAAATAAAATCGATGAAGATTACCCTTGGAAACAAAGACCACATAAAAGAATGAAAATTAGAGTCATAGATCATATATTGAAACACTTCATATTACAGCAGTTTAGTCTGCTTGGCTACATGTACCTGCTAGCACCAGCTTAACCCTTGTTAATCTGAATAAAGATGCCACATCTACTTCTAATTGTCAGCCAATCAGAATACTTGATCCAGATTGTTGATATAAAGCCACATACTGAATGACATACAGTGCAGATCCAGATCAGTTGGCTTCTTCAGAAACCAACAGTTACTGATCTGGATCTACACTGTTTGCAGAGTATATTGGGATTCAGCAGAACAAGGGTTAAGGGGAACCAGACTGGGCTCAGTGATTCCGAGGAAAATGAAAATAAAAACTGCCGCAGACTGATACAGTTGGAAAAAGTCTTTTGCTTGAGGCACAATAGGAGTATTAATCCATTTTAGTCGGGGAAACCCCCAGAAGAGTAACTGGCAAACAGTGGAGACCCAGATCAGATGCCGCATTCTGCGGCATCTGATCAGGGTCAACACTGTTTGCATTAAATACAGAAAATTTCTATAAAACATAGTTATGATAAAAAAACTAACCAGACACCTTGCTATTGGTAATAGACCAATCCAAAGAGTTGTGGTAGAAGAGTCCACTTGACATAAATGGTTTAAAATAAAAAGAAAATCTTGAAACATATATGATTCATCGTGCCGGCCTCGGTGGCTCAGTTGGATGCGCCGTCCGACTGAAGACCAGGAGGTCGCGGGTTCAACCCCAGCCGAGGTCGGCAACATTCTTTCGTGGAGATTGATCATGAAATATTTTCTACGGTCATTCTCTCCCTTCCGCTGATTCAAGAAGGGCAGTTGTCAGTTTCTGGCGAAAGAATGTGCACAATACTGGTTAACCGCTTAGAGGACTAAGCCTGCCCAGTAAACGTGTGGTTAGGTAAACTGACCGCGCTTGACATGACCCCATTGGGTTGACTGGGCCGTAAAACCTCAACACAAACAAATATGATTCATCGCAGCTTGAGATACAGACATTTTTTTTTTCTACCAAGAACAGCTGTTCTTTTCTTCTGTCTATAGAAAAGCCCACATTGTAAAAAAACATGTGGGTCACTGAGGTGCTTTTAATGAGTACCCAGAACATATGTTTTCACAGATAAATAAGAAAGAACATATGTTTTCACAGATAAATAAGAAAAAATATTAATATTTTTGTTGAAAAATGTGCCTGATATTGTGATATGGTCAGATCTAGGTCTGAGCTATTCAGATTATGATAAGGTGCCTTTTCTTGATGTAGCACTTTCGTAGACAACAAAGCTTCTTGGAATGAGGATTAGGAATCTCTAAGCAGAATTGAGCTTACCAATTACATTGAATATTGGCAGTTTAACAAAACAACTCCTTGCCATACTTGTCCTAAAATTTGAACAGATCCACTTGACGGAATGCTCTCTGTGAATTTATTTTACTAACTGTGTGTGGATATTTTTTCCTGTTATTTTTGCCAGAAAATATGGCTAGACATTTCATTCAAATTGTAGTCAAAAGAAACCCATTGAACGGTACTTCCAGATGTTGCCTTAAAGGCTCCATATCCCTCAAAAATAGCCATTTTGTTATCAAAAAAAGGTTTAATAAATTGATATACGGTATTAATACAATCGTAAAATGTGGCCCCTGACAGCCTGTAAAATTTCAATTAGTCTCTCGTTCTCAAAATGAAATGACTTCTTATCTTATCTCTGAATTAATGTTCTCTGAATTAATGTTGCCAACATTAATTCAGAGATACTATAAAAAATCATTTCATTTTTGATCCAATTCAAAAACGAGAGACTTACTGAAATTTTACAGGCTGTCAGATGCCACATTTTATGATCGTATCAATACTATATATCAGTTTATTAAATCTTTCTTGGATAAAAAATGTCTATTTTTGAGGAATATGGAGCCTTTAATATGAGTACATGTAATTCTTGGAAAACTGAATTAACAGCCTTGTGTGGCCTTCAAGACTCAGTTTCCAATCTTCACGTCAGTCACCTGTGATGTAAGAGCCAAAGGCACAGTAAGCTTATTATAGTCATAACTAGATCATGCCTGCCAATCACTTGAATGTGTAGCTGGCAATCAAGCAAAGAAAGAAATCTGTGTGATTGACTTCCGGTTTTGCAGAAGAGGGACAATAAAACTTAAACAAAACATACTTTCTGGCGAAAGAATGTGCACAATACTGATTAACTGATTAGTGAACTAAAAGGTGTGGTTAGGTAAACTGACCATGCTTGAATTGAACCCGTTGGGTTGACTGGGCCGTAAAACCTCAACACAAACACAAAACAGAAGATACCTGCTTGGATTAAATAATGGGTATGTATGATTACAGAAACTACCGGTATGCCAAAAATATGAGAATGCTATTTTGTTAGATAAACATCACTGCTTCACCATGCCAAAACTATTTATTGAATTGTCTTGTGGTTTTCTGGATATTTGTTCCCTCCTCCAAAACACCTGTTTCAACATGGTCAAGGGGGTGGTCGGGTGGTGCGAAGGTGCTGTGTATCTTAGATCACCGGGGCGTCCAACTGATATTGGCTTACAGTTGGGCAAGGCCTGCTATCCTTGTAGTGGGTAAGGGTAGAGGGGGAATGTTTTTATTTCTTCTGTTTCTTCACTTTCATTCCTGTTCCTCTTTCTTCCCTGTCCCTCTCTTTCATCTCCTCTACTCTCTCTTCTATCTCTTTTCTCCCTTTCTCTGGGAGACGACACAAAATGACCCTCAAGGGTTGACGTGTCGTTAAACCCCAACACAAATCAAAATCAACATGGTCAAAGTGATAAAATACAAAGGAAAATATAGTGATATGCAGCTCGATATCGAATTGTAGTGACCATCGAGGAAAAATGTCGCCGAGTATGTTTAATAACATCAATCTGAAGTCAACAGTAATGTTTCACTAGTCAAATACCTTGCATTTATCAGAAATATGGCCTAAAGGGATGAAATAAATGGGTTAAGCATTAAATTATTATAATCATATTATCATTTTAATGATTTAATGCAAAACCAAATTTGTGAGACCAATTTTGCCTAGATTTTGAACAAATGCAACAATCTGTGCAAAGGAACAGTAATTCCAGGCCTTGTGAACTGTTTTTAACACCAGAACACTGTTTTTGCATGATCAAAAAGGACTCATAAATCAGATCCAGTGAATAAAATATGTTATTTACCGCTTTCATAATCCATGTCTGACCCACTTTCAAAAGGTGTTTTGAAGGTGGGAATAAAAAATCATAAAAAACTAGACACTGCATGTGCAAACCCTTTGGTATGCATAATAAGCAGTTTTTAAGCAACAGAATAACATTTTTCATATTATGGAGAGATAATTATCCAAGATAATAAATCATATTTTAACATGCATGGTCGATGTTTGTTTACCTTTTTTGGATCCTCTTCTGCTAAACCGGAAGATCACACGGTTTCTTTGCTTAATGGCAGTTATGCATTAGAGTGATCAGTATGCATGAGAGTGGTATCCAGATAAGTATTTTTTTTTATTCTTCCACAAAAGCATATATTGTGGTTACTCAATAGAAGATGGCCAGGAAATGCCACAAGGCCAAAAAAAAAAATAGTTGTGTTTCAGGTTCCAGGCTAGAAAAAAATAGGGTCGGTAGGTCGATTTTACTTTTTTTTTTTTTTTTTTACTTTTTTTTTTTTTGTAACATCAGGGCCTACTCACCAGTCAGCCTTCTGCATCACAGATTAAATTTCATATTCGACTGAACTGGTCTTGTCAATTGTGAAAATGTTCACGATATGATACATGTTTTAGTCAATTCCCTTTATTCTCCAACTGTAAGATAGTTTTCCACCTCAAATGTGTCCGTCAGTTGAGTTCAGTTTTACACTGTGATTTCAGGGTGTACGTTTTCTCAAACTCGTCACCCTCGGCGCCTGGGTGATGATCGTTGAAAACTTCCTCAATTAATTTCGTGTTTCTAACAGAAACCATGAAGTTTTTTGTCTCAAGGTGGTCGCATTTATTCATTTTTATAGCCACCACGCTCGAAGGCCAGTAGACGGGCGCCGCCATGTTGGAAAAGTAGAATAACCGAATCGCCGATAATGAACCGAATCGAACGTTGAAGGCGCACCTCACTTTTTTTTTTTTTTTTTTTTTTTTATTTTTATTTTTTTTTTTTTTTTTTTTTTGCGACTTGAAAAAAAAAAAGTTTACAGTCGGCGCCAAAACCACAGGGTCGGTCGGGGAACCGGAAACACAACTATTTTTGTTTTTGGCCCAATCACAAAGCAAAGCTTTCATGGGGCATCAAAAGAAGAAGAGATGAAGAATAAACAATATCTAAACAAATGCCACTTATGAAACCACCAATGCAGGAATGAAGAAGAACAGTGAACTGTAACAAAGGAACTGTCTTGGAACACTCTTTTGTTGATAGAGATGCGTTATTTTTCTCCACATCTTGCACAAGGTCATATGGGCCGCTGGCTGACAAAAAGGCCCTTAAGGCATATACAAATGGCAAAGCCCTAGACCAGTTTGCACAGCCAGGTGTCAGATCAAGATCTCCACTTTTAATCTTTTACCTTCAACAAGGTCCCTATATTGTTTAGGCAAACAGTGAAGATCTTGACCAGACTGTGCAGATGTGCAGGCTGGTCTGGATCTTTGCTATTCACATATGTTCTATGGTCCCTATACTCAAACAAACATGGCAACTATTAACCCTTGTCCTGCTGAATAAATTAAGATGCCACACCCATTTCTAATTTTCAGCCAATCTGATTACTTGGATCCATATTGTTGATAAATATTCATATACTTAATGGCAAACAGTGTAGATCCAGATCATTTGGCTGAAGCCAACTGATTTGGAGCTACTCTGTTTGCAAAGGCAGGACATATCCGGGTTCAGCAGGACTAGGATTAATAAATGCAGGGCCCCTAGGGGAACCTTTAAAACCTTTAAAAACCTTTAATTTTGTTGAAATTCTTTAAAACCTTTAATTTGGCTGAAAAACCTATAAGAAACCTTTATTTTGACAAGAAAACCTTTATATTTGGCCATTTGTAAATGCAAGAGAAGGACGGAGTAAATATGTAGCATTTGGTAACAACAAATTATAGTTCTGTTTCTTAGATTCATATGTTTCTAAACAGAAATGCAAGTACTATTGTCATTACCATTTAAAGATAAAAATATCCAATTTTTTTCTGCAATTTTTCTCCCTAGTTTGCTGGAGAGGTGATGAAGCGGAGTTCTTTTGCTTGGGATCTGCCAAGAAATTTAACCATTAAATGCTCTTTATTTTGTACAAAATTTATCCTGAAAAACCTTTATTTGGCCGAAAAAGCCTTTATTTTTAAGAGAGACTGCTAGGGGGCCTGTAAATGGAATATAATTGACAACAAAATAACGAATACATTGCACCCCAAGAATTTTGGTTCATGTGTAGATAGAAATGTCACAGTAAAGTGTTTTATTTGTTATTATTGTAGGTCAACATATATACTTGTCAGCTCGTATAGATGGTCAGTTAGTGATCCGTCCCTACACCCCTGTCTCTAGTGATGATGATAAAGGTTATATGGATCTTGTTATTAAGGTACTGTAGCTGAACTGAGATATTTTAGTCACCTATCATAGGTCCAGATTTTGTTTCTTTTTGCTTGTTTGTTGCTTTTTTTTGTGTGTGTGTTTTTTTTTTTTTTTTCAATCAAATTTTTTTTTTATATTTTTATTTCTTCTCAAAAACATACATTATGGGTGATCATTAGCAATGTCTTGGTGCAGTACTTCTAATGAGCACTCACAACATATGTTTTTGTGGGGAAATGAGAAAAATATTGATACATGTATGAATATTCTTCTCATATGGTACTTAATATTGAAATTGCCGCAATGAAGCAGTTTCCAGTGAGTATCCAAAAACATGTTTTTGTAGAGAAATAAGTATGCCACTTACCAAGAAACCCCTCTTATCTGGAGAGCTGTTGTTATTTTTTTTTTTTTTTCTCCACAAAAAAAAAAAACATAAAAAAAAAATGTAGTGGGTATTTATCAGAATTGCTTTGCTGAAGGAATTCGTGATATTCCAGAAGACCTTAATGCCTTGAGCGAACGTGACATCCGGTTTAACCAAAAGCAGGGAATTGCATTTGAAATCATAACATTCGATAAAGATTCCACAAATTAATGATAAATTCGGCAATCCATACATCATAATTTGTAAAATGTAACATGACTAAATTATAGACAAATATTTAAAAATAAAATAAAAATTCCCCTTTTTTTGACAGTACACCACAACCTCTTTATAACACTATTGTTGGGATCCATAGCATAAACCGTGTTAGTTAAACAACCGTGTTATATCCAAACAAAAATGTATAGATTATATTGAAAAATGACCATTTATGGTCATTTTTCAATATAATCTATACATTTTTGGGATCCATCTTTGAACCGTGTTATATCCAAAACCGTGTTATAATGAACCGTGTTATAAAGAGGTTGTAGTGTAACTGAACAGATGAACTGACACATTATTGATGGGTGGGGTAGTAAGTGTTGTTGTTCCTTTGTGCGTGAAAAGTGTAAACAGTGGGTAATTTACTTATTTCAGGTGTAAAGCTTTTATTTCTCTTTATCCATTTTAGAAATGAATAAAACTGTCTTCAACATTGAAATAATAAATTTTATTTGAACAAAAACTAGCTATTCTGGTGGGAGGGGTGTGTGTGTGGGGGTGGTGGGTGGGGTGCATTCCAGCTGTCAGCAGAGCAACAGATAATTTTGAGGACATTTGGGTATTTAACCCCATCAAAATTGAGTCAATTGGGTAAAATTGTATTTTCATTTTTCGGTTTGAGTAAAGATACCTCCCAAAATGAAAATTAATTGAAAGAGCACAAAAAAAAGCCTGATTTAGGTATTCAAAACATGGTATTTCATTATACCCTATTAATTTTATGATTATATTTGTCATATGAAGAATAAAAACACATATTATGTGCAGTAATCATATTATAAAATAGTAATCATGTGCTTTTCTGGCCTTGAAACTTTAATTTTTCACCCTTGAATTTGGAAATAATTGGGTCAAATCAAATCAATTGGGTACCAATACCCAAGCTTTTGAAAATAATTGAGTATTTGCTTAAAACATATGGGTATTTTACTCAGATACTCCTCTTATCTCTTGCCCTGTGTCAGATTCAACATTGACTGAGTAGACCTTTTATGATGGTCTTATTCAATCCAAGTTAGTACTCTTAACTAACACACAGATGTATTTTTTTTAAACAATCACCACTAAATATGACTTTCTACAAATAACAGTGATTCAGGCCATACTTATAAATAATTTGATACTCTAGCATAAACTCCAGACATTCCACACCCTGCATCATTGACTGATACACTGAATGATACTCCGGGGTACACAATATCTGACAGGTTTTCATATACTTTGTCGCTGACCAATATTCCAGAAACATTCCTGGTGACAGGCCGTTATATCCCAGGTTACTGACTGATACACCGGGGAACAATGTAGCTGACAGGTCTTCATATACTTTGTCGCTGACTGATATTCCGGTAGATCTATACACTCCAAGTGTATACACCAGGTTACTGACTGATACATCAGGGTACAATGTAGCTGGCAGGTCTTCATATACTTTGTCACTGACTGATATTCGGGTGTACACTTCAAGTGACAGGCCACTATACCCTGAGTTACTGACTGATATACAGGGTAACAGTGTAACTGACACTGGTCTTCATAAATTTTGTCGCTGACATATATTCCAGTATACAATCCAGGTGACAGGCCGCTGTACCCCGTGTTATTGAATGACACAGGGATACAGTGTAGCTGACAGGTCTTCATATACTTTGTCGCTGACTGATATTCTGATATATTCTCCAAGTGTCAGGGGGCTATACCCCAGGTTACTGACTGATACACAGGGTAACAGTGTAGCTTACAGGTCTTAGTATACTCTGTCACTGACTGATATTCTGGTATACACTCCAAGTGACAGGCCACTATACCCTGGGTTACAGATTTATACTTTTTGGTACAGTTTATCTAATAAGTCTTAGTATACATTGTCGCTGACCGAAATTCACTTGTTTACACTTTAAGTGACAGGCCACTATACACCAGGTTACTGACTGATATACCGGGGAGCAGTGTAGCTTACAGGTCTTCATATACTTTGTCCAGGGCTTCCATTAACTTTCAGACTCAGGAAGTCCCAGACTTCATACCCCTCAGATTTTGTCCCACAGGAAAATCTAGGAAGTCCCACTTTTTCCGTGCTGCCGCAGGCTGCCCTTCATTTAGCAAAACATAGGTTCTTATTTTAGTGTCACACAGAATCATCATGATCTACGAGGGTCGTGCAAAAAGTTCTGTCACAAATAGGCTTCCTTAGTTTTATCCCAGGTATATTTTAAAATGCTTCACTGCACTTGAATGGTGTGTTGAATAGCTAACAATACCTGTTTATGTCGTACAAATTGCTTTCCAACTGACTGAGTTATTTCAAATTTAAATAGATGCAGTCATATACACTGACCAATTTACTTGTTACATTGGAACATGGACCAGAAGACTGAAATTCGTTGCTATATTAAATGCTGCATTAGGCTTAATATAGATTCAAATCAGATATTTAATGAATTGTGTGGTATATGTGGACCTCAGACCATTTCAATGCGCACAGTTTTTAGGTGGGTTAAAGCTTTTAAAGCTGGGAAAGTTTCTGCTGAAGATGATACCCGTCCTGGAAGGCCTAAAACCTCTGTTACCAAGGCTAACATCGCTGCTGTAAAGAGTGTGGTCGAACAGGATGCGCGATTGTCTGTCAAAGATATAGCTAGTTGTACTGGCATATCAGAAGGCAGTGTGCAAACAATTCTGAAAAAACGTTTGGACCTGAGAAAGGTTTGTGCTAGGTGGGTACCTCATTTGCTTACTGAGGAGCAAAAGACACAATGCCTTAAATGTGCCTGGGAACTTTTGAAAACATACAAAGGCTGTAATAGTCGGGTTGTTTCTAACTTGCTAATAGGTGATGAAACCCGGGTGCACATGTTTGAGTCACAAAGAAGGGCTGATAATAAGCAAGGGAAGCAAAAAGATCAGAAACACCCATATAGTGCCAAGAAAAAGATGTACGCAATTTTCTTTAATTCAAGTGGGCCAGTTGTTCAAGTGCCTTGTCCATCTGGTCATACAGTCACTGGCCGATTCTACAAGAATTCTGTAATGAAGAAAGTGAAAGAGTTTTTGCAGTTAGTAACGACCAAGCAAAGGATGGTCAGGAGTCCACCTTTTACATGACAACGCATCCTCTCATAAGTGTGAGGTTGTTAAGTCTTTTTTGGCTTCTGAAAAGGTGAAAGTTTTAAACCATCCACCTTATTCACCTGACCTGAGTCCCTGTGACTTCTTTTTATTTCCAAGTCTTAAGAAAATGCTTTCTGGAAATAAGTATACATCTAGAAGTTCTCTCTGCAGCGCTATTTATCAATGTCTCCAATAAATACCAAAAGAAGACTATTTATCTGCTTTTCGCAACTGGGTACAAAGGTTACAAAAATGTGTTTCAGTAAAGGGGGAATACTTTGAAGGTTTGTAATAAAAATATGTTTGATAAAACGTAGCAATGAAGTAATCTGAACCCAGTGACAAAACTTTTTGCAGGACCCACGTATAATTCTTTCAGATGTGTTGTAAAAACGTCCTTATCGCTTAAAATTTGATCACATCTTTTTGGAAAGCCTGTACTTGTATGTCGGACCTTAGAGAAAGCATCGACATTGGTAAAACTTCGCATTCGTTTCAAAGCCCAGAGAAGGGGAAAAAATATAAAGTACCTGAGAGAAAAGCCTCAAAACATGTTTTCTTAAAAATAAATTATGCTGAAATTACTTCGCAGACATGATTGTATATAATGAAATATTTGTTCGGATTGAAGCTGATCAACACGAGCGAACGAGTTGCGTCCTTCACAAAATTTTGGGAAATGGGCGCTGACTCATGCAACAACAAACAAATAAAAGGCAGCTCATGATAAAAATACCAACAGCAATAACGTTCGTTCGCGTAGAAAAGCAACCAAAACCATTGCAAATCGCCTAAATTTAGACTTACTTTACATCTTTTCAGCGCTGGTAAACAGCGCAAATGGAACGAGACTATGCATCTAGAAACAGGTTTTCCGAAAATGTTGCGGGGTGGTTGGGTGAGGCAAAGGTGTTGTGTATCTTACATCACTGGGGCGTCCAACTGATATTGACTTGCAGTTGGGCAAGGCCTTGCAGCAGGTAAGGGTAGAGGGGGAATGTTTTTATTTCTTCTGTTTCTTCACTGTCATTCATTTTCCTTTCTCCTCTATCCCTTTCTTTCATCTCCTTTACTATCTCTCTTCTCCCTTTCTCTGGGAGACGACACAAAATGACCCACAAGGGTTGACATGTCGTTAAACCCCAACACAATCAATCAATTTCCGAAAATGTTGACGAAAAATATGTTTTATTTTCATTTGAAAAATTGCTTTTGTTGTCACAGCATCGTCGGAAAGACAAGCATAAGTTTCTAAATTTGAATAGATTTCAATTTGTGTTTTGCGCATAATTATTTTTATAGAATTGCACTCGGTAACTCCCAGAAATGTTGAAGTGTTTTCAGACGACACACATTCTTAGCAAAATAAGAATTTAAGATTTTAAGACCTGAATATTAAAACAGTTAATGACTTCATATAATATCATTATTTTCTTCCAAAGATCATTTGTGTCAACGCATTTTTGATGCTTATTTCTGGTCCTGAATTCATCTATTCCTAGAGAAGGAAAATCCGCTCGTCTTAATTCAGTTTATTAGTGCTTCTTGTCTTTGTTTAACTTAAATAATCTGTTGAACGTGTCTTCTTGCTAAACTGATGCACTGGAAAGATTATTTTATTTCTCATGCATTCTTTGTGTATTTGTTAGGTTTTGGAACTGATAAGGCTGCCAGGACGTTTTAGCATATATAGTGCAACCTGGAAAATTCCTCCTGACCGAAAATGTTCGTGTTCAGTAGTCAACGTTTTGAACGCACATGAATGAATATTTCGGGTGTCACAAGAAAAAGTTAAATTATACAAACATCAATTAATCAGCCCAACACACTTGACAAATACATGCAGTGATCACACAGCTATCAAAAGTGTGCCGTGACACGGCTGTCAATAAAACTACTGCAAGCAGAAAGTGGGACGTCCTTAAAAGCTCAGTGAACACAGGTAGAGAATTTCTGATAAGAAGGCGGGGCAAACATCATACAACTTCTTAAAAGTGGGCGGGATTTTTCACAGTTTTGGACATCTCGGGTATCAATTTCGGACTGACAGAAGAAATTTCGGAAGTCCTTGGTACGTCTTTGAAGTTCAATTTGGCCATCCGGTGGCAATCTCAGGGCGTAATATACACTGTATGTCCGCTTAACGAAAGCCCTGCTTTATCGCTGACCGATATTACGGTATACACTCCAAGTGACAGGCTACTATACCCCAGGTTACAGTTGAATATACTGGGTAACAGTGTAGCTGACAGATATTCATATACTTAGTCGCTGAGCGGTATTCAGGTATGTACTCCAGGTGACAGGCGGCTATACCCGGGTCCAGTGTAGCTTACAGATCTTATTATGCTTTCTGGCTGACCGATATTCTGCTGCTATACCCTGTTACAGACTAATACTTTGGGGTACAGTGTAGCTGACAGGTCTTCGTATACTTTGTCTCCAACTGATATTCCAGTATATACTTTAGGTGACAGGCCGCTATACTCTGGGTTACTGACTGATACACCGGTGTATAGTGTAGCTTACAGGTTTACTCTGTCGCTGACCAATATTCCGGTATACTCTCCATGTGACAGACCACTATACCCCGGGTTACTGACTGATACACCGGGTAATAGTGTACCTGACAGGTCTTTGTAAACTTTATTGCTTATTCAGGTATATTTATAACTGTCAAGTATCAACAAACCATCAATCTCGACCCTGTCACATTAAGTAGATCATAGGGGGTGGTCGGGTGGTGCGAAGGTGCTGTGTATCTTACATCACTGGGGCGTCCAACTGATATTGGCTTACAGTTGGGCAAGGCCTGCTATCCTTGTAGTGGGTAAGGGTAGAGGGGGAATGTTTTTATTTCTTCTGTTTCTTCACTTTCATTCCTGTTCCTCTTTCTTCCCTGTCCCTCTCTTTCATCTCCTCTACTCTCTCTTCTATCTCTTTTCTCCCTTTCTCTGGGAGACGACACAAAATGACCCTCAAGGGTTGACGTGTCGTTAAACCCCAACACAATCAATCAATTAAGTAGATCATAATGTACTTTTTGTGCTGTGCATTGTGTTCACAAATCAATCAATCAATTAATCAATCAGTTAATCAATCAATCAACCAGTGATATGAAGTTCTCTAATACCATGTTAGATTGTGTGTGTTCACAAATCAATCAATCAATTAATCAATCAGTTAATCAATCAATCAATCAGTGATATGAAGTTCTCTAATACCATGTTAGATTGTGTGTTTATTTTTAAATTTTCAATTGCTGTTTTGTCAACAAAAATGCCAGTCACTGGCTTATAGTGTAATTCTCTGCTTAATATATAAACGTCTGTTTATAAAGGGTAAAGTTTACTGAAACTTATATCGGGGATTTAAATATTTATTCTATTATCTCATAGAGTGAAATATAGACTTTCCGAACCATTCCAAACAGCGGGTATAAATTGAGTGATGTCGGAATTTAGTCATCAGTAACAGTAATCATGCACTTGTTTCTCCAGGAGCTCCTGGTGATTATTACAAGGATAAAAGTAAGAAAATAAACCCGCTGGCCGGTATTATTTTATTCCCATCTAAACTGTTTGCTTAAAAGTATGCCCATTGTTGATTTTAATGTAAAATCTTGAAAATAATTCTTTAGTCAAACAAAAAGCGGTCATCATAACACTGTTAGTATTGATTTTTCTACTTTCATTTCAACTGGATGTCATGTTGCGTGCAAGGCATTATGGTCTACTGGAATAAAGCTAATTCAGATGTGTTATCATCACACATTTCATCTTTACAATGGTCTTGCAACAGTATGTGGGAATTTGTTGCGAAGGAAGGTAACTCTGGTCCTGATTAACCCTGATATGTCCTGCCTTTGCAAACAGTATAGATCCATATCAGTTGGCTTCTAAGAAGCCAACTGATCTGGATCTGCACTGTTTGTCATTCAGTATGTGAATTTATATCAGCAATCTGGATCAAGCAATCTGATTGCTGACAATTAGAAGTGGGTGTGGCATCTTGATTCATTCAGCATGACAAGGGATAATATTCAAAATTTTCAGAAATTAGCCTCATCTGACTACAAGTTTTGGTAGAAGTCTTTGATCTCATACCTACTATAGTGCAATATTAGCAGATGAGCAAATTCTGTCCTTTTAGGAGAGACCTCTTTTCAAGAACAGGGTTGGTGTGCTGAAAAACAAACAGGTCACAAAAGTTGTCTCTTGTAAATAAATGGCTGAAAAAAATCAAGTGTACCAAGTCCCCTTAAAAGCTTCTAAGTTTTATGGGTTTTTTGGGGTTTTTTTTTTTTTTTTACGAGCATGTTTAACCTTTAAAGCGCCAATCACAACTGCAGCAGATGACATTTTGAAAAAAAATTTTGTAAGTTTTCAAAGAAAACAAGTTGATATTTCAAGACGAATCACATGAAATATCAAGACTTTTTTCTTTGAAAAATTAAAAAAAGATAAATAAATGTTGTCTGCTACAAATCTTGCATTTTAAGGGTTAAGGATTGATAACTGACCCTTTTGGCTTCTTGTTTCATACAGGTCTACTTCAAAGGGGTGAACCCTAAGTTCCCTGATGGCGGTAAGATGTCACAACATCTTGAGAAGATGCAGATCGGAGACTTCATAGATGTTAGAGGACCGAATGGACTCCTGACCTATGAAGGAAAAGGTACTGTGTACTACTGACATAGCTTTAGAGAAGAGCTGTAATTACCCAAGGTATTCAGAGAGACAGGCCTGAGCAAACAACGATTGCAGCCCCTGATCAAGGTCTACATTGCTTGCAACATCTAGTTTATCAGCAAGCAGTGAAAGGGCTCCATAGTGCAGTCAGTAGCAGGCCTGACTGTGGATCCAGAGTCTCTAGTTCAAAACCCTGGCCACTAAACTTTTATGGAAATTGATCAATAAATCCTGTCTGAGGTCATTCTCCTCCTGCTGAGTCAAGAAGTGCAGTTGTCAGTTGCTTCTGATAGTTGGTTAACTGACTGGCTTGATATGATCTTAAGTGTTGAATGGGCCCTAAAACTCTAACATAAAACTTGTCCATAATGTATGTGCTTGTAATACAGAATGATTATGTACTGTAAAAACCCTAAATATTGGTACAGACAGGCCCGAGCGAACAGTGTCAACCCAGATCTGACACTGCAAACTCAGCAGCTGATATGGGTCAGCACAGTTTGAAACACATCAACAAGTAGTAAAATAGACTTTTTCAAATTTTAGGATATTATAGTAAGGAGTGTAGGTGTCCCAATACTTAGGATAAATATGATATATGTCATATACATGTATAAAAAAATAGAAAGGCCCATATGTCATATATAGAAAATAGAAAGGCTTCGGTGGCTCAGTTGGATGCACCGTCCGACTGGAGACCAAGCACTCAGTCGGTGAAAAGTGCAAAAGGGAAACAACTGGAATCTCTAAATGTCATGACAAGTCATGTTTTCATGTTCGCATTGCGCTGCAGCTAACCATGGCATTTTTTTTTTTCTCTTTCTAATGGACCAGTAAAAAAGAAATGATTAGTGTTTCACCTTAGTACTGCATCGAGGCCCAGCACATCCAACTTTGGCAGGTTGAGCATGTTAAAATTGCAGTGAAGCACATTAAACAGACCTTTTTTAAAAAAAATAAACAAATTACTAACAGCCAGAAAAATATCTTTTAAAGTTGTAATGCGTGACCAAGCAGGTATGAAGCGCTGTCCCTTTAATACTTACTGTAATAACCCCAAGTGTTGGGACAGACAGGCCTGAGCAAACTGTAGACCCAGATCAGATGCAATAAAATGCGTGGTTTCTGACCCGGATCTACACTGTCTACCACTCGTCCAGCAATGTTAAAGATGCATCAAGATGTAGTAGCGTATAGACTTGTTCAAATTTTAGGACCAGTATGGTAAGGCATTACCGTGTTCCAATACTTAGGGTAAATGTCAATCAAATGGGCAGTTACTTTTTTTTTTGACACATGGATCAAGCGGCCTTGCGATAATGAGCAGATCACTCAAGGTGATTTTCAAGACATGGTTAGTGTTATGTGTTGACAAAAGGTTTGTTTGTTTTTATAGCTCCAGATAAGAAGTAAATTTTAAAGTCAAATGTTAGAAAAGATGAATTATTTTGGACCAAATTTTTGATGTCCTTCTGAAGTGAAAATGGGTCCAGCTCTTCAAAAATGGTCTCGGACTTAATAACAGCATTTTCTCGAGCCCTGCCTTCAAGTATTATAGACTCAAATCAGCATGTGCATGCATGAAGTTTGATCAGTCTACACTGATCAGTAATACAGGGTATGGCATTAAAAAAAAAAAGATTCTGTTAAGTAACAGTGCAGACCAGGTGGAACTGGGCGGATGTGCAGGCTCTGGTTCATTATATCATAATGTTCATTTCTGTTTGGTAGGCTCACTTATTACAGGGATTCTTTAATTTTTTTAGGAAATTTCTTGATTCGTGCCGATAAGAAGAGTGAGCCACAGTCTATGGCTGTCAAGAAGCTTGGCCTGATTGCAGGTGGAACTGGGATCACACCAATGCTCCAGCTGATTCGTCAGATTCTGAAGGACAAAGAGGACAAGACTGAAGTCAGTTTATTGTTTGCCAATCAGGTACTCAGTCAAAGCCTTTTCCAGTGCTTGCAGTATATCATTCCACCAAGCATTTAGAAGCATCCAGATGGCCAAGTGGTTTAGCACTTTCTGCTTAGCTAGCGAGGTCCCATGTTTCAACCCCTCTGGAGGCGGAATTCCGCTCATGAATGTAAGGTGCTTCCATGCCCTTGCACAGAGCATTTTATTATCACACTTCCGTCTTCTCGATATGACTTAGATAATGTTAAAAGGGATGTTAAACACCAAAGCATCATCACCACTAAGCATCTTGTGAAACAAACACACACACAAAAAAATGGGCAAAAAGTAATTGAAATTTACCATATTGGACTGGAATAATAGAAAACAGGACTTCCAATAAGGCACCAGTACTGTTCTTTCACTAGGAACATTGATATCATGTATACCAACCCTTATAGAGATCAGGAGGTTGTGGGTTCAATTCCCAGCCAGGTCATACCAGAGACTTTCTGAAATTGTTACTCAACATTAGAAAGAAGAGTCAGAACTGGTTGCACCTGTGTTAGTAAAACACGGTAACGTATCCAAAGGCAGATCCAGGTGACACAAGTTCAAATTCCAACTTGGCCGCATAACTTTCAAGGAGATTCATCATGAAATAATTTCTACAGTCATTCTCCCCCTTCTGCTGATTCAAGAAGGGCAGTTTGTCTGTTAATGGTGAAAGTATGTGCACAAGTACTGATTAACAGGTTAGAGGACTAAGCCTGCCCAGGAAAATTGTGAGTAGTTTAACAGACAGCTCAACATATGTTGGTTGGACTGTAAAACTCCAAATCAAACATACAAACAACCAGAAGAAACCTTGGATCCTTGCCTTTCCATACAGAAGACTGATCAGACTGTGTAGATGCACAGGCTTATCTGAGTCTTGGCTGGTCACATATATTCGAAAGCACAATTCGTAGCTCCAGGTAAGAGGGAGTATCAAGTAAATGTTTTTCTTATTTCTGCACAAAAACATACATTGTGGGTACTCATTGGTGCTTCTAATGAGCACCCACAATGTATGTTTTAGTGGAGAAAATATCAGTACTTTTCAGTTCAAAAAGGGGCCTAATCTGGAGCTATGAATAACATTTTCATCACATTGTGGGTCAAATCCTATAATATTATATTACAGACTGAGAATGATATTCTGTTGCGCCCTGAGCTAGAAGAGATTGTTAATGAACATGGAAGCCGCTTCAAGTTGTGGTTCACCCTTGATAAACCACCATCAGGTCAGTACTCCATCTGGTGGATGATTTCTTAAACCCTTAACCCTTGTTTTGCTGAATAAATTAAAATGCCATGCACACTTCTAATTGTCAACCTATCAGATTCCTTCATCTAGATTGTTGATATAAATTCACTTACTGAATGGCTAACACTGTTTGCAAAGGCAGGGTATATCCGGGCACAGCAGGACAAGCGTTAAAATGCTAATCAGACCTATAGGAGATGACAATTTGATTTAATTTTTTTTTTTTTTTTTTTTTTTTTTTTTTTTTCAGAGAAAATAAGACAACATTTCACATGAATTGTAGGAGACAATTCAGCTAGAGTCATTCTTCAAGAAGTGCAATTGTCAGTTTCTAGCAAGAGAATGTTCACAAGTACTGATTAACTGTTTAGAGGACTATGAGTGTTTAGGTAAACTGTAAACTGACCACACACGACATGACCCTAATGAGTTGACTGGGTCATGAAACCTCAGCACAAACAAAGCAGACAATTCACATGAAATGTTGTCATATTTTCTCTAGAAACTAACAAAATCAATTTTAGAATGTAGGCTGCTATAAATTTGCTTAGCACTTTATGGGTTAAATAACAGTTACCATATTTATGGCCCCTCACCTATGGGGAGGGGGACATAATGATTTTGGTATGGATACCATTGGTGTTAGCATTGGCATGACACTTTCTTGTCTGCACAATATCTTATGAACCAGTTTGTTGGATTCTTACAAAATTTTCATGGATATATAATTGGGACATAACAAAGAACTGATAAGGTTTTGGTGACCTTGACCTAATTTTCAAGGTCACAGCAGTAGAAAAACTGAAAATTCGTAGTTGAGGACATCTGTTTTCTCTGAAAACACCATAACTAGTTAATCCTAATTATCGGGACAGACAGGCCTAAGCAAACAGTGTAGACCCAGATCTGATGCCATAGAATGTTCTGTAGTATCCAGTTCGTCCTGTAAGCAGACACTGTACTGTTGTGCAGATTGATCTGTGTATTTGTTGCCTGCACCCCCTTTTTATCATGTGGCTTGTAACTGATACCATATTTTCTCTACATGTTTGGATACTTAATGCCTTTATTAATGCTGAAATTTGAACAAGAGATTGCCACAAATTGGCCATAGTACCCTGCCACACATGGTAAGGGCAGATAAGAATCAAGAGGGCAAGAGTTGTCTTTTTGGAACAAAACAGAGTGTCTCATCAAGTGTAGTATGTGTGTGTCAGAAGTTTCATATAAATATATTCCAGAGGCTTAATGAGTTACAGCCGTGATTTAAAGTCAGAGCAACAGATAATTTTTGGGGGCATTTGGGTATTTTACACCTCAAAATTTTATTAACTGGGTAAAGTCTTATTTTCAGTTTTTGATTTGAGTAAAGATTCCACCAAAATTAGAGTTATTTGGGTAAAACTTAGAAACTGGAAAGAAAGGGTACTAAAATGAATGAAACTGGCATTAAAAAGATGATCTTTCATTATATCAAATCTAATACTAGGACCAAACTTTTGCTGTATAAAGGGTAACAGCATCCCCCCTCCCCCCCCCCCCCCCCCCCCCACACACACACACACACACACACTACATTAATCCCTGATTAAACTACTCCTTTCGTCTGTTTGCTCCGACTCTGACATGACTGTTCAAGTACTTAAAGAAATGTTTATATCATTCCAGATTGGAAATACAGTACAGGATTTGTCAATGATACAATGATCAAGGACCATCTGCCGGAGCCCAGTGATGATACCCTGATTCTGATGTGTGGCCCACCGCCAATGATCAACTTTGCCTGCATTCCCAATCTTGATAAACTTGGCCATGGTGCTAAACAGAGATTTGCTTATTAGTCTTTCATACCAGAGTTGTGCTGGTGGAAAACCAACAACCAGTCTTGTACAAACTGTGCTATTTAAAGTGAAATTATGTCTTTGGAGCATATCTTCATGGCAAATGCCTAGCTCTAGATAAGATAATTTTTTTTTTTAATTTAAACAAATAGTATCTGTCCTTTTCTTACTTCTGCAAGAAAACAAACATTGTGGATACTCTGAGAAACAAGCCCAATGGATGTGCCTTTAGTAACAGTTCTAGATAGTGTGGTCTTTATCAACCAAAAATCTCTGAAATTATTTTTCCCTTTTTTTTTCTGCATGAAAACGTGTTTTGGGTACTCATTAGAAGTGCCTCAGCAAACATATTTGTGGGCACTCATTAGAAGTGCCTTGCTGATGTGCTTTTAAGGAGTACCGACAGGTGCTTCTAACGAATACCCACAGATGTTTTCATGGAGAAATAAAACTATATTTTCTAGATTCCCTTTGTATCTGGAGCTATGTAATAAGTATCCACAAAGCATATTTTCATGCAGAAATAAGAAATAAAGTATATTGAGAAAAATAAACTTAGCATTTCTTTAATGGTTTTGATTGTTTCTCCGGCAAATGTATTCCAAGACTGTTGATCGCACGTAAATATTTTAACATGGAGAAAGCAATTACTACATCAAACTAAACTTTCTCCCTCGACCTTGGCGTCTTTGGAACCTATAATAGTACACTTACTTAAACGAAACAAAATAATTTCCCATTTAGTAAGTACGCCTGAAATATCTGCTGCTCTGTAAAATGTTGCTAAATTTATTTCCCTCAGTATATTTATCTGAATACCATCTTATATAGAGGCCGGCCTTGGTGGCTCAGTTGGATGTGCCGTCCAACTGGAGACCAGGAGGTCGCATGTTCAACTCCTGCCGAGGTCAGCAACATTTTTTTCGTGGAGATTGATCGTGAAATATTTTCTTCGGTCATTCTCTCCCTTCCGCTGATTCAAGAAGGGCAATTGTCAGTTTCTGGTGAAAGAATGTGCACAATACTGGTTAACCGTTTAGAGGACTAAGCCTGCCCAGTAAACGTGTGGCTAGGTAAACTGACCGTGCTCGACATGACCCCATTGGGTTGACTGGGCCGTAAAACCTCAACACAAACAAAATCTTATATAGAGATAGGTGAAGGCCAAGTTCAGCCTTTACAATCTGATCACAATCTTTGCTGTTTATTAACCCTTGCCATGCTGCATAAATTAAGATGCCACACCCACTTCCAATTTTCAACCAATCAGATTACTTGATCCAGTTTATTGATACAAATTCAAATACTTAATGAAAAACAGTGCAGATCCAGATCATTTGGTTTCTGGAGTCAGCTGATCTGGATCTACACTGTTTGCAAAGAACAGGACCAGCGTTACAGTAGCCAGTGATTCTATAAACAGATATCCAAATGTCTCTAATCAGACTACCTGGAAGCACACATGTAGACTTTCCTGGGCTTCTACCATCAGTATATGCCCTAGAGCTCAAATTTCTCTTAATATGTCATGTGAGCAGTGGTGGTCCAGACCAGCCTTCAATAAAACTTTATACTGTAATTACAATAAATATTTGAATACTTTAATCATTTGCCGGCCTCGGTGGCTCAGTTGGATGCCATCCGACTGGTGATCAGGAGGTTGTGGGTTCGATCCCCGCCGGGTTGGCAACATTCTTTCGTGGAGATTTAATCATAAAATATTTTCTATGGTCATTCTGTCCCTTCCTCTGATTCAAAAAGGGCAGTTGTCAGTTTCTGGCGAAAGAATGTGCACAATACTGGTTAACCGCTTAGAGGACTCAGCCTGCCCAGTAAACGTGATTAGGTAAACTGTCCACGCTTCACATGACCCCATTGGGTTGACTGGGCTGTAAAACCACAACACAAACAAACTTTAATCATTTAGCATATTTATCCTAAAATTTGAAGAAAAAAAATCTATTTCTGTAAGCTGACTGGCAAAGTGTAACCTGGCATGATATTTTTTTTTTCCTTTTATTACCTTGCTTATTTGATACTTGCATATTCTAATATAGTCCACTTCTAATTTTCAGCCAATCAGATTACTTGATCTGGATTATTGCTCTAAATTTACATACTTAATGGCAGACAGTGCAGATCCAGATCAGCTGGCTTCTGAAGAAGCCAGCTGATCTGGATCTACACTGTTTGCAAAGGCAGGATACGACCCGTATATCTGGGTTCAGCAGGACAAGGGAAAAAGTTCACACAAAGATTGTACATGAATGTATGTGTGTATGTTGCTTATTTAAATTTACTGTTGGTATATATCATATGTAATGTTTCAGTATATATGTATGCTTAAAGTTAATATAAAGAACGCAAGTTAATTGTTTTAAAATTAAAGCATAAGCTGTAGATATGTGTGTTTTTCAACGAAAAAGTGTTTATATTTTCTTATTTCTGCAAAGAAAAAAAAAAAAAACGTTGTAAGTACCCAGAAGCGCCTCATTGAGGCGCTTCTACTGAGTACTCGCAGCATATGTTGTCATGGAGGAATAAAAAGAATATCAATACTTTCGTTAGAAAAAAAACATTATATGGAGCTATGAGTCTGCTAAGAACATAACCGGTACAGAATGCAAATTCTGAAAAGCTGCAGAATTCAAGCACCAAGAGTGGCAGCCTGAAGCCCATAGCTCCAGATAAGATGTGATGTTGTTTCTTTTTGTTTGTTTTTTCTTTTCATCTAGTTATTGATATTGTTTCTTTTTTTCTTCACAAAATCATATGCTATGGATGCCCTTTAGAATTGCTTTGTCCATGGCGACTTATAGGTATGGTAAAAGTCCTTAAATTTCGAACACTTTGTTTAATACTATTTGGCCTAAATTTTGCTTTTTTATGCAGTTGTTTCTTAAAAATCTTACTGGAATGGCAAACAGTATAGACCCTGATCAGACTGCTCAGGAGCAGTCTGATCTGGGTCTATCTGTTTGCATATGACATTTTGTCAGCTACTTTAATGTACAAAATTTTAGGACATTTACTGTACTGACCTGAAAGTCAAAGACTGATAATGAGGTACTTCTGAGTACTCAGTGGTGTGGGTACTCATTAGAAAGCACCTTGTTATCCATCTTTGCGACTTTCGGTCAGGACCTACAAGTAACCATGGACAAAGCAATTCTACAGAGCATCCACAGCTTATGATTTTGTGGAGAAATAAGAAAAATATCAATTATTACTTAAAAGAAGAAAAGAGCACATTATCTGGAGCTATGAAAGACTTAAAATTCAAATTACAGCTTTATTCAAGTATGTAGAATTGTATATTTCTTAGCTTCATATATGTGAATTTCCATATTTACCCTAAATATTGGGGCACCAGAACTCCTCACCATACCTTAAATGTGATCAGTCCAAGTATAATTTACTTGAATGATGTGTCTAAAAATAATAGGATGAGTAGCAAATAGTGCAGATAGAGATCTGGGCCCATTTGTTCAAAGCGTCGTTAGCTTAAGGAGCTCGTTAAGGGTCATTTCGTTAACTGTTATAGTGGATTCAGTATTTTTTGCTGAAAAAATGTGAGTAGCTTTTGCATGTAAATTTTAACGAATCGTTAACTAACGACATCATTAGCTTTGAACAACTGGGCCCTGGTCTGGATGTTCACTGTTTTCTAGGGCTTTCCGTCCCATTACTTGGGGTATGTATGGTACTGGGCTTTGTTAGTTACATTATATTATAGTTTAATTTTCACTTTTATATATATTTTCCAAAATACGGTTTTGCTGTATAAAATATATACTGTTGCCTCAGTTGCTTTGTATTTAGTATTGACCAAAATGATAAAGCCTTCGGGCTGAGTAACACGAAATGCATTAAAAAAGAGATTAGATTAGAAAACTGCCAATTTGTTGCTAAGTTCCCCGGACTGAAGTCAGTTGACACCAGGATACTGAAAGTTAACCCTTTCAACCTGGTGAACCAAAACAAATACTTATGCAAACAGTTTAGAACCAGTTGAGACTGTCTCACCTGGACCTACTGTTTGCCATTCAGTTCTAGTTTTTGACTGATATCCCTATTTGCATCAATGGACATGTCCATATTCAATGATGGAAGAGTCCATTGCAGAAAATCAGGGATGAAAGGGTTAATAACATAGTACTTTTGGTTTAGTGATTGAAAACTTTATTTTGTGTATATAATGAAGCTTTGGCATAGTGTTTCTTTGTAAAGCTTCAGTATGTTATATATTTTATAACTTTTTTTTTTCATATTTCATTATTGACTTGGGCAGCGTTGGGCTCTAACCTTTACCACTGTCTGGGCAAATTCAGCAGACAACAAAAATGATGATACACCACAACCTCTTTATAACACTATTGTTGGGGTCCATAGCATAAACCATGTTAGTTAAACAACTGTGTTATATCCAAACAAAAATGTATAGATTATATTGAAAAATGACCATTTATGGTCATTTTTCAATATAATCTATACATTTTTGGGATCCATCTTTAAATCATGTTATATCCAAAACTGTGTTATAATGAACCGTGTTATAAAGAGGTTGAAGTGTATTTTTCTTACATTTTTTCAGAAAATAGGCTTTGACTGCTGGAGACAGTTTGCATGCCATGTCACAACCTGTTTCAGTATGTCTGCTGAAAATTTTACCCAGCATGCTAAGTGTTAAAGTTCTAGATGTTCCAGTCATGAAGCAAAATAAAACTGCTTACAGTATGTCAGTCTTTGCTTGGTTTTATTAATTGCCATTATTTCAATACGTTGTCTTCCATTTTTAGCTTGCCTGTATGAAGTACAAGGAGAGCTATTGTAGTCACCCTGGTCATCCGCGTGCGTGTGCATGTGCCGCATTTGTGTTCCCGTCACACTGTGTTAAAGCTTTTCAAATGCTTATATCTCAATAGTCACTTACCACAGACCATTCATATTTGGAACATGGGTGCTTGGGAGGGTCTTCTGTGATTTCATAAGAACAGACCTCTGGGTTCATGACCCGGGATGGGGTTAGGGGTCAAAATCTAGGACACTTTTGTAAAATGCTCTGTTGCTGTTTTAAAATTTTTCATATACTTATATCTCAGTAGTCAGTTGTCAACAAGCATTCATATTCTGATATTGGAAGGGTCATTTAAGTGTCCATAGGTATTGGCCCCTGGGTTCATGCCCTGGGGTGGGGCTAGGGTTCAAAATCCAGGACACCTCTTGTAAAGTGTTTAGTGCATTTCTATTATGCTAGCATTGTAAACACATCCTAGGTAATACATCAATCAATCTTGTGACATTGCCTAAGTGTTATTGGGTGAAGGTCATGATGACCTACATTACACAGTCCAACGACCTTTATTTCATGGTCCAATGATTTTGCCTTATATCTCTAAGGCTATTTGATGGAGAAATGTCATGCCTTGGATATTAGTTTCAAGTGACACAGAGTGACCTCAAAATGTAATTACGGTAGGTCACTGTGACCTGTATTTCATGGTTCAGTGATTATGCCTTATATCTCGAAGACGATTTGATAGAGAAATGTCATACCTTGGATATTAGTTCCATGTGACATGAAGAGTGACCTCAAAATATATCTAGGTCAATGTGACCTTTATTTCATGGACCAGGGATTATGCCTTAGAACTCGAAGACTGATAGAGAAATGTCATACCTTAGATATTAGTTCCATGTGACACAAAGAGTGACCTCATGTATACATGTAGGTCAATCTGACCCATATTTCATGGGCCAGTGATTACGCCTTATATCTTGATGACTTTTCGATGGAGAAATGTCATACCTTAGATATTAGTTCCGTGTGACACAAAGAGAGACCTCAAAACATAATTAGGTCAGTGTGACCTATATTTCATGGTCCAGTGATTATGCCTTATATGCCAAAGACTATTTGATAGAGAAATGTCATACCTTGGATATTAGTTTCATGTGACACTAAGAGTGACCTCAAAGTATATGTAGGTCAATTTGACCTATATTTCATGGTCCAGTGATTATGCCTTATGTCTGGAAGACTATTAGATAGAGAAATGTCATACCTTGGATATTAGTTCCATGTGACACAAAGAGTGACCTCAAAATATATGTAGGTTACAGTTCACCAAATATCAGCAGAGCTATGCCCCAATGAAAAGTTTTTAAATTTTTTTTTGTAATTCCACTTACAGTTTATATCCCGAGCACTGAATTATACAGGAGCCAGTTTATGTGCTACATCTTGTTACTTGCCAAGGGCGTATAATGCCCCGCTTGGCAGAGCTCTTGTTAAGTAATCATCATAAACCCTGCTCAAAATGTTTGTCTTTATGATTTCCAGGTTGAGCTCAAAACTGAGTCACTTTGGGTCAAAAACTAGGTCGCCGGGCCAAATCAAAGGGAAACCTTGATAACACTCTAGAGGTTACATTTTTGAAACAACCATCATTAATCTTGCTTCAAATGTTTGTTTTGATAATTTCTAGGTCAAGATTGAAACTTGGTCTTTTATGATCTATAGTTCACGGTCCACTGACTTTCTTAATTGTTACTGTTTAGGTCAGTTTCTTAGTAACAACTGGTCCTTGGCTCTTGCATACATCTTAGTGTGGCCTCTTAAATGCAGTCATCCATATTTGACCTTGACCTATATTTCATGGTCTACTGACTCAGTCCTACTGCCAGTGATATTGGCACATGCTTAGTGTGACCTCTTGAGTGCAGTCATCCATATTTGACCCTCATCTATATTACACAGTCCATTAAGCATGTTAAATTGTCTTACAAGTTAATAAAATCATCATAAATCCTGGTCAGAATGTTTGCCTTGATCATTCCTAGGTCAGGTTCTCTAAGTGTTGTGATACTCAGGTGAGCAATACATGGCCATTTTGGCTCTCTTATTGTTAGCTTACCAGAGCCGAAGGCTCCAGGGTGTTTATAGGATAGACAGTGGTCTGTTGTCAGTGTCAGCATCGACGTTGGCATTAAAACATCTCCTCTGAAACACTGGGCCAAGTGAAACCAAATAACATGTGGAGCCTCCATGTGGTTGGGGAACAAAAGTTTGCTCATAATGTCTGGATCACATGACCAAGATGGCCGCCATGCCCATGCCCAAGGTGAAAACCTTTGAAAATCATCTTCTCAGGAACAGAGTGGCCGATGACCTTGAAACTTGATATGCAACAGTAGAGACTCAGGCACTACCAAGTTTGTTCAAATGATGACTCTTTGATTGACCTTGACTTATTTTACAGCAAGGTCAAATTCGGTTACCAGGGCTGTTGTATGAGAAAAAGGCAAATAGTGGATTTTTCTAAAGCTATTGTAGCCTATGACATTCAAAATTGATATATATAATCAGCTAAATGATTTTTTGTAAATACCAAAGTCAATGTCATTTATTGACCTTTGTCCTGGATGCCTCTAAGACTACAAGGCTGACTGAAACGAAATTATATGTGGAGCCTCTGTTGGATGGGGAAATAGAAGTTTGTTCATGGGTCACATGATCAAGATGGCCAGCATGTCCATATATGGAAAAAAACTTTGAAAATCTTCTCACGAACTGAATGGCCGATGAAACTTGGTATGCCTAATTGGGTACTGGGCTCGTTTGTTCAAATGGTGACCCTTGGTTGACCTTGACCTGTTTTACGGCAATGTCAAATTTGGTAGCTTAGGTTTTTGTATGGGAAAAACTATGGATTTATGTGAAGCTATTGTAGATTATGACATTCAAAGTTGATATATGCAATCTCTAAATGAACTTTTATAACTACCAAAGGTCAATATCATTTACTGACCTTTGTCAGATTCAGTATTTTAATCTTGTCCTTTAAAACAGCTGGGCTGATTGAAACCAAATTACATGTGGAGCTCCTGTGGGATAGGGGAATGAAAGTTTGTTCATGGGATTTGGGTCAAATGATCAAGATATTCGCCATGCCCATATATGGTAAAAACCCTTTGAAAATTTTCTCAGGACTTGAAAGGTCGAAGACCATTTCGACCATGAAACTGGGTATGCAGCATTGGGGACTATGGCCCTACCGATTTAATCAAATGGTGACCATTGGTTGACCTTTGCCTATTTTAGATATTAAAAGTAAGCAACATATCAAAATTTAAATATTGTAAAACAGAAATTTGAAAGTACAAAGTGCAAGTTCTGAGTGCAAAAGGGTTAAGGTTGCATAAGCGAACTTGCTTGCTCACTTGAGCTCTGGTAAAATACAGGACAACGGATAGAAGCCATTATTAATACAAAAACAATGTGTTGTTTTTTTTTAATCCCAACTCGGCAAAATAACTACTGTGGAGATTTGTACATATACATGTCCGTCTTACTTGCATGCTCGATAGACCTGAGACCAAACATTTGTGCTTCTAAAGTCGCCGAGGCTGTCTAGTGGTGGGGAAAAGCCAGGCCGTGAAACCACCGCAACCCAGAAGGTGACAGTCACACCATTGATACATACCAGCCGGTCACTTGTTATTTTTCACTATTCAAGATTTTTTGCTGACGGCACAAGCGTGATATCGCCCTGCACGGTATCTAGTCATGATCCAAGCGTGCTTCCGACTTAGCTATCCAGGCGTATCAGATGAAATCATTTCTAAGGTAATTCTCTTCCTTCCGCTGATTCAAGAAGGGCAGTTTTCAGTTATTGTCGAAAGTATGTGCACAAGTACTGATTAATCGCTCTGAGGACAGCCTGCACAGGAAAAAGTGTGAGTATGTTAACTGACCGGCTCGACATTACCTTAAATGTGTGTTTACTAAATTGACAAGGCCGTAGAACTCCAACTCAAATTCTTTGGACCATAACCAAGGCCCAGTTATATTGCTTTCGTTTTTAGTGATTATATTTTACTTGTCTCCGGTAACACCAAATCAGCCATGTCATCAGAAACATATATGGAAAAAAAAAACAACATAAAATGCCACAATTACGAAGCACAACCTCCTGAAGAAGATATGAGGAACAAACAATGACAAGTGTCACATGAAAACACCGACACATGAAAAAAGAACTGCAACAGGAATCGCTTTGGAACGGTCAGTAGAAATAAAATTAAGGAGCTGGGGTCTTGAACAAGTTTTACTTCCGTGAAACTTTGCCAATTAATTCTGAATTAGTCTTTGGGGCATGTCATCACGACAACATGCCTTTATAATTTTGACCCCCTTTAAACCCCACTTTTATATAGTAAAACTGGGGTTTACAGGGGTATACATTATTTCTCTTATTTCTGCTCAAAAACATAAATTGTGGGTACTAGTTAGAACCGCCTCATCGAGGCGGTTCTAACAAGCACCCACAATATATGTTTTCTTAGAAATATCAGGATTTTTTATATGAAAATTTTCATTTTGTGGTGGTAAAATTGTCAGTATATTTGAATAGGCATGTTTTTATAATGTGTGGACAGTGCAGACCCTGATGAGCCTGCGCATCTGCATGGTATGTTAATTAATCCCCGCTATCCGCCAACAACTTGCTGGATAATGTAGATGAGACTTTGCGGATGCGCATGTTGTCTGTATAAATTTGTGAGGTCTTTGATTCCAAAGGCAACCTTTTAGATTTTTATTTTTCTTCACTGCAGCTCGTGTCAAGTGCCGTGTGGCGACCGTAAAACGTCTCCCCGTTCTTCATCATAGTGCAGCTTATATTTTTATTTCCTTTGGGCTACATTGACCCCATTCTTGTTGCTTTGAAAACCGAATCCGCTTAAGCCGGCATATACAGACTCAAATTACATTGCTGCATATGAAGATATTTTAATAAACAGTTTTTTTTTCTTTCGTTTCCAAAGGCAGTCTTTAAAATTTTTATAACCTTTCATTCAAATTGTATTTCTGTGATAAACTGTGTGAAACACTAACCCCATTTTCAAAAAAAAAAAAAAAAAAAAACAATCATAAAAGTAGCGAATTCTACAAACAAAAACACGATGACACTAGTTATCTGAGTCCTGGTGAATGAATGTCATTAGACGTGTCACAATAAAATTCTGATTCCGATTCCGATTCTGACGGCTTTACTAAGCTCCCTGTGATCTGAAAGGGTTCAGGACAACTCGGCCCAAAGACAAGTCGGCCCAGGACAACTCGCCCCATAAAAAAGTCGGCCCAAGACAACTCGGCCCAAGTCGTCCCAATTTTGGAAGACAACTCGGCCCAAATCGCCCAAATTGCAGAAGACCACTCGACCCATAAAAATCAGACCAGGCACCTCTTAATGTATTAAAATAATTGGATGGTGTCACTTTTATTGCTCTGTATGTGATGAATTCAGATAGCAAAACAAATTTGATCACAAGCTAAGGACGCTAAATATACATATAACCGCATCCTATCCATCGCGCACACATTCAATGTGCGCGTAACCCAACAGTCTCAAATCAAATGAGCCACGCCAGTAGCCATTTCCTTAAAAACTATTGGCTTGTGTTTATACAGATCATGTCGGCAAATAAAAGAAATTATTTAAACAAAAGTTGGCAATTTGTTATAGTTCAAACTTACTATAATCATTAACTTTTGTCGATTAAAGGATGACAGTTAACACTTTTGTTGCGAATTCAAATCACGCACTTTTATTTTCAACATTGAATAAATTGTTTTGGTCACTTACATTATGCTGCTATAATCATCAGATGTCATCTAAGAATATGTACATTTGCGATCCGATTTAAGACATCTGCATATGCTTTTTTATTCATCAGGTACAGAGCAATAAAAGTACCACCATCCAATAATTTTAATACATTAAGAGGTGTCTGGTCTCATTTTCATAGGACGAGAGGTCTTCTAAAGTTGGGGCGATTTGTCTTCTGAAATTAGGACGACTTGGGCCGAGTTGTCTTGGGCCGACTTTTTTATGGGCCGAGTTGTCCTGGGCCGACTTGTCTTTGGGCCGAGTTGTCCGTAATTCATCTGAAATCAGTGATAGAATTCACAACCCTGCTTTGATGACGCCCGATCTGATAGAATTAATGAGCGGTTCAATATGCATTCTGTGATATCCAATGACTCTGGCAGTGGAGAGCGAAGACCCAGATCATATAGTCTGATCTTGGCCTTCGCTGTCCGCGCATGTCCCGAAGGCACAGTTTCGCTTGGCGCACCTCGTATAGAATTAAATGAAAAGAAAGAAAACAATACCCATGATAATAAAAATCATTCAGTTACTAATTTAAAAGTTTTGAAGAAGCGCACGAGTTCTTAATTTCGTTCTCATATTATCATTGTTATTTTGTTTGTTATTCTGCGTTTTCTTCACTCACGCACTTACTTCGCTTATTCTCAATGATTCCTCTCTCCGTGTTATTTTGCCACAAAAGTAGTCACAAGTACATCCAATAATGACAGTCCATTGTTTCAATTAATTCTCAGTTGATAATTGAACACCAATCCAATTTATGTGGCTATATGAATAGTATTTTGAGATTACCGCATGTCCATTTCACAGAACATGTATGTAGTTTGTTTGCATTAGTTTATGTAGTGTGTGTGTGTGTGTGTGTGTGTGCACGCGCGCGCGTGCGTGCGTGTGTGCGTGTGAGAGAGATAAACAAACCTCTGGCCCAGTTAAAGCCAAATTTATGAGCAGCTTTTAAGAAAGATTTTACAATATAAATATTTGCTTTTTCTTCAGCAATCGCATGTACCACGGGCCAATTGTCACTCATGGCCAAATGTTATGCAAAGAAATAAGTGACGTGAATATCCGGACATGAGTAGCGCGAGCTAAAAAGTTGGCTGTTTCAGGTGGGTTGTCGACAATCTGGGGCTTTTGTCGTCCAGGAGATCGTTATTTTAAAAATCGGAGAATGCTATACTGCGCGGAATTAAATTCCATACAACCCAGCACCAACATTTACGTCAAAATATAGCTACGGTTCCTGGAATTTGTTTCATTCTGGCGACAATAGCACCGAATTCGATGTCATTTTTGACGAGTTACCCATTAAAATTAATGTTTTCAGCCATATCTGCATCTTGCGTAACGACTTAAATTGGACAGACGCCGTCATTTGGCATACGTATAACAATCATAACAATGCAAACCATCAACGCAACTAACAAAACCGGAAAAATGCTAAAATTATAAGACAGAATGAGTAGCGCTGGTGGATATGAGTGACGAGATGTTTTATGAGTGATGAGAGCAGCGAAATTGGTAATAGATGTATGTTTCAGCTTGTAAAACAAATGCTTATTTCAAAAATATTTTAAAAAGTAAGTCCTTATCTTGGCATTGAATGCCCCTACAGGTGCGGATCTAGGAGGATTTCCGAGGGGGTTCGATTTTATCATATTACCGTACATACTCTACGTATTCGGACAGACAGGCCTGAGCAAACAGTGTAGACCCAGATAAGACGCCGCAGAACACTGTTTGTCACTCACCCAGCAATTTTACAAACATTTACAGGCAGTAAAATTTGTTGACTTTTTGAAGAGAAGTAGAAGAAAAGTGCCTGAAATCTATCAGATTTATCCAAAATTTCCAATGTAAATGAAATTTCGAATCAAAGAGAGATTCGACCGAACACTCTGACCCTATTTTGAATCCGCCACTGCACTCTATCCACAGGCGTTATGTTAAACAGAAGAGCCTTACGATAGCTGAGGACATTGCCTGGGACCAGTGATTTTGTTTCGTTGGCATTGATTGGTTGTTTCTTTCAGAAAGGAGTAAATGTAATAAAAGTAACAGCAACTAGTAGGAACTAAAGTTCGATTCGAAGTGGGCTACTTTCGCTTATAAGCTGGGTTCGGTGTAATCCCCGTATTTGGTGTGTGATTAGCACAACTTTTGTATGCGACTCACCAAGGCGACCCGCAAAAATTGCTATTACCAGTCGACTAATAATAGATAATGAAAAGAATAACCGTTATTACCAGTCTGATAGATATGTGTAGTTAGTCGTATTTGGAGACTTTAAATTTTGATAATGCCTCAAGATAATCTCTTAAAGACCCGGGGGTGGTCGGGTGGTGCGAAGGTGTCATGTATCTTACATCACCGGGGCGTCCAACTGATATTGGCTTATAGTGGGCAAAGATCTTCACTTTCATTCATATTCCTCTTTCTTCCCTGCCCCTCTGTTTCATCTCCTCTACTATCTCTTCCATCTCTTTTCTCCCTTTCTCTGGGAGACAACATAAAATGACCGACAAGGGTTGACGTGTCAAACCCCAACACAATCAATCAGTCAAAGACCCAATACCAACTGTAGCAGACAACGTGCTTTACTTGTATTAATTATTATTATTATTATTATTATTATTATTATTATTATTATTTACTTTTTGGAGAAAATAGGGTTTGGAATTTAAAAGGAACCATCTGCCAAGCTGAGCATTTAGTTAAACTGTCAAGCCTAAATTTTCTGTGAAAAAAAAAAATAAATAAATAAAAATAAAAAAAAAATAAATAAATCAAATTCAAAATGTTGTCTGGTACAATGTTGAGAACAACTTTAAGGGCTAATCTTTAGCGTTATCTAGGCTGACTTGCTGAGCTAGAATACCGATAGCAAATGACATTAAAAAAAAAAAAAAAAAAAAAAAAAAAAAAAAAAAATCTTTATTTCTTCAGAAAATAGATCTATACATTCCACATTCAAACATCCCCAGAGGGGAACAATTTGAACACTATATCATACTCTATTTTCTGGCAAAAATAAGAAATAAAATAAGAAATAAATCACCTGCTGAATAAGCCTATAGAGTGCTAAAATAACAAGAGTTGTCAAAAGACAACGCAGCTCGCCGGAAAGGGCTGATCGGATAAGAAAACAATCTTTAAATATTAAAGTTTAAATGCAGAACTTAAACATAGCAGAAATGACAGAGTAGGACCTGACTTTGATGTTGGAAGAATGTCAAACTGAGGGATGGGGTATATGCCATTCAAACATCTTCCCTTAGGCTGGTGTGGATGAAATATGAAAGCTATATCTTACATACTTCAGCAGCCATGTACACTTTTCAAAACTTAAACACGGCTATAAATGACAAAGTATGATCTGATCTTGACCTAGGCAGAAGGTCAAACTGAGGAAGGGGTGTGTACTATTGAAAGGTCTTACCATAAGGTAGGTTTCGGCCAAATGTTAAAGCAGCATCTTGAATACTTGAGCAGTTACGAACACTTTTCAAAACTTAAACGCAAAACTTAATCATGGGTTTAAATGACTAAGTATAACCTGACCTTGACCTAGGCAGAAGGTCAAACCGAGGAAAAGGTCTGAGCTATTGAAAGGTCTTACCCTACTAATGGTGTGGGCCAAATATTAAAGTAGTATCTTGAATACTTCAGCAGTTACAAACACTTTTCAAAACTTAAACGCAGAACTCGAACATGTGTTCAAATGACAAAGTGTGACCTGACCTTGACCTAGGCAGAAGGTCAAACTGAGGAAGAGGTGTGTGCTATTGAAAGGTCTAACCCTAAGGCTGGTGTGGGCTAAATATTAGAGCTCTGTCTTGAACACTTTAGCAGTTATGTACACTTCTCAAAACTTAAACGCAAAACTTAAACATGGGTGTAAAAGACAAAGTAAGAACTGACCTTGACCTACATAAAGTGTCTATTTTGCGGATGGGGATGTATGCTACTGAAAGGTCTTACCCTAAAGTAGGTGTAGGCCAAATATGAAGGCAGTACCTTAAATAGTTAAAAAACTATGCACACATTTGAAAACTTAAACATTGTGGTAACGCGGACGCGGACGCCGACAGACGCCGACGCCAACGACTGGGTGACAACATAAGCTCTCCAGGGACATAGTCCCGGCGAGCTAAAAATCAGCAGGTGTTAAATTTGATATATTTCTTAGTATTGCCAGAATACAGGTACCGAAGGACTTGTTATTAAGAGTATTTGGTGTTAATTCTGGGATACTTTTTCTTTTTCTCCATAAAATACGTTGTGGGTGCTCATACGAAGCACCTCGGTGAAGTGCTTCCAAATAATTAGCGTAAATATAGTATGAGCAAAATTTTAAATGTTTCTTGATTAATGCCACCGGTAAGCTGGAAGGTAGATCTAGTTTTTTTTTATGGACCTAATGCATTTTTAAGGGAGACAATTCTGTCAAAATGGATTCTGTTACCGTTGGAAAATGGAAAGAATTGTCCCTTGGAAAGCATATTCTTTTAGAGTGGAACCCTATCAGAGGGGCAGTGATGTACAGAAAAACAATGAGGAAGTCACAAAATTGCCTTTCTTGCAAAAAAATGGCGGAAAATCTACAAACTTGTCCATTCCCCTTAAGCTGTTGTTAGAATGTAGATTAAAAAAAAAATATTGGCGCTCGACATGACCCTAATGGGTTGACTGGGCCGTAAAAGCTTGACTCAGTCAGTTATAATGAAAAACAAAACAAACAAATAAAAAACGCCATATTTCCAAAGTTTAAAATCTATCCTTTTGCCACTGGTATTTTATGTCTTCATTTCGCATACAGCATTTCGCTGCATTTCGCAAATAAAGTATCTCCATTTCGCTACATTTTGTCCATTTCGAGTATTCGTAGAACCGAGTTCGGTACGATTTGTAGTTTTACCCACAACCGGTTCGTTTGACTGGTTCCCTCACCCTATAGCTCAATTAGACTGCTTCACAGTTCGACAAATTTATCTCGTTCTACGAGGTCATGTGGAGCAGTCTATAGCTCAATACTATCTATTTTATCTATTTTATAGAACACAGGAAACCAGTTAACCGGTTCGTTAGGAACCAGTCTGTGAAATGGCGACAAAATATTGAATATTTTGTTTCTGTTACGGTGCAAAAACAAACTTGCCTACCCATAGTGTAAGCTGTCGTGTGGATAGCTTTCTCTTAAGTGCATGTTATTCAATTTTCACGATGACTTGGCATCTATAGTGATTATTGCAGAATAAAATATAGTCGTTTTCAGAAGTCGAATTTCCCGCATTTTCACGCTTGAGATGTTCGTACACGCCTACTTTTGATCACTTGGAAACATGTCAACAAACTTAGGTGAGTTCATTGTGAGAATTTTCATGAACTACTGGTGCATGTCAGCTCTGAAACAACCTTTTTCCTGCTATGGTGATGGGATTTATGGCTCATATAACTGATTACAAGTTAATCCTCTTTTAATAATCATAAACCGTGATCCAAACAGGCTATTGTTTATCTCCCTTCAGTAAGTACTTGTATTGTTTCAATGAATTGTTTTAATGACCTTGTTTAATTTTTTGTCTTTAGTGTCTTGTTTTTGTAATGTTGACTGCAAATTATAACATCTCACGGAAGTTTGTTAGAAATGCTTAGTCCCTGAAACACAGAAAGTGAAAATGTTTTGCTTAATACATATATGAGCATATTCCAAAATAGTTCAGGAAGTGCAATTACATTTTTAGTAAACAAAATTAAATAGAATTATGTAATTGTGTTGTCACTGGATGAAAAATTTAAATTTTATTGAAATGAACATGACACAATAAATGTTAACTAAGGCAGACATGTTCTTTTTTTTCTCCATTTGAAATCCATGAGGTAAATTGAAAACAATAATCTGAATCAGAATATTTACACATCTTATGACATTCATTCACCAGCAACAAAAATATTTAAAAAAAAAAATAAATAAATAAAATTTCTACATAAAAAAAATAACAACAAAACAAAACAAAAGAAAAACAAAAAAAAAAAAAAACTGGAAATTTTCCATTGTTCTTAGTGAGACAGTCATCTTCAGGTCATGATTTAAAAACATATGATGCTTTAGATATGATTGATGACTGATATCTCCTATATGTAAGCATTTTCCCGGTGTTCTTTGTATTTTTTATGTATTTATAATTCTGATATATAGTGCTACATATTACAGGACAGGAACAAGCAGACTTACCTGGTCCTAAGGAAATCTTCTTGTCTTTGGTGATTGATGAATGAGTGCAGATTAGCCGTTTAAGGCCCTAATGTCACCCTTGTTCCATGCACCTGGTTGCAAAAGTCTTACCCACGAAGCTCATGGAAAATTAGACATCGCAATTTAGAGCTTTTGGAGTTTTCCATTTTTATACCCCGCCACACGATAGTGGCGGGGTATTATGGTTTCACGTTGGACGTCCGCGTGACTGTCCATCTGTCTGCCGTACATCTGTTTTTCTTTTCCAGCTGATAAATTAAGTAAACATAATGGATTTCACCAAACTTGGTATGTGCATTGATGTTGGTGGAGATCTGGTTTGGGATTGCTAATGGGCAAATTTCGTCAAATTTTTATGGAGTTATCTGCCAGACATGCCCATATTTTCGTTTCCGGTTGTTAACTTGAGTAAATAGCAAGGGATTTTAACCAAAATTGCTATATGCATTGACATTAAGGAGATCTGGTTTGGGATTGCTAATGGGCAAATTTCTTCAAATTTTTACGGAGATCTACACGAGACACGCCCATATTTTCGTTTCTGGACGATAACTTGAGAAAAATAACAAGGGATTTTAACCAAACTTGCTATATATATATTGACATTAAGGAGATCTGGTATGGAATTGCTAATGAGCAAATTTCGTCAAATTTTATGGAGTTATCTGCCCAAGACATGCCCATATTTTTGTTTCCAGACGATAACTTGAGTAAATAACAAGGGATTTTAACCAAACTTGCTATAGGCATTGACCTTAAGGAGATCTGTTTTTCAAATTTTGCCATTCTTGAAAATTTTTGTAACAGATTTCTAAGGAACTATGAAAGCTAGAAAGCTGAACGCTCGTATTAACATGGACAATGACTGGATTTACATGTATTGTGTGTACTGGAATAGGGGCCAAGGGTCCATACTCTTGGAGTTATGTCCCTTGGTAAGTTTTCAGAAAATTAAAATGCATTTTGCTCAATAACTCTTATGTTTGTGGTCCTACTTCAATGGAACTTGTACCACACTTGGGGGCTTTGTAAAAATTGTTCCTGTACATGCATAAACAGTGGGTTGATCATATCATATCATCATAATCAGATTTTTGATTAACGTGCAGGTAGAGGGGCAACATCCACATCAGTGGGCCCCCTTCCAGATAGCTGGCTTGCTGCACGCATGGCAGATCTCACACTAGATCTCCAGGTACGTCTATCATGAGGGTTGATAGCCGAGAGCTTCCACTCCCTACAATCCCTCTCTGTCAGCTGCTTCCATGCCATTTTGGGCCTCCCAGGCCCATGCTTTCCATCAACCTGTATGTCAAAGGCTGTCTTGACTGCACCATTGGAGCGTTCCACATATCCATACCATCGGAGTCTTCTCTCCTTCAGAATGAGGTCCAGATTCTCAATGCCAAGCCGCACAAGTAGCTCATTTGACCTGGTGGTGACAATGTCTTGCAGCCTGACATTGCAGATCTGTCTGATCATTGCCCTGTCATTTCACTGCAGACGCTGGAGCTTCGGCTTTGTCAATGGCCAAGTCTCGCTGGCATGGAGCATTGCGCTCCGCACACAAGACCTGTACACACGGCATGATATATCATGTATTCAGGAATTAGGGCCAAGGCCACATAACTCATGGATTAAAATCCCTTGACAGGTTTTAGGATGCCATGTTACCATGTCCTACAGTGGTGTTACCTGGTAAGGATGAATTCAAAATATTTCAACACTATATGTATTTCTTCTCCGATAGAGCTGCAGTGGGGCTATAAGATTATCTGACAGCTCTAGTTTTTTAAGGGTGCACTTTTTTTAATGTTAAAATTTCTCGATTCAAGGTAAGGAAATTGCACTTTTCTCAGGTTATATCCAAGAGATTTTCATAAAACAAAGTGCATCGCCTATGTAAATATGAGCACTATTCATATTCTGCGTGCAGTATTTGCAAACATTTGAAGCAAATTCACACTTACACTCGCTTCGAATGTTTGCAAATACTGCACACAGCAGTTAAATAAGCTGTATGTTTATGAAAAGTGCTCATATTCGCATATGCCATGCATATTGTTTTATGAAAATTGGTTGGATATAACTTGCGGTCTGAGAAAAGTCAATTTCCTTACCTTGAATTGAGCCTTCACAAAAGTTTGCACCCTTCCAAAAAAAACATGTGACATAGCCTCATTGTTTTAGGGTAGACTCCTTTTCAGAATGAGATAATGGCAAAAAAAAAGAAGGTTTTGACAGAGTTGTCTTCCTTGAAAGTGGTGCACTTTGTCTTAATGTCTTTATTTTATCATATGTCTTGAAATAATTTATATGTACAGAAGTAAAGAGTCTGAAACAGAAATCTTCGAAAACATCTGCACTTGCAAGGCTGAGAAGGAAGGCCAAACTGCTGAAATATTCCAGGTTTATAAAGTTTATAGCTGGGTTAGAGGTAAACAGAGTATTCAGATGGTGTTTTGTTTTTCTACAAATATAAGGCGAGTTTTTGAGATCCCAAAACATATATGTTTTTGGTACACCACAACCTCTTTATAACAGTATTTCTAGGATCTAAAGCAAACACTGTTAGCTAAACAGCTATGCTATATCTAAACAAAAATATATAGATTATAGAGAAAAAAATGACCAAAAACTATCATTTTTCTGTATAATCTATTCATTTTTGTTTGGACTTTCTGGGTCCATTTTCAAACTGTCTTATATCTGAAACAGTCATAATGAACCATCTTTTAGAGAGGCACCAGTGTATTTCTTTTCTTTTTCTCAACATTTGTCTTCTGGAATCTTAAATATTAGAATTGCCTTAAAAAGCTCTAAGGTATATACTTTGTTTTCAACATAAAGTATTTGTATTTTTCTTATATCAGGTGTTTTCAACATAATGATATATGTAATTTTTTTATATATCAGAATGAACTCGTATGCTGGGGTGCCTCTAATGAGTACCCATAACATGTTTTGTCATGGAGAAATTAACCAAAATATTTATCTGCAGGGTGTCTCCCTTTCTACTTTTAACTGCACAATACATTATCCTATAGATAGTGTGCTATTCTATTCTGTATTTTACACCTTCCATAGAAAAACCACCGTTCAGTTGTCTTATACAGTCTTAATCCAGAAGGTCCCTTAGGCAGTCACCTGTATGACGTAACTATTCCCGCTCAAATGATCACGTGTCAATTTCTTTTCTGTGGACTTGAAAGTGAAAAAAAGGGATTTTCTCTCCGGTGAAAGGAATTTTATTTTATTTTTCTTCTCCTGGCTAACTTTCTAAATCCTTTTCTTTCTTGTGTTCCTTATACATTCCTTCCACAAAATACGTTATTTTTGTGAAATTTTCGATTTCTTCCTTTTCTCATCACTTATTTTCTCGTCATGCGTTTTCGCGACTATTGATGAATTTCTCTCTTGGTGATTGTGGTCATATCAAGGCTCGATGGGACAGTCATCACAGTTGCCGCTCTTGCTCTTCATGTTATAGAATTTTAACATGTTATATTTGCAGCCAGGGGTCAGACGACATATGGATCCTTGCTGAAAAAAAAAGAAGAATTCGCACAACGAGAAGATCCGTTATGACGAAGAAAAGAGACAACAAGACAAAAAAGAGAAATGTGCCGGATTCGTCTGACACAATTTCTATTGATGGGAGCACCGCCCCACATGGCTTTACTGCCAGGGGCAGGATCCATCTAGGTGGCAGCCCTATGGAAACGTTTTCCAACAGGGCAATAAGTCCAACAGTCACCGGTCAACCAGTCACCAGACACCGGTCATCCTGGCACCGGTCAGCCAGGCACCGGTCAACCAGTCACTGGTCACCAGTCACCAGTCAACCAAGCTCCAGTCACTCAGGCACTAGTCATTTAGACACCAGTCAATATTTACCAGGCTTCAGTCACCGGTCAGTAAATATGGAATACCAGGCACTGGGCACTGGTTACCAGTCACCAAGCACCGGGCAATTTATTACTTACCAATATTCACGGGTCATCCAGTCACCGGTCGTTGGACTCCAGTCATCATATCCTGCTTCTATAAGCAGCCATCATTCAAGGAGTAGTGAAGGCAGACTACCCAGCAATGACAATATGGGCTCTGAACACGCATTCGCATATGAGTTACCAAACCCAGCCACATCCAGCAGAATGATATTACCACTCGACTTCATGAGCTTTTATCTTAAGGAAAGAGATGTCATCTGTTTCCTAAGCTCATGAAGTTAGGGCTTCTTGGGCATTCTTTGATAAAGTTCCTCTGAACGAAATCCTCAAAGCAGCGGTCTGGAGTCATTCTTCTACCTTCGCTAAGTTCTACCTGAGGGACATGTCTCGACAAGCAGAAAATCTCAAAAGATTGGGCCCAGTGGTTGTGGCCTAAAAAGTGGTAGGGGGCCAGCATGACAATGCCTTTGATGCCTAAAGATTGTTAATAGCCTCCAAAGCCTACAGTACATATATTAAGGTAATTATATCTTATATATGTAAGGAATAAGATCATCCATAGGATTATATCTTATATACATCTTCCTGAGTCTTAACCAGAAGTAAGTGGGATTTATATTATTGGTATTAGAACTGGGAGAGCTCCTCCCTCCTAATCTGCTATTTCTAGCACATTATCTATAGGTTAATGTATTGTGCAGTTAAAATGAAGTTTTTAAGAGTAAAATATATTTTAACTAGCAATAACCCATAGATAAGGGAATCCCACCTTCCGCCTGCGCAGTTCTATTCTAATTGTTTCTATTGTTTTTATACACATCAAAGAAACTGACACATGATCATTTAAGTGATCATTTAAGCGGGAAGAGTTGCGTCATACAGGTAACTGCCTAAGGGACCTTCTGGATTAAGACTGTATAAGACGACTGAACGGTGGTTTTTCTGTAGAAGGTGTAAAATACAGAATAGACTAGCACATTATCTATAGGTTAAGTATTGCAAGTTAAAATATGTTTTACTCTTAAAAACTTAATTTTTCAAAGGCATTATCCCACCGCTATTTTCAATAAATTTTATGGAGCTGATAGAGGAAACATAGAAAGTCCCTGCCTACTTTGACTTGACATTTCAGGTGCCAAAAATGTTAGTGAAACCCCTGTATTTGGATAGCTTTCATTTTATGAATTTATATTTCCCTTTATCTCCACTAAACACTTTGTGGATACTAATAAGAATCATCATGCCAATGCAGTTCTAAGGAGTACCATATTTACATTAAACTAACACATTAAATTAACACAGACCTGAGCAAACGTAGATGCAGATCAAAATGAGATTAGGGTCTACATATTTGCCATTTATCTAGGTTTTTAAACATATTAACAGGTAGAACTAGGTTATGCAGGAATGTCATTGCAAATCCCCACACTTCATGTTACATGGGGAAGTCATATATGAAGCAAGATTGGTTAAATTCCACCCAGTGGTTAGGAGATGGCATGACAGACAGGAGGACAGACAGATGGGCAGATGGAGGCACATGCTCACAATTTCCCCATCCCTTTTGTAAAAAGCATGGGGATAATAATGGAATTGTTCAAATTTTAGGACTTATAATTATGTTTACCCATTGTAATCGGGAGACCCATGAAAGGGTAATTGGCAAAACGCGGCATCTGATCAGGGTCTCCACTGTTTGCAAATGGTTTAGCCATTTGTCTCTAGGAATATCTAAATCTCATAGCTGGACGTACCTAAAATTGAAATTAGACTCTTCCAATATATAGTGTGGGAGAGTATTCAGTATGCAATGGTGTAAGGAGTTATGGTGTCCCAATACTTAGAGTAAATACAGTATGCACTTTCATATAGAAATAAGAAAATTATCAACACTTTTTGGTTGAAACATAAATCTAGAGCTTTTGAAAACTTACTTTTTTGTGGTAAATAAAGACATAGCTCCAGATAAGATGGGGTATCTACATAATATTTTTTCTTTATTTCACCATGACCGTATATTGTGGGGCCGTGCAGGTACTCATAAGAAGCGCCTTGGCTTCTGATGAGTACCCATGACATATATTTTCATGTTGAAATAAGAAAAATATCAGCATTTTTAGGTTGAAAAATGTGCCTTGTCTTGAGCTATGAAAGGTAATTGTTTTTATCTCCAAAATACCAACCACTTTGACCATTGTTTTTTTGTGGTTCAAACATTACTCTGACAGTCATTTCTTTGCCAGGTGCTTTCCTTGGAAAGATGCAACACAGTTCAAGATAAGGCACTTTCTTGACCATGTTGTGGGTTACAGTGGGTACTCATTAGATGTGCCACTAATGATTGCCCACAGCATAATTTTTCATGAAGAAATAAGAAAAATATATACTTGATGCAAGGAAACTTCGAATTTTCAGATAAGACAAAAAAAATCTGATTCATTATATCATGACTTACCATATTAAGCGCTTAAACTGTATATTAGACAAACAGGTCTGAGCAAACAGTGTAGACCCAGATTAGATGCTGTAGGACAGGGCATCTGACTGGTTTCTACAATGTGTTCCATGCATACTGCAGCTTTTAGGCACATCTACAGGTTCAAATGGCCTTGTTCAAATTTTAGGACAAGACTATAGTGAGGAGTTCAGATATTCAAATAATTAGGGTAAAAACAGCACTTCAGAGTAAATGTCATGAAGAAATGCCTGTCAAGATGATGCTTTTGTTAGATTTTAACATTTAGGCCAGAGTTTTATCATTAGGTTTACGGGAGATTTCTTAAAAAAGTCACTGTTGGGAGGGAGGAATGAAAATAAAAATAAAATATGGGAAAGCTTGGGTTCATCAAATAATATAATTTTCAGACAATATTAGATGTAAAAATGCCATATTTCCATCCCAAATTTGATGGGTAGTGACTTAAGATAGAAATAAATTTTGAAATACAAATTTTAGTTTTTCTGGAGGAGCTAAAATCATAGCCAAGGACGTCCCGTAAACCTAAAAATGATAAAAAAAAAACAACGTTTGCCTTACCATTCTGGTCTAATTCTGCAGAAGACAAATTGATGACAATTTTGTCTTATATTTTCCAGAAAACAGGATTTAACATTTCATGCAAATTGTCTCCATTGGAAACAATTAGCACGAAATGTCAAAAGCTGTTTACTGGGGAAAAGTAAGAAAAATATTTCGGTATGTTGTCTGCTGAAAATTTTACCAGGGTGCTAAGGGTTAAAAAGGACCTGTTTGACCTTAGAGTCTGTCCGCCATTTTTTGTTTATCATGGCAGGTGTCAGTCTGCATATAAATGTGTAGTGTTTGGAATCAGAGAGGAAAGTCACAATCCATTATTGGGAAAGTAAAACCAATTGATTATCCATTATACAATCCCATAACTGGCGTCAAATAATAAATCATTATAGCATATATGCGCTTCATGTTTCTGTATAACTTAAAATGCAACAACATATAATAGCCTAGGGTAATTTAAGATTTAGGTTGTTTCAAGACAAAGCAGATGTTTGCAGCCATGGTTCTAGTGAATGAGTCTTTCAAAATACTCTTAATTTGTAGTTCTCATTATGTGACCTTTGGCTCACGGTTTCAAACATAGAATTCCAAATAATCAGAAGTGAAAAAAAAAATTAATAGATAGTTGCCAATAGTAGGCTCATTTGATTAGTTTTTGATTATTTCATTTTAATCGGCACACACTAATGTGAAAATGACCAGAATTGTATAGGCTTGTAAACCAGTTTCACTGAAGCAGATTTCAGTAGAAATACACTTGGGAACTGACATACTAATTAACAATGTATTTGGATGGACAGGCCTTGGCAGACAGGCCGGCCTCGGTGGCTCATTTGGATGCACTGTCCGACTGGGGACCAGGAGGTCACGGGTTCAACCCCCGCCGAGGTCGGCAACATTCTTTCGTGGAGATTGATCATGAAATATTTTCTACAGTCATTCTCTCCCTTCCGCTGATTCAAGAAGGGCAGTTGTCAGTTTCTGGCAAATATGCACAATACTGGTTAACCGCCTAGAGGACTAAGCCTGCCCACTGTGGCTAGGTAAATTGACCACGCTCGACATGACCCCATTGGGTTGACTGGATCGTTAAATCTCAACACAAACAAACCTTCGCAAACAGTGTAGACCCAGATCAGACACCACAGCAACAGGAAGTAAAATAGACATCCAAATTTTTTGGACAAGCATGGTGAGGCTCTAGAATGTCCGAATACTTAGGATAAATATGGTGATATTTCTCTTGTGGTTCAGTGGTAACCCTTGCCATGCCCACTTCTAATTTCCAGCCAATCAGATTACTTGATTCGGGTTTTTGATAGAAATTCACATATTTAATGACAAACAGTGCAGATCCAGATCAGAAGCCAACTGATCTGGATCTACACTGTTTGCTAAGACAGGGCATGTTGTGTTCAGCAAGAGAAGGGCTAAGTACGATTGGAATCTAATTAGGAGGCATACACCTCAGATATTTTACTGACAGTAAGAGTAAGTGCTTAATACTACAGCAGACACCATTTTGTTGTTATTTTTTAATATTATTTTTCAGGGAAAATAAGGCTTGACATTTCATGCCTCGCAGACAATTCACATGAGATGGCAAAAATAATTTAAAAAGAATGAGAATGGTATCTGCTACAATTTACTGCTTTAAGGGTTATATAACTCTTATCCAGGTGCTGTTAGCGTATGTTAGCTTTCTTGGAGTATGCCTGCCTGAGTGCATGATAGGATCTCCAGAAATGAGGCTCTTCCCTTAGTACTAGGTTCTCTAACAGGAAGGAATGCACATAAACCCTCATTTGTCGACAGGCAAGATCAATGAACAATAAAAATTTTCAGTCCCATCCTGTCAGACCTGATAGGATCCTGTGCCAACCATGCAGCCACTGCTTAACTTTGCAGATGAAGGTGCATAAATTTTAACTATTTCTTATAAGTACTGTTTTTTTTTTTGAAGACACAGGTTTGTCATATGACTTCAGTCATGATTGTTATGTCACATGATTACAGCCATTTGGCTAGGGCACCTCATGTGTGAATCTGAAATAATGGGTGTTCAGGTAAGATGACCCCTTCTAAAGGCACAGATTAGAAGAAAATGTAGCAGGATAAAAGTTAATTGGTGGACAGATTCTAAAGATGTTTTTAAGTTTCTGTTATACCGTTTAGGGTAAATATTGTAATTACAAATGTTCTGTTACAGTGTATTACTGTTGATTATTTTGGCAGTTACTATATTAACCCAAAGTATTGGGACACATCTACTTACCGTACATTTCCAAAAATTTGAAATAGTTCATTCTATTACCTCTTGATGGTGTCTGAAATATTGTTGTGTGTATGGCAGTTTGGCAAACAGTTTAGACCCTGATCAGATGCTGCATTCTGTGGCATCTGATCTGGGTCTACCCTGTTTGCAAAGGTCTATCTGTCACAATACTTGAGATTATTACAGTAATATAAAAGCTGTTATCAGATCATATCATCATCATAATCGGATTTTTGATTAACGTGCAGGTACAGGGGCAACATCCACAAATCAGATGCCCACAAATATGAATATGTTTACAGATTTGCTAAAAATCCTAGAAAATTTATTTGAAATTTTTGTCTCAATTACAGCTAGTATGGCAAAAAGAATTCTTGGAACAGTTCTATAGTAAATACATGTATAATAAACACAACAATCCAGATAATGACTGTGATCTGTTATCAAAATTAGCACAAGGGTTAATATTTCACAATCTTTTTTTGTTTTTATTTTAGAGAAATTTGCTCAGTGACAAAGCTGTAGTGGGTGACCTCCAATAACTTCTCCAAAAGGTCCCAGCTTCCTACATTTCACAAGTATACCTCAAATAAGATAATCATTTTCCATTTCGGAAAATTCGAGAAGAAAAAACTACATGTATCACAATAAAATAAGACCAGCCTTTACATGTTATGTCGCAATGTTTGACTGGAGCTACATAATGTATTGTTGGTCATTCAGGCAGATATGAGGGTAGATAAAATGTACACGTATACAGCCTGTTATTAGCATTCATCCATGTATCTGTGAAACATTGATATTTTATTTATTTATTTGTTTATTTATCTGAGTCACTGCAGTATTGTCGCAGACATTATGACAGCAAACTGCTGCAAGTTGCTCTTCTTCATAATGCTGAGTGCCAAGAGAAAGAATTACTTATATCAATCTTATAAAGTTTTAAGTATGACCAGACTTGAAATCGAATCTATAACCTCCCAATCCAAAGGTGGGCGCTCTACCAGCTAGGCCACTCAGACTGGTCATGGACCTTTGCTGTCAGCATATTTCCTAAAGGCACAATTTCAGATACAGCGACTTATTTATATTTAATGCTGTTGTGCTACTGTAGAATGAACCTATAAATCAGTTTCATTATACATGAATTGATATGACTAAAGATGTACGTGAACTAGTGAAAAAGTGGCAAATATAGGTGAGAAGGTATATCCTTTCCTACCCCTACTCACCCATCCTCCCTTAGTGTCAGGAGATCACTTCCTCTGATGAAAAAAGGAAGTATCTGCCTTCTTTTTCGAAGTAAAAAAAAAAATGAAATTCTTTCATCTTAGTAGAACAAACACTGCAAAACATTGTAGGCTATGACATTTTGGAAAACTTGGCATAGATTATCTCTACAGCTTTGTGGCTGGACATATTTTGCAAAGTTAAAAAATCAAAAACTTCACCTAGAAACACTGAGTGGAAAAATATTTAACATCCTGGTTACTGTTCTCTTGGTAAACAACCCTTTAGTGATACAGACTTTTGATACCCTTGTCAAGCACGCTTTTCACCTATACTTTATTTACATAAAAATGGAGTGATTGACAGATCTATGCAGACTTTGAAAAATGACAGGATCTTGTAAAATTAAAATTTCTTCATCTACTTAGCAGAAAATCTATAATTAAGTTGAAGCTGGAACCTTTCGGAGATGATTGTGGAGGTTTCCCGCAACAACTTTGTTGTGGAACATGTTTCACTAAAGTTTTTTGATTGAGTTGGGGTTTAACGACACGTCAACCCTTGTGGGTCATTTTGTGTCATCTCCCAGAGAAAGGGAGAAAATAGATAGAAAAGATAGCAGAAGAGATGAAAGGGAGGGACAGGGAAGAAAGAGAAACAGGAATGAAAGTGAAGAAACAGAAGAAATAAAAACATCACCTCCCTACCCTTACCTGCTACAAGGATAGCAGGCCTTGCCCAACTATAAGCCAATAAAAAATAAACAAGGTATTGCAAAAAATATAGTGAAAAAAAAAAAGTTAAGTTAGGATAGTTGAAAGAGTTAATTGGACATATCAGAATTAGGACTAAGGAAGCAAATTGTAGTATCTGTGACAGTGTGATGGATGTTGACATTTGTAATTCGATCCTTTCACATTTCCAGTTTACAAAAAACTGTATTTATCATAAATATTGGTATATATTAAGCGCATACCATACTTGTTCTAAAACTTAAATATGTTCAGTTTTCTGTCTGTTGATGGGTCTAAAAATTGCTGGATGAGTGGCAAACAGTCTGTCCCTTAACTTAGGGTACTGTATTTACCCTAAGTATTTCAACACTTCAACTCCTTACCATAATTGTTCTAAAATGTGAACAAGTACAATTTACTACCCAGTGTTGTGTCTGAAAATTGCTAGATGAGTGGCAAACAGTGTAGACCCTGATGAGACAGAATGCAGCATCTCATCTGGATCTACGCTGTTTGCTCAGGCCTGTCTGTCCAAATACATATGGTAAATATGGTACAGTTGAGTGGTAGTTATTTTGTATTTTTTTTACATCTTATTTACAAATGAGTCGTGGCATGAGAAAACATTCCTTATGGTGTGTGCCCAGGTAAGGATGCATCACAGCTAGCATTCTGCTTAAATCTATATCAGACTATTATCAGCCTGACAAGATTCCTGTCAGGCCAATAATGGTCTGATATATACATGTAGATTTAAGCAGAATGCTAACTGGGATATGTAATATTGTCTGTTATGATCATTTGTTATACTTGTTTTGGTAGGGTTCAAGAGAAGAAAGAACCCAGCTACGAAGTTTTGTCAATACCTGTACCTGATCTTAGTATAAAGGCATCATTAGCTCCAGAGACAAGACGTGCAAGTGTCCAATTTTCAAAACACTTTGGTAGGAAGAGCATTCCTCATGGAAGGTGAGTATTGTCTGACTATGCCATAACTTTAGATAAGCATAGCTCTAGATAAGGCGCTTTTTTTAGCCAAAAAGTATTGGTGTTTTTCTTATTTTCTCCATGAAAATATACCGTATTCAACCTAATTACTGCACATACCCCTATAAGCACACAGTCAAACAATTCGGCAGTCTTCAAATTACAGCAAGTGTACTTTTTGTCTACTTCTTTATAAAGGCATATGTTGTGGGTACTCATTTGAATTGCATCGACTTGTTGATGCAATTCAGTGAGTACCCACAACATATGTTTTAATAAAGAAAATCAGAAAAAAATCGAATAAACATCACCTAATAAGGCCTTTGCTGATATTTGTTTTTAAGGGTATCCTTAGTAGGCAGTCATATTTTACCACAAGTTTTCCCAGTAATTTTGAAAAACCTAAGAGCACACTGCAGTAATTAGGTCCAATACGGTATGTCATGTTTACTCATTAGAAGTGCCTCATTGAGGCACTTCTAATGAGCACCCACAACATATGTTTTCATGGACAAATGAGAAAAATATTTACCTGATATGCCCTCTTATCTGGAGCTATGGATAAGAATAGTAGCCAGATAAATACATGAATATTATTGCTCTACAAAAACATATGTTGTGGGTACTCATTAGAAATGCCTTAAAGAGTACTCATTAGAAGTGCCTCAAGGAGGTGCTTCTAATGAGTACCTGCAAAATTTTATGTTAAACTTTTTTGGTTAAATTTTCTGAAGAGCTTTTGTCTCTTGAAGGACATGGTATTCTAAAGACATGAAAGTCGCAACAAAGGAATAACGCATAGCTGAAAAAATATCCCGCCTTTTGTGGGATTCAAACACTCTGTCTGGATAAAAATTCAATGCTCTAACCACTGAGCCAAAGAGTCGACTCCCTGATGCAGTTGTCAGAGATTGAATATATACCTACAAGCTATGTGAATTCTATCAAGGCAAATAATCAAAGGTAGGAGTGCTAGGTTGTAACACTCCCCTGTTTCAAGGACATCATCATTTGTGATGACGCAAAGCCATTTTCAGCGAAGTAAAGTCCAGTGTCAGACGAGCGCCCCATCTTTTTACGACATGAAAGTCGTAACAAAGGAATGAAGCATAGCTGAAAAATGTCCTGTCTGTCATGGAATTCAAATCCGGGCTGCCTGGATAAAAATCCAATGCTCCAACAACTTAGCCAAAGAGTCGACTATCTAACGCAATTGTCAGAGATTGAGAGATTGAATATATATCTACAAGCTATGCAAAATCTGCCAAGGCAGATAATCAAAGGTAGGAGTGCAAGGCTGTCACCGTATATTTATTTCATATTTGGAGTGATGTTAGATATTAGTTCAAAATTGTATGCTTTACAAGCTCTACCCTTCCTCCATGACCTTGAGGTCAGTGCCACACTCCAATTAACCCTTGTCCTGCTGAACCCGGATATACCCTTCCTTTGCAAACAGTGTAGATCAAGATTAGTTGGCAACTGATCTGGATCTGCACTGTTTGCCATTCAGTATGTGAATCTATATCAACAACCTTGATCAAGTATTCTGATTGGCTGAAAATTAGAAATGGGTGTGGCTTCTTAGTTTATTCAGTTGGACATGAGTTAGCAACACATTGAAATTTTGATAACTTATGATTTCACAGCTGTCGGTTGACCATTCAGGTGAGCTAGTATATTGTATGATAGTACTTACTAAGACAGTGACCAAATTGGGCATATATGCCAAAGATTGAAAAAAAAAAAAAAATTGCGCAGTCTTTAACCCTTGTCCTGCTGAATAAATTAAAAAGCCATGCCCACTTCTAATTTTCAGCCAATCAGATTGCTTGATCTGGATTGTTGCTATAAATTCACATACTTAATGGCAAACAGTGCAGATTCAGATCAGTTGGCTTCTTCAGAAGCCAACTGATCTGGATCTACACTGTTTGCAAAACAGGGTATATCCGGGTTCAGCAGGACAAGGGTTAATCATTACAAAAACTATGTGTAGTTTGGAAAGAAAGGCGCCAGAAAGTTAAAAGTAATGCTTTTGAGAAGCTGCTGAGTACACATCTGGGCCCAGTTGTTCAAAACTAATCATGCTGTTAACTTACCGTTAAAACTTTGATTATTAAATGTGGCATATTTGCTAATATTTTTGCAGAAAAAATGTGAATAGCTTTTGCATTTGCAAAAGCTACTCACATTTTTTCAGCAAAAATACCTGTGAATTAGATATTGTACTTACTAGAACAGTTAACATTTTGACCGCTAACAAGCTCATTAAGCTAACGATTTGAACAACTGGGCCCTGTTCATTTCTTGGAGAAACAATTTTACTATGTTTATCCTAAGTATTCAGATGGATAGGCCTGAATAAACAGGATAGACCCAGGCCAGACACTGCAGAACACAGCATTTGATCAGGGTCTGCACTGTTTGCCACTCATCCGGAAGTTTTTAGATGCATCAACAGATCGTAAGATTGTTCAAAACTTAGGACAACCCTGATAAGGAGTTATGGTGTCCATTTGCTTTTACTTAGGGTAAAAATACGGTATAATGAAATGCTGTAATATATCAGGAAAAGGTGAAGAGGTCAATGATTGGTGGATTCCAACAATAGAAGAAAGGTATAGTGTAGCACAGACTTGCACTTAAGGTGAATGGTTACACTCAACAGAGTTTCGTTGCCATTTTGCAAAGGTAGAAAAGTTCCGCAGATAAGAGCTTCCTCCCTAGAATATGAATTCTTTCAAAAAAAAAAAAAAAAAAAAAAATCGGGGCTACTCTTAAATAAAGAGTAGAATTTGCTCCCTTTGGGAACAAATTATTTTATGCCCGTTTAAAAAACGGGATGTATTATTTTAAGGGTCTGGCGTCCGTCTGTCTGTAAACTTTTTCATTTCTGGCTAACTCCTCCTACAGTTTCCATCCGATCAAGCTTAAACTTGATTTATAGTTAGATCATGATGTGGAGCAGGGCATATTGTTTCGAGGTTACAGTCCACCATATATTATCAAAGCTATGCCCCATTGAAAATTCTGTAAACTTTTCATTTCCGGCTAACTCCTATAGTTTACCTCGGATCAAACTGAAACTTTGTAAATACTTACACTATGATGTGAAGCAGTGCACGTTATGTGAGGTTACAGTACATCAAATATTACCAGAGTATGCCCCATTAAAAATTTCTATAAAATTTTTGTTTCGGGCTAACTCCTCCATCCATCAAGCTGAAAATTATTGTCAGACCATGGTGTGGAGCAGCGCATATTATTTTGAGGTTACAGTACAACAAATATTAACAGAGTTATGCCCCTTTGAAAATTTATGTTAACTTTTTGTTTCTGGCTAACTCCTCATATAGTTTACATCCAAGCTGAAACTTTGTAAATAGTTAGACCAAGATTTGGAGCAGCGTGTATTATTTCAAGATTACAGTCCACCAAATATTAGCAGCTTTATGCCCGTTTGAAAATTTTGCTAATTATTTGGCTTCCAACTTACTCCACTAACAGTTTATATCTGGAGCACTGAATTGTAGCGGAGTCCGTATATATGCTACATCATTATTTGCCACGGGCGTATGATGCATCCGCTTGCGAAGCTCTTGTTTCCTTTAAGTTTAGCCCCCAGTGACTGCAGTGAGAAGGGAGGAAAATATTTTCATGTCATAGTTATTTTCCTTGGAGGTGTATTAGGGAATACTAGATGTCCTGTAAAAACGTCATGGACATGCAGGTAGATCTGGTACTAAGCTGTTCAGGTGACACAATCGGTAATGCCTATTTTGTGAGATGCTTCTTACTGAAAATATGACTTGGCATCTTTTTCTGAATCACTGTGGTATTATGGAATTGTATTTTATTTAAGTGTGTGTGCTCGATAGATGTGGTCAGGAAGGGAGGCTGGAACACCATAGGGATGTGGTAGATGTGTCATTTTTTGAGAAGTTATGTTCAATTGACCACCATAGCTCCAGATAAGAGGGGGTATCAGAAAAAATATTTTTCTTTTTTTGTCCATAAAAACATATGATGTGCATACAATGTATGTTTTATGGACAAATAAGAAAAATATCAACAATATTTGGTTAAAAAAGCACCTTATCTGGAGCTATGTAACCACTGTTACCGAGTGTTACATGCTGGTGTTACATATGGACTTGCAACATTACTTTCTACATTATACTGACAACTTCTGAAGTGAACTTAACCTTTGCCATGTTGAATAAATTAAGATGCCGTGCCCACTTCTAATTTTCAGCCAATCACATTACTTGATCCAGGTTGTTGATTCAAACTCACATACTTAATGACAAACAGTGCAGATCCAGATCAGTTGGCCTCTGAAGAAGCCATTTGATCTGAGTCTACACTGTTTGCAAAGGCAGAGCATATCCTGGTTCAGCAGAACCGGGGTTAACCTTTATAAAACCTAGTTAAAATGACCAGGCTATAAACAGAAGAATTTTCTGTAGTTTGTAGCTCTCGGAAGGTACAGGGAGAGCTATAGAAGTCATCATGGCGGCAGTGTTCGTGTCATTCTCGGCATGTCATTGTCAGCGTTGGTTACAGTTTTTAACCCTTGTCATGCTGAATAAATTAAGATGCCATGCCTTCTTCTAATTTCCAGCCAATTAGATTACTTGATCCAGGTTTTTGATAGAAATTCACATATTTAATGACAAACAGTGCAGATCCAGATCAGTTGGCTTCTTCAGAAGCCAACTGATCTGGATTTTCACTGTTTGCTAAGACAAGACATCGTGTTCAGCATGAGAAGGGTTAAAAGGCTATGGAAGTAGTTCATACTTTCCCTGGTGTTAGATATTGGTCTGAAGTTCTATGCTGTGCCATCCCGACCCACACGAGTGACTTTGAGGTCAAAGTCATGGACATAGAAAACAATTATGTTATAGTTTTTGGTTTAAATTTTTAGAGACAAAGTGCAATTCAGACAAGCTATGCTATCCTGTGACAGCTCTTATTAAAAAATTTTGGAGGGTCATATTACTTTAGGGTTATTCGTCATGCTTTTCTTGGTTAACCGCTTAGAGGACTAAACCTCTGGCTCAACATGATCTAATAGTGTTGGCCATTACCAGTCTTGATAACTACCAGTATATGAACTAGGGCCTTGAAACTTGGTTATCTTACTAGGACTGGGGAATAGATCACCTGATTAACTTTTGAAAAAAAAAAAATGGATTAATTTTGTGAGAGTTATGTCCCTTTTTAACTTTGTCATTATATAGGGACAGGTATAAAGTTGGGGGCATTAGAGTTTTGTAAACATGAATTTCTAGTTTTTTGTTTGTTTGTTGTTTTTTGCAGAATAAAAGAGCTGATATTTTCTTCTGTAAGAAATGATACTAATACAGAAAAACAAGAACAATATTTTAAGATCTAGTTAATGGGTCTGAATATTTAGTGTACAGTAGTTCATATAGGTGATAATAAATACAATAGTAACTACAATAGATGAAACTATCATTTAAATGCTTTAGCATGCTAGGAAAAAAATTCAGCAGACAACATTTTGAAATATTTTTATCTTATTTTTCTCAGAAAACAGGTCTTGACATTTCATGCAAATTGTTTGCATGAAATGTCAAATCATGTTTTCTGGGAAGATAAGAACAATATCAATTTGCTAAATTTGCCTAGTGGTGAAGTTAAGAGGAGGACAATTTTTAAAAGGATTTTAATAAAGGTAAAGTAAAGGTTATGTAGTCCGAATATTTAGTATAAATACAGTAGTTCATATAGGTGATAATAAATACAGTCATAAGTACAATAGATGAAACTATTATTATAGAATGATTTACATATGAATATTCTGTCTATCAAAATATCAAGTAATCTATTATCACACCATCAAAAAAACTTCATAGAGTACTGCATTCATGGAATTTCTTAAGATAGTCTTTAACCCTTAACATGCTGGGTAAAAATTTCAGCAGGTGACATTACAAAATATTTTTTTCTTATTTTTCCCAGAAAATAGGTTTTTGACATTTCATGCAAATTGTCTCCTTAGGAGACAGTTTGCTTGAAATGTCAAAGCCTATTTTCTGGGGAGAATAAGAAATAAGTGATCAGTTTGCCATCTGATGAATTTGCTCAGAGAGTTGTAAAGGTTAAAATGCCATTATCATGCTGAAAACCAGCAGACAGCAGTTTGTGTTTTAAATTTTTTGGTTTCTCAGTTTCTGTAATGAGATTGTGATTGCATTTAGATCATCGTTTAAGTTGAATCGGGTAAAATGCCAAACACATTTTTCATACCAAATAAAAAATATCACCACTGCAAGCTACTGTCTGCTGCAAGCTAATGGTTAAGCTTGCATAAAGATGGGGTCTCAAATGAGGCTATTATTTTCATGCTGACAATGGTTACTACACTGATACTATATCGCTGAAATTTTGTTATGTTTGTTGTAGCCATGCTTTTGATGATTTTGTTAAACATTTTGGGAGTATATTAAATAAAAATTGGAAAAGCTGTGAAAATTAATTTCAGATATTGATTCTAGATATGTTGATTTATTTGATAACTAGTGTGAATTTTAAATCGGGACTGGAATACAAAAAAATATTGATGGTAAATTGTGTAGAATGTGCATTTTTGTGAGGACTTTATAGGTGACTGTTTAATTAAACTTTTGCATTACCAGTATAGCTGCAAATGAAAGGACAATTTTGACAATAAATAAAATAATATTTGTTATTTGGTCACCTGAATAATATCTTAGATTTCTCTTTGGAATTGCCTTATTGAGGCTATTCTATTAAGTATGCACAGGATCTGTTTTGGTGAAATCTTCTAAAAAAGTGCCAAGAAAAATTGTAGCAGATGACAGTCTAATTTTTAAAATAATTTTTCAGAGAAAAATAAAGGTTGATCTTTCATATGAATTGTCTGCCTAGCAGACAATTCACATAAAATGTCAACCCTTATTTTCTCCGAAAAATAATGAAAAAATATTTCAAAATGTCATCAGGTGGAGTTGTGAATGGTGACTTGCTTATTGGAAGCTGTCAATTTGGCTGTTCAAAATTATTATTTGGGTCATTAAGACCGTGATTGTCAAATTGTGGTTTCATGGCCATCAAGATTGTCACATTGTGGTTTCATGACCATTAACGCACAATATTTGTACTTTTGGGCATTTCATTTTCACAAAACTGTAAAGTGTGGTGTCGTAATCTGACAAAAAGCATACAGATACAGCATACAGACTGTTACAGCTTAGGCTGTTTTGGATGCTAAAACGTGGTTTGCATGATCTCTGAATATCTGAATAAACAGTAGGAGGAAATATGGAGTATCCCTCATACAGGTAGGTGTCTGTCCATTTTCAGCTCACCAGTCACATGCTGTGGATGAGCTAGTCACGGGAGCTTTTCTCAACAGAAATTTGTTGATGTTTTTCTTATCTCTACATGAAAAGATGTTATGGTACTCATGAGAAGTGCCTCACTGAGGCACTTCTAATGAGTTCCTACAACATATGTTTTCATGGAGAAATATGAAAAATATTTTTTTGATACTTCCTCTTATATGGAGCTATGGAGCCCACAGTGATCACTTTCTATCCCTCATCCATCCATGTGACTTATTGTCCAAGCAGGCAGGTGGAATATATGGGTCCAGTTTTTCCTCTTTGTTGGTCCCTCAGCCTTAGAATTTAACCCTTGATGCCAAGAAAAACTACATCTGAAGATGTCATCGTTTATGTCGTCTGCTGCACCTTCTTGCAAACTTTTCAAACATATTTTTGCATATAGGCAAACAGTATGGACCCTGATCGGACTGCTCCTAGAGGAGCAGTCTGATCTGGGTCCACACTGTTTGCAACAATGACTTTTAAATTAACTAGCAGAAGACAAAGCAGACAATTGTTGCGTTTGGCATCTTGAGGGCTAAGTTCATTTCTGAATAATTATAAGACCTACAATCATCTTACCTGGGGTCCATTTCATCCTAATATAGATTCAACCAGTGCAGTGTCATTGTATGAACATGACCTACGGTATATTTCATGGTCTAACAACTTTATTAATTTTTTAATCTCAGCCCAAGCATTTAGCTCTATTTCTCATTAACCTACAATCATCTTATTTCCTGGCACGCACTTTCACCCTAACATAGACTCAAACACTGTAGTATTATTTTATGATGCAGACCTGTATTTGAATGACCACAGAAATTTTTTACGATCAGTCTTTAGGAAAGTTAAGTGGCGGAGCTGGGATTCCAACTGGCATGTTCTGGATCTGTAGTGAGACATGCTACTGACTGAGCTATGGAGTCTGGCACTTTGTCATCGCAGCACTAATAGATGGCTGTGTTCCCAGCTAGCATTCTACGTAAATCTACATCGGGCCGTCATCGGCCCGTCAGTTACCCTGACGGGCCGATGACGGCCCGATATAGATTTACGTAGAATGCTGACTCAGGGTTACTGATTAAACTTAGCTTACAGTGGTATCACTTTATGTCCTGACCTATATTTCAGACACTGATGACTTTGTCATGTCTTGGGTCAACCCTAGGGTTTAGCTCCATTTTCAATACTGTATGATCTACAATCATCAAACCTGAGATAAATTGAGCACTCTGCTCACTTGAGCACTTGAGGCTGAAATTCATGTTGTACATAACAGTGTGTGCTTGGTCAATACTTTTTCTGCTTTTATTTATCGCCATTATTCTGTGAACAAATATTATAAAAATATATCTTTCCGACCTTTCATTTTTAAATCAAATGCTACAATCAAAATTAATTTCAAAGGAAATTAAAAGAAAATGTAACTAGTCAATGAGGTACATTGCCATCCTGGAAAACCAATGTGATACACCTCTCAGCCTGTTTCGTGAGAGCTAGTGGGCGCTATGTTGAGCACTTGTGTTCAGAAAGCAGTTGGTTGCTCTGCAAGCGCTCACATTGTTGTACACACCTTTGGCTTACATTTCCTCCTAATAGGGACATGACCACTGTGGTATCGTATGTGACCATGGCCTACATTTCATGGTTCAGTGACTGTCATTCTTTACAGGGATCAATTTTAGCACTTGCTAACTTGCTAAATGCTGGTTAATTTCCTCAAAAAGCAAGCTGCAATTTCCATCACTTGCTAATTCTAGCAAGTTGGAAAGATTCTCTTTAATTGGCAGAACCTGAGGCATTGTTGCTGAAGTTTTGCAATTTCTTTTCCAAAAGCAATGACGATATTTTTCTTATTTTTCCCAGAAAACAGGCTTTGACATTATATGCAAATTGTCTCCTATGGAGACAATTTGCATGTAATGTCAAAACCTGTTTTCTGGGAAAAATAAGAAAAATATTTTAAAATGTCTGCTGAAATTTTTACCCAGAGTGCTAAGGTTTAAAGCCACATTTAACAGTGTTTATAAGTGTGAAAAAGCAAGTCGGCAGAAAAGTTTAGCAAGTAAAAAACAATGCTACTTGCTAATTTTAGCAAGCTGTCAAAAAAGTTAAATTTGAACCTTGCTTTACACAACTCTGTTAGATATATGCATTCAGTATTACACGGTGGCTATGCCACATGGTATTTTGGAAATGTGCACACTTTTTTCAGTGTAAAAATCTTCTATTTAAGGTAAGGAAATTGCACTTTTCTCAGGTTATATCCAACCAATTTTCATAAAACAAAGTGCATGGCATATGCAAATAATTATGAGCACTATTCATACACATACAGCTTAGTCATATCCTGTATGCAGTATTTGCAAACATTCGAAGCAAATGTAATTTTCGCAGTGGAAATTGTTCACTTTGCTTCGAAAAATTGACCATTTGGCCTACCCTAGTACGCTTTACACACATGAATTATACTTCTTACCAAATATTTTGGTATGATATAGACAATAGGTGGTACAGAATATTTGAAAATTAGCTAATTTTTGTGAAAAACAGTATTGAGGAAAACTGGAAATGAATACACCTGTTTCATGGAAGGAAGAGTACACATCTGTTTTTGTGTATGTTTATTTATCCAACCGTTCTGAACTTTAATATGCCCTGGGATATCAGAATTATAGTGAGGTTTATCCACTGTTGTGCACTGTAGTATACAGTAGAAACACGGTGATTGTGAATTTCTGTTTGTCGAAACAAAGATCGCTCATGGTCCCGATGTTTAAAGCTATGATTTATTGTCTTTCCAATTTTTCTAATTTCAATTATTCCAAAAATTCAGTTTTTTGAATAAAATTGTTGGTCCTGATCAAAGAAATTCTAATTAAAACCCTCCACTAAATTCGAAGTTAAAGTTTTCACATCAAGGTCACACTTGATGATCATGTTTTCTTTGCGCTGCATCGGTGCGGCGACATCAATTGCTATACACATGTGTGACTGCAGGCTTAGACTATAAACAAATAATTGACACCAGGTCAATTGTTTGTTCAAACAGGTGACATCAGTAATTGAGTAAATGGTGTCTAAAATTAATACACGATTCCATGTGTCTACGAAAAATAATTATAAAGGAAAAGTTTAGCAACTTAATACTGAAGATTGTAGCTTACATACTGTAGCATGTTGGTCTAGGTTTCCGCTGGTTGTAAATTCCTTGATAGATTTATATAGCACTGTTGTGAAGTGGTAGTAAAAGTATCGAATTTGAAATCGAGAGGTTAAGGGTACTATACCCATAAGTATCAAGGTAAAGCCTCAGTGGGGTTAGGAAATCAAAGTTTGTTTATGGCATATGGGTCACATGACCAAGCTGGCCATCATGTTAACCCTTGTCCTGCTGAACCCGGATGTTTGGATAAAACACTTTTGTTGGGTTCCACCTTTAAATCATCAAATATTCAAAACCCCATCTTATCATGAACCCTTGTATCAAGAGGTTGCAGTGTAATATATTACTAGTGTTATTTTAGAAATATAGTAAGAAAGCGTGACTCTGTCTGATTATAGGTACGGTAAATGTCCTAAAATTTCAAAAACTTTATTCAATAATTTTTTTTGCCAAAATTTTGCTTATAATGCTATTGCTTCTTAAAATACTTAGTGGAATTGCAAACAGTGTAGACCCAGATCAGACTGCTCCTATAGGAGCAGTCTGATCTGGGTCTGCACTGTTTGCCTATGCCATTTTGTCAGACACTCTGGTGTACACTACAGAATTTTAGGACAGTTACCATAGCCATTGGGGCTCAGCTGTATTATGCCAAAAAATTGTTATCAGAATTTTTAAGCAATTCTAAGTTAGTTAATAAATTCGTTTTATCTTTTTCAAATGTTTTGGTCATTAGGCCTGTTTCAAGGATTTTCACCAGTGAAATTCCTTGAAAAAGGCTTAATAGCTGAAATGTTGAAAAAGATAAATTGTATATTATCAGAAGTCTCATTTGTTTGGACACCTGTACATGATATTGCATGCACTCAACATTCTTCGGCAATAACAAACAATGTGTCAATAAATATCTTGGGGTGCTGGGAGATACACTTCGGTAAGAAATGTGTTGTTGGGTTTTTATCCAAAACAAACAATAGATACCAGTGAACATGACAGATCAGGGCTTTGAGTATTCAGTTAAGGTGCACTGGTACACTTTCGGGGTACACAACTCTGTCAAAATTGTTTTTCCTTCCTTGTGAAAAGGGGTCTACTCTTAAAGGTGGTTTCATATGTGATGTTTGTTTTGTCATTGGTTGTTTCATCTCTCTTTCTTTTGGTGCCGCGGAAGGTTATGCCTAGTGATTGTGGCATTTCCTGGGGATCGGCACATATTTATGCCCCCAACTTCAAAGAAGTTGGAGGGGCATATTGCTTCTGGTTCGCTCTTCCGTGTGTTACCCTTTTTAGCTCGCCTGAACAACATTCAGGAAGAGCTTTTGTACTACCCCCGGCGTCGGCGTTGGCATTGGCGTCGGCGTCCACAAATGTTAAAATTTTCGTTAAAGTTTTTAAGACCTCATTATTTCCTAACCGTATCACCGATTTGATTCATCTTTGGTATGATGATACATATTGGTCCAAAATTTTGCACAGTACCATCACCACCACTCTAGGTCATGTCAAGGTCAAGGTCACAGACTTTGAATTTTCATGTTGAAATTTTATGTCTAAGTTTTTAGGATCTCATTACTTCTACACAAAATGATGGATTTTGTTCCTATTTGGTATTATGATAGACACTGGTCAACAGTTTTTATCAGCATCATTAGCACTCATGACCGTGGCCTTGAGGTTGAGGTCACAGACTTAGAATTTAAATGTTAAAGTTTTTGTTAAAGTTTTTAAGACCTCATTATTTCCCAACCTTATCACCGATTTGATTCATCTTTGGTATTATGATACATAGTAGTCCAAAATTTTGCGCAGTACCATCCCCACCAACTTAGGTCAAGGTCAAGGTCGCAGACTTAGTGTTTTCATGTTAAAATTTTACGTCAAAGTTGTTAGGATCTCATTACTACTAAACTAAATGATGGATTTAGTTACTATTTGGTATCATGATAGATACTGGTCAAAAGTTTTCATCAGCACCATCAGCACTCATGATCATGACCTTGAGGTCGAGGTCACAGACTTAGAATTTAAATGTTAAAGTTTTCGTTAAAGTTTTTAAGACTTCATTAAATCCTAACCTTATCACATATTTGATTCATCTTTTGTATCATGATACATATTGGTCCAAATTTTTACGCAGTACCAATCCCCACCACCCTAGGTCATGTCAAGGTCAAGGTCACAGACTCAGAATTTTGATGTTAAAACTTTATGCCAAAGTTTTTTAGGATCTCATTACTTCTAAACTATATGATGGATTTAGTTCCTACTTGGTATAAAGACAGATACTGCCCCCCCCTCCCTCCTCCCTCCCTCCCCCCCCCCCCCCCCCCACACACACACACACACCTAGGTCATGTCAAAATCAAGGTCACGGGCTTAGAATTTTCCAGAAACAAAATGTGCAATATCAGGCGAGCTATCCTGTCTGGCGACAGGTCTATTTGATACATAGCATAACTTCTTGACCCTGCATGCTAGGATTTTGAAATTTCATATATGGATTCTTCATGACAAAATAGCTGACACATTTTTTTTTTCTTATCAGGATTATGCCCCTTTCCTGAGTTATGGCCCTTTGAAAAAATTTGAATGAAATCTTGTCAGCAAAATATCTCAAAAACTATGGAAGCTAGAACCTTGAAATTTGAGGAATAGATTGGTAGCAATGAGTAGATGACCTGAGAAACTTTTGAATAAATTCTGAAAAATACTTCTCAAGTTATGCCCCTTTGTCATTTTGGGCATTTTTATATTGCAGACTTTTTGATGCATAGCAAGTTTTTAACTGTGCATGCTAAGGTTTTGAAATTTCATATATGGATTTCTCATGAAGAAAATAGCTGACATGTGCTTTTTTTCTTGTCAAGGTTATGTGCCTTTCCTGAGTTATGGCCCTTAGAAAATATATGGATGAAATCTTGTCAGTACAATATCTCAAAAACTATTGAAGCTAGAGCCTTGAAACCTAGAGTGAATAGATTGTTAGTGAGAAGTAGATGACCTGATTAACATTTGAATAAATACTGCCAGATTCTTCTTGAGTTATGGCCCATTGTCAGTTTAGTTTTTCTTTTCTGTTGAAGTCTTCATGGTCGAGTAATGCCCCTTTTCAAACTTAGGTCAATGAAAATCTTGTAAGCAAAATATCTAAGGACCTACTTGAGTTAGGCTCATGAAATTTTGCAAGCAGTTTTGAACCCGAAGGTGTAGATGACCTGATCAAATTTTGGTCAGAGTTATATTCCCTTTCAACTTTGGCATTTTGTATCGACAAGCTTATAGTTGGGGGCATAGTGTTTTACAAACACTATTTCTAGTTTTATTCAAATTTTAGGACAAGGATGGCTAGGAACTAAGGTATAGGAATATATAGGGTAAATATGGTAACTGAAAAATCTGAAGAATATGATTGGTTGAACTGTAGCAAGTATTTTGTCCATTCACCTATTATGCCAGTGAAAAGTACTTGTCAAAAGCATTGCAATTTAGTTTGTAGATTTTATGAAATTTGATCCATATAGCAACAATAATTTATAATGGGTGACAGACTTATGGAATGATTAAATTGTAAATATCAAACTCTTTAACTTGCCTTCTATTATATACCTTGTTGAATTTTTAATGATACCTTTGTTAAATTCTCGCCCTGTTCAAATATTTTACCTTGGTTCACCACACGACAGTTTTACATGTGAATTAATTTTGCACTCAAATAGATACATAAAATTCAAACTTAACCGTTCATGTACATTGTACTTTCATTTGGTAATGTTCTGATGCTTTATGATGTTATAATATATTCCAGTTGCAAATGTTTTGATCATACATTTGGATAGGCAGATTGGATTAATATTTAACTGTTAAAGTGCTAAGTTGAACTGTAGCAGATGACATTCTAGAAATTTTCATATTATTTTTCAGCAAATACAAGACTTGACATTGCATGTGAATGATTCAAATGCAATGTCAAATCTTATTTTCTCTATAAAAAAATCATAGTCAAAGTGTCGTCTGTTGCAGTTGTGATTGGCAATTTAACGGTGAACGTGGATTAGCATTTTGTTTGGATATAAGACTTACTTTGAAAAGATTAAACCTTTTCTACTCTCTACGCAAATTCAGCAGATGATGAGTGATGATGTTTTTCTTATTTTTCTAGAAAATAGATTTTGACATTTTATGCAAATTGTCTCCTCCTAATGAGACAATTTGCATGAAGTGTCAAAGCCTATTTTCTTGAAAAAATAAAAATATTTCAAAATGTTGTCTGCTGAAACTTTTACCCAGAGTGATAAACATTAATCTTGTAATGTTATTTAGATTAGTTAATAACAAGAAATGTAAGGATAGCATATTCCTAAATGTTATGGATAGTGAATTCATATATTATTTATCAAATTTGTAGAATAATTAAGACTTATTGGATTTCCTTTGAAGGGATTGATCTTATAATGTTATTATAGACTGGTAGATAAACAATTAAAAATTACTTCATGTAGGATGACTTATTCCTTGCTTGAAGTTTATAATCTTAGTTCACTTACTGGGCAAATTCAGTGGATAACAAATTGATGATAGCTCTCTTTTTTTTTTTATTTCCAGAAATAGGCTTTGACATTTCATGCAAATGTCTTTATAAATATTCAGAAAATAGGCTTCAATATGCAAGGCCTATTTTGGGGAAAAAATAAGAAAAAGAAAAAAAAAATAAATAAAATAAAAATGTCTCTTGAAATTTATACCCAGTATTCTGAGTATTTTTTCATTTTTCATTGTATATTTTCAGACTTAATGGGTAAATGCCATATAAAGACACTAAATATTTAACCCTTCTCATGCTAAACACAACATGCCTTGTCTTAGCAAACCGTGTAGATCCAGATCAGTTGGCTTCTGAAGAAGCCAACTGATCTGGATCTGCACTGTTTGTCATTAAATATGTGAATTTCTATCAAACACCCAGATCAAGTTATCTGATTAACCAGAAATTAGAAGTGGGAGTGGCATCTTAAATTATTCAGCTTGACAAGGGTTAAATATTGGACACCTAAATGCCTTATATTACTCATTCTGAAATTCAAACAAGTTCCAGTTTGCTTACTATTGATTGCCTAAAACCTACTGAATAAGTCACAAACATTGTAGACCCTGATCAGATGCCACATTTTGCAGCATCTTATCTTGGTCTACACTATATTTTACTCAGACTGCTCTGTCTCAATACTGTCCAAGGTGGGTCCTCGCTTGCAGATCTTCCATGTTCATATATTGGTTATTGTAAATGTGCGGTTGGTTTGGTCAGTATGTGTTCCCATCTCTTCTTCTTTCGGTGCATCTGGAAGACTATGCTTTGGGAATGTGGCTTTTCTTCCAGTCTGTAAAGTTCCTAAAAGTTTAATATTACTACTGGTTGGCTACAGGTTAGTTGACATCATCTTGCCATTACTGCAGACGAAAGATCTCAGTCGTGGACTACACCAGTTTTGTGTGGTTCTTTTGATTTGCCTACTTTTCGGAAAGTTTTCACTTGAAATGGTTGATCTGTAGTTAGTGTTACTACAGGATAGATACAGGTCAGATGACGGCTTCTGGAAACTTTGCATAAACTTTGGCAGTGGCATGAGTCGCAGGGTATAGATGGCTTCTTGGTCACTTATTCTAGTTTGTGTACTTGTGGCACTGGCAGGGGTATACATGACTCTCTGGTCACTTGTTCTACTAGTTGTGTACAATTGTTAATAAGCATAAAATTTGAAATTTTTCTTTTGTGCTAAAATTTGACTCTCCCCCATTTACAGTATTAAACCATGAAAGCTTAAAAATATTTGAATTGGTTTGGTTCACATACATTTTAATAGACAATATTCTGAATTGTTAAATTATATAGTATGGACTAAAGTTAATGACAGTTTTGGCATTGCTTATATAGAAGGGCCATTAAAGATATTGTAGTTTAGTTTGCAAGTATTGAGTTTAGAATGATCATAATATTACATCAATAGTCATTTGACAGTAAAGTTGGAATAATGGTGAACTATTGTTAATGCACGTTGTCGTTATAAGGACTTAACACTTAGCATAGTGGGTAAAAACTTCAGCAAATATTTTTAAATATTTTTCTTGTTTTAACAGAAAATAGGCTTTGACTTTTCATGCAAATTGTCTCCTACAGAGACAGTTTGCATGAAATGTCGAAGCCTAATTTTCCAAGAAAAATAAAAAAAGAATATCAATCAATTTCTCATTTTGCTGAATTTGCCCAGAGAGTGATAATGGTTAATGGTGATACACTATTTCTGAACTGCAATAAAATTCAGATAAATAGTAAACTTGTGTGGAAAAAAATGCAGCTTGGAGATTTTGGTGAACAGGATTTTTAATTTCAAGGTTTTATCTTAAAGTATATCAAAATATTTACCCTTAATATTCAGACAAACAGACTTGCAAACAGTGTAGACCCAGATCAGGTTGTATCTAAATGAGAAGTATGATCAGGGTCTGCACTGTTTGCCATTCTGCCACATTTTAGATATTTCATTAGGTGATAAAGTGGACTTGATAAAATTTTGGGAGAAATAATTTTGGGAATATGCAAAGGAGATAAGGAGTTTGAATATTGAAGGCAGTAATGGTTAAGTTGCAGGAATATTAGATATTCAGGTGTATACTGAGGTGACCTGTTTAAATGTTTAATTGGAATGGATACATATTCAGGGGAGGCTTCAGGTTCAAATTTTTGCCTTTTCTAGAAAAGGGTCTATTCTGAAGGAAAAGAACTTGCTCACTTTAGGAGCAAGTTCTTTCGCTTTAGAGTTGAACTTTTTTAGAAGGGACTTGGTGTGCAGGAAAGCAAAAACGTAAATTTGCAAGTTATCTCCTGTATAAAAAACCGGGGCCCAGTTGTTCAAAACTAACAATGTCGTTAGTTAACGTATCTTTAAAACTTCGATAATCAAATAAGGCTGATACATTAGTATTTTTTTTGAAAAAAATGTGAGTAGCTTTTGCATTTGCAAAAGCTACTCACATTTTTTCAGCAAAAATACCTGTGAATTAGATATTGTTTTTACTAGAACAGTTAACATTTTGACCACTAACAAGCTTGTTAAGCTAATGATGCTTTGAACAACTGGGCCAAGAAAATCGACCATGTGTGTGCGGTTCCATTAACTCATCAGATACCATAAATACCCTAAACATTTGGACAACATTGCTACTTTGCATACCTATCCTATAATTTGTACAAGTCTGTATACTGCCTGATGATGTATCTAAATTTTACTGACAATAACAAACAGTGTAGACCCTGATCGATATCGTGTTTGACTGGTGATCATGAGGTCGTGGGTTTGATCCTCAGTGGGTCCGGCAACATTCTGTTATGGAGATCGATCATGAAATAATTTCTATGGTCGTTCTGTCCTTTTCGCTGATTCAAGAAGGGCAGTTGTCAGTTTTTGGTGAAAGAATTTGCATAAGTACTGGTTAACTGCTTAGAGGACTATGCCTGCCCAGGAAAAAGTGTGGTTAGGTAAACTGACCGTGCTCGACATGACCCTTATGGTTGACTGGGCCATTAAAACCTCAACGCAAACAAACAAGACCCTGATCAAACTGCTCCTTTTAAGAGCATTTTGCAGGGTTTTCCCTGACTCGCTTTTGGCAGTTATTTACTCCCAAAATCATGTTCTGGACTCCCAGAACTAAGGGATAAGAGTCCTGATTGATGCATTTATCATCAGTGTAAACCTGATTTTTATTTTTGGCTTTGGATTTTGATTTGTTTTGTACCTAAAGGACAAGAAATATAACTATTTGGGAAACAGTTAATTTCTTTAAAACAATAAACACCTAAATCATATTTATGGACCCCTTAACTCAAGATCAACGAGTCACTGGGACCCTCGGTTTCAAACCCTAAAAAAATCCCTGATTTAGATCTCAGTCTACACTGTTTGCTCAGGCTATTCTACCAGAATATGAACATTCTTACATAGTTATAGATAAGACGGGGGGATACCTATAAAGTACTTGAGCCAGCGCATAACAAAACCTACAATAAGACCTGTGTGGCCAGCAAAGACTCAGATCAGCCTGTACATTCATCCAGTATGGCAAGGGTTCCAGTTTATCCCTCTTTGGATAGCGCAGAGGCAGTAAAAGGCACATGTGATCAGCGAAGACTCTGATCAGACTGCCTGGATGCACAGACTGATCCTAGTCTTCACTGTTCGCACACGGCTTAGTGTAGGTATTATTGTGCGCTGGCTCATATTTTTCTTATTTCTCCAAGAAAACATACTTAGGGAGGCACTGTTAATGAGAACTGTAGGTAATATGGTATACCATATTCGCCCTAATTATCTCACTGTGGGCTTAAGTTTTCTCAAAATTACTGGAAAAACCGTAGTGAAATATCTTCCTAAAAAGGGCACACTTTAAAGGAATATCAGCAGAGGACTTCCTGTGGGGCGTATTTAATGATGCTTATGTAATAATTATGTTTTCTGATTTTTTTTATAAAAGCATATATTGCAGGTACTCCTTTAAATTACCCCGCCAATTTATAAAAGCATATGTTGTGGGTACTGATTTGAATTGCCTCAACTTGTTGAGGCAATTCAAATGAGTACTCACAACATATGCTTCTATAAAATAACCAGATAAAATTATAGTGGTTTTAACCTGAAGCCTATGAAATTGCTTGACTGTGCGCTTATAGTAGCATGTGCGGTAATTAGGGCATAATATGGTATTTAAAGATGTTGTAAATTTGTTCAGCCATACAAGTGATGCTTCCTCTGTTTACTGTGTACTGACAAGTGCTAATTGCTATTGACGACGGTAATGGTCTTGTTTGTCAGTTTGTACGAGTTAGTGGTCGAAACTTGTTTTATATGGTTTCTTAAAGAGTTTAACCTCAGTTTATTGACTTCAGTATTTAGAAGTAAGGGCATTTAAAAGTTGTGAGTGTTCACAAACATATGTAAGTAAAGACTTTAGTTTGTAAAACCATAAACGACTGTTGTGGTGATGTGGATCTAGGAACTGTGCTAAATTTTATGACTTAATGCAGTTCTGGGGTGGTGGACAAGATTTCTGTTGTGTGCAATATGTTGGATCGGGCATCAAGTGGAGATCACAGGAAAAAAACTGTCAGGTATTGCGTCTTTTGTATTGTTTATCCAGGATGTTATTTTTTTTCACCAGGAAAAATGCTGTAGTCTTTCCATATATTTATGGCCAGTGTTTTTTGTAAATATTATGATGAAAAATAGACTATTTTTAGCATAAACAATCATCACAAACCTGGCCCGAGGTTATAAAACTTTTTTCATGCTCAACTCAGCTGAGCATGAAATTTGTTTTGTTTATAAATCTTAAAATACTGACAAAATTTTGAAACTTTCTTTCATGCTCAACTCAGCTGAGCAAACTCAGCTGAGTTGAACATGAAAAAAGTTTTAAATTTTGGGTATTTTTATTTTTATGACCAAATGAAATTTCTTGCTCAGTTGAGTTGAGCATGAAAAAAGTTTTATAACTTCGGGGCCAGATATTGTGTGTGTGAAAAACTCAACAAAAGGTGTCATGACAATATGTAAGCATCTTGGTTGCCAAGGGTTAGCACTGCCGACTTCAGATTATTAGGTCCCGAGTTTGAATCCCATGAGATGTGGAATTCATCTCCTGACTGTATGGAGCTTCATTGCACAGAGCCTTAATTTTATTATCACCTTTCAAAGGTGTAAAATTCCCTCAAAACTTACTCGCCCTTATGGTCTAAATTTTTTATGTAGTTGCTAGAAATAAAGAAAAAGTGCAGAAAGTGCTGAAAATCTAACCTGCCCTGCCTTAAAATTTACTTACAAATTCGAGTGGGCGAGTGGAATTTTACACCCCTGCCTTTCCACCATATCAATATGTGTTATCTAATGATGAAAAGGACATAAAACACCAAATTATCAATATCATATGAGAAGATGTTTTTTATCACATATGCACATGAGGCGGATCGAGATCATTCTGCACATTTGTTAGCTCTGATTAGAGCCTCTGCCCTCTGCTCATGCAGTCTGTAGTATCCAGTCATTCTGTACAGTGAAGACCTTAATCAGATTGTGCAGATGTACAGGCTGATCCAGGGCAAGAGATAAGGGGAGTATCAGAGTAAAGTACCCATATGTTTTGAGCAAATACTCAATTATTTTAAAAGAATTGAGTATTGATACCCAATTGATTTGACAGAATACCCAATCATTTTCAAATGCAAGGGTGAAAATTAAAGTTTCAAGGCGAGAAAAGCACACAATTACTACTTTATATTATGATTACTGCACATAATAGGTGTTTTTATTCTTCATATGACAAATACTACATGTATCATATATTAATAGGGTATAATGAAATACCATGTTTTAAATACCTAAATCAGGCTTTTTTTGTGCTCTTTCTTTCTGTTTTATAAGTTTTATCTAATTAATTTTCATTTTTGAGGATATCTTTATTCAAACTGAAAAATGAATATATGAATTAAGTCATTTTACCCAATTGATTAAATTTTGAGAGGTTAAATACCCAAATGCCCCCTTAAAACATCTGTGGCTCTGCTGATCAGAGCCTTTGTTGTCTGCATATGGGATAACAACCATTTTTCATGACATGACCATGGCTCCAGATAAGAGGGGATATCCAGGTGATATTCTTCTTATTTCTTCATGAAAAAATATGTTGTGAGTACACATTAAAAATGCCTCGGCAAGTCGGTTTTAATGAGTACCCACAACATATTTTTCATGGAGAAATGAGAAAATATAATTACTTTTCTGTGCCTTAACTGGATTTATGACCTGGCTCAGTTATATAGCAACTTAAGTACAAACGGTTTTACTGTCTGATTTTCAAACACTTGGTGTTTTACATTTACCACTTGACAGACAGATTCAGCCGATGACAAACTGATGACAATTTTCTTATTTTTCTTAGAAAATAGGATCTGACACTTCATGCAAATTGTCTCCTAAGGAGGCAATTTGCATAAAGTGTCACATCCTAATTTCTAGAAAAAATAAGAAAAATATTTCAGAATGTCGTCTGCTGAAATTTTTACCCAGCATGCAAAGTGTTAACCCTAGTCCTGCTGAACCCTGATATGTCCTGCCTTTGCAAACAGTGTAGGTCCAGATCAGTTGGCTTCTGAAGAAGCCAACTGATGTGGATCTGCACTGTTTGCTATTAGGTATGTTAATTTATATCAACAATCTGGATCAAGTAATCTGATTGGCTGAAAGTTAGAAATGGGCATGGCATCTTAATTTATTCAGCAGGACAAGGTTTAAGTGCAAGAAAACTTTATTTACACTAAATAATCGGACACCATTACTCCTTACCATATTTGTCCAAAACTTTGAACAAGTTCATTTTATTATCTCTTGTTTTGTCTAAAAACTGCTTGATGAGTGGTTAGTATATACCCAGATCAGATGCCACTGAATGATCTGGGTCTACACTGTTTGCTTAGGCCTGTCTGTCCCAATATGTAGGGTAAATATCGTATGTAGGGTGCATGAATTGCAGTATATTTTATTGAAATCCTCTAAGCAAACATACATGTAGCTGTCTTACAAATCAGCCTGTGAACTCTTGAATTCAAATATTAGCAAACAATAGTATTTTGTAGAATTTTCATTTTTCTTTTCAAATTTTCCCGTAAAAATAGGGCTTGCTGTTTTTCACAAATTGTAGGAAACAGTGTGCAAGAAATATCAAACAAGACAGCATAGGTCTAGATAAAAGTGGGCATCAGGTAAATATTTTTCTTATTTCTCCAGGAAAACATATGTTGTGGTACTCATTAGAAGTGCCTCATTGAGGCACTTCTAATGAGTACCCACAACATATGTTTTCATGGAGAAATAAGAAAAATATCAATACTTTTGGATTGAAAAAAGCATTTTATCAAGGGCTATGAAGACAGTGCAATACAATGCAACCTCCCAACAACAACCCTCCTTTAGGAGTTCACAGACTTGTCTGTTGTAGAGAGCTGGCTGTTGCAGAGAGGTTAAATATATAGGAAAAATGCCAATGAGAAATTAAAAAGTGGTTGCTTGCATAGGTCTAGATAAGAGTGGGTATCAGGTTAGTATTCTTATTTCTTGACGAAAACATATGTACCCACAACTTATGTTTGTGTTGAGAAATAAGAAAAATATAGATACTTTTTGGCTGAAAAAAGCGCCTTGTCAAAAAGAAGCGCCTTGTCAACAATGATGGGTTCTTATAAGGAGGTGGCTGTTATTGAGAGGTGACCATTCATGGTGGTTATATTGTGATTTGTAATACTAATATGTCATGTACATCTGTTGATCTGATAACTTCGCCATCAGTGTATTTAGATGAGTCATAAAACAGTATCAGGCAATAATTTAAACTGTGTTTCTTAGAAAGAAGGACTTGACACTTCTTGCATATTGTCTTTGAAGTAACAGTTTGCATGAAGTGTTAACCTCTTTTTTTGTGTCGCCTGCATAGGGATCATGTTGTCCATCGGTGTTGGCGGCGGCATCGTCGTCGTCATTGGTGTCATCATCACACTTTTTGTTTCCGCTCAATAACTTTTGAAGGGATGTATGGATTTCATTCAAATTTTGCAGAACTTTATATCACTATAAAATACAGGTCAAGTTCGTTATTGGTAATCATCCGTCAAATTTTTGGCTGAGTTATGGCCCTTTTTCGACTTAGTTTATGTTGTTTGTTTCTGCTCAATAACTTTTGAAAGGATGCATTGATTTCGTTCGAACTTTGCAGAACTTTATATCAACGTAAAATACAGGTTAAGTTCAATATTGGTAATAATCCGCCAAATTTTGGTTGAGTTATGGCCATTTTTCGACTTAGTTTTTGTTGGTGTGTTGATATTGGTTTCCGATCAATAACTTTTGCAGGGATGCATTGATTTTATTGAAAGTTTGCAGAAGGATATATCATTGTAAAATACAGGTCAAGTTCAATATTGGTAATTATCCGCAAAATTTTGGCTGAGATATGGCCATTTTTCAACTTAGTTTTTGTTGGTGTGTTGATGTTGGTTTTCGCTCAATAACTTTTGCAGGGATGCATTGATTTTATTCGAAGTTTGCAGAAGGATATATCATTGTAAAATACAGGTGAAGTTCGATATTAATAATCATCCACAAAATTTTGGCTGAGTTATGGCCCTTTTTTTTTACTTTTTGTTGGTGTATTGATATTGGTTTCTGCTCAATAACTTTTGCAGTGACGCATTGATTTTATTGAAAGTTTGCAGAAGGATATATCATTGTAAAATCCAGGTCAAGTTTGATATTGGTAATCATCTGCAAAATTTTGGCCCAGTTATGGCCCTTTATCGACTTAGTTTTTTTTGTTGGGGTAAAATGCAAGGTAAAGATATTGGTTTCCTCTCAATAACTTTTGAAGGGATGCATTGATTTCATTCGAAGTTTGTAGTGAGGGGTTGCCTTTAGGGATAGGAGAGATTATAAGGACCAGTGTTTTTTTCCTTTTTCATATCAAATGGTTGGTGCTTTTAGCAGGCAACACATCTGATTCTCGGAATTCTAGTTCTGAGAAAGATAAGAAGTCATACCTAGAAAGTGCTAATGGTTGTACAGTCCAGGCAGCAGTCACCTAGTGCTAGCACTTTTGTGTAGTGCTAAATGTCCATCTTGTGTAATAATCCATTTCACAAAAACTCTTCATAAAATGGCTATTATCTTGGTCCCTAAGTTTCAATGAATATAAGTTTTATGTTTTTAGATTTGAACTATTTACTACCACACATTTGCATTTCATCACCCATGGTGATCAAAGTGTTGATAAACACTAGATATTCAATGTTTTAAAGCTTTCAGTTACAGGTATTTTCGCCATTTTGTTGTGTCTCGCTGCCTTGCAACTGTCGGCTCAAGGAAGCGCTTTATGTGAGGCAGCTTTGAATATGCCACTTAGCATCATCAAGCACTTTTTAGCAACACACAATTACACAGCCATGTGTCACAAAGTGGATTTACATCATCTTGCGCATGTGCAGTCTCATCCATGGATTTGCTCCCAGTTGAAAAACTCTATAGGATCCAATGATTGTGTTTGTGGACAATGAAGACCTTGATCAGACTGTGCAGATGCCCAGGCTGATCTGGGCCTTTGCTATCTGTACACGCCAGAAGACACATTTTCGCATGACACAGCCCATAAATCGTTTATGCAGAGCACAAACTTTCATACCAGTGCGTAGATTCATTCAGTATGGTATCATTTTGTGATCCTGACCTACCGTATTCAGCCCATTTGCCGCACTGTGCGCTTAGGTTTTTCAAAAGCACTGGGAAAACTTGTAGTAAAATATCCACCTAATAAGGGCACACTTTAAAGAAAGATCAACAAAGGACTTCATAAGGAGTGTATTTAATGATGCTTATGCAATATTATTGTCTGTTTGCTTTATAGAAGCATATGTTGTGGGTACCCGTTTGAATGGCCTCGACTTGTTGAGGCAATTCAAATGAGTACCCACAACATATGTTTTTGTAAAGCAGTAGATAAAAGTACACAGGTTGTAATCTTTTAGATTACTAAATTGCTTGACTGTGTGCTTATAGGAGCATGTGTGGTAATTAGATGGAATATGGTATCTACCATGGTCCAATAACTTTGTCATGCTTTACACAAATTTTTGACTTGTTCATAATACAAATGCAAATGGGTGAGACATGGCCTTCCGTGGAATTCTTGTTGTTAGAACTAATTAAGAATACTTTAAGAATGTCTGTTTCTAAACTATGCTTTACCTATCCTTGAAGGTTTTAACACTAAAGTATTCTGGGTAAAAACGTCAGCAGATTATATTTTGAAAATTTTTTTCTCAGAATTTAGGCATTGACATTTTGTGCAGATTGTATCCTTTGGAGACATTTTGCATGAAATGTCAAAGCCTATTTTCTGGGAAAACAAAGAAAATATATTAATTTGTCATCTGCTGAATTTGCCAAGAGAGTGGTAAAGAATTACATCCATGACAAACATAGATAATTTATGATGGATAAAAAAGAAAAATGACCCTAACCCCAAACTATAATCTGATGTTGCTGTTTTTGTTTGTGTTGAGGTTTTACGGCCCAGTCAACCCAATGGGGTCATGTCGAGCGCGGTCAGTTTACCTAACCACACGTTTACTGGGCAGGCTTAGTCCTCTAAGCGGTTAACCAGTACTGTGCACATTCTTTTGCCAGAAACTGACAACTGCCCTTCTTGAATCAGCGGAAGGGAGAGAATGACCGTAGAAAATATTTCATGATCAATCTCCACGAAAGAATGTTGCCGACCTCGGTGGGGGTTGAACCCGCGACCTCCTGGTCTCCAGTCGGACGGCGCATCCAACTGAGCCACCGAGGCCGGCAATGTTGCTGTTACTCAGTGGATAACCTCATGTCATAAAAATGATATGACCACACATTACATAACACTTGCAATTGGTTACTGGCATGTAACATCATGATACCGATTGTGATAACATTATGTTTTCTGTTGAAAAATGGTTCAACTTCTAAGGCCATAAAATTCAGTTTAACCCTTAAAGGGCCAATCACAATTGCAGCAGACGACATTTTGAAATATTTTTTTTTTTGATTTTTCAAAGAAAACAAGTCTTGATTATTCATTTGAATCGTCTGCTTGGCAGACGGTTCACATGAAATATCAAGACTTGTTTTCTTTGAACAATTAAAAAAAATAAAAATAAAATGTTGTCTGCTACAAATTTTGCTTGGCACTTTACGAGTTTAAAGTCATGATAAATAGAATCTTACTTTAGTGGTCATTTCTTACGGAATTTATGGAACTTGTCAAAGATCTTTTCATAAATTTTATGTAAAAATGACCACAAATGTATGATCTTCTGCTTGTCTGTTTCAGATTCACTGAAGGTCCAATTGTTGATGAGAATGTAACACAAGCTCTGCGCAGCCCAAGTCGTCTTGGTTACACTGAGGAGATATCTGCTGCCACTGAGAGAAGTTTAACTGAAAACGGATCTCAAGATTCCACTCGAGACAATTTCCGATTGCTAGACCTTGAGAAAAGCACTCAAGAACAGGAGAGCTCCCTGCTTGACTCAGATCGTAAACGTTTAGTTACTAAAGATACTGCACAGCAGACAGATTCTATCACACGCCTTTCTGCCACTGGTACCCCGCTTCAAATAGATCTTAATCCCAAGCCTGTGAAAGAATATGTTTCATCTCGTAAAGTTTTGAATGACATAGGATTAAGCCCTAAACATCCATTTGAAAAAACTGTGTTCTACGTAAAATCTGTCCCAGGAGAAGAGCTTACTAAAACGAAAGAAGAGTTAGCAAAAGGAGATCACTGTGGTATAACTAAAGTGTTAGATAAACCAATTAGTTCTGCACGAGTCAAACAAGCAGATTCTCAATCTACAAGAAAAGAGCGCATTGACTCTGGTTACATAAGTCGACAGGAAACTGTGCGTGTAGCACCTCAGTCAGCAAAAAGTGTGTCAACTACACTGCCATCGGAGGGACTGAAATCTAGCAATATGAGTTTATATGGCACCGAAGTCTACTCACCACCCTCATCTTCAAGGAAACAGGAGAAGGAGGACCTGCAAAAGCTGAATGAAAGATTTACAGCCTACATACAGAAAATACGGCAACAGAATGATCAGAATGTCCGAATTGATGCAAACTTGTTCATGCAGCAGACGAGAATTCTGGAGGAAGAAGTCGCAAACTTGAAGACAATGTATGAACGGGAACTGGATGCTATCAGGTGAGATCAGTCATAGGAATATAAAATAACTCCAGATAAGAGGAGGTATCAAATAAATATTTTATTTCTCCACAAGAACATGTGTTGTGGGTACTCATTTGAAGAGCATAGGTGCGGTGCTTCTAATGATTACCCATAACACATGTTTTCTTGGAGAAGTAAGAAACTATCTGGTGCTGTGATAATGAGTGTTAACTCTTTCTCCAGTAGTGGCGACTTCTGTCATCTGCTGATAATCTTTGCAAACAGTTTGGACCCAGATCAGGCCCAACAAAATGTCGGGCCTGATCTGGATCCAAACTGTTTGACATTCTGATGGTATTCCTGAAGATTTTTTTGAAAAAGTTAATTTTAGAAAAAAAAATCCACAGATGACAAAAAAGCATGCAAAATTACTCAGCATGCAAACAGATAAAAAAAGACTGGTATCCTGATAAACATTTTTCTTGTAATGGGCTTTGTTAAGGAGAATTTCATTCTGGGATAATTCTTCTTATTTCTCCATAAAAAATTTATGTTATGGCTACTTATAAGAAGTGCCTCACCGAAGTACTTCTAATGAGTACCCACAATGTATGTTTCCTGTGGGGAACTGGCGGAAATTATCCCAGAATTATCATCAAATATTCCGCCTTAACAAATACTATACTTTTTTTGTCTCCTCATAGGTCTAGATAAGAGTGGGTATCAGGTAAATATTTTTCTTATTTGTCCGTGAAAACATATGTTGTGGGTACTCATTAGAAGGGCCTCAATGAGGTGCTTCTAATGAGTACTCACAACATATGTTTTCATGGAGAATTAAGAAAAATACTAATATTTTTTTATTGAAAAAAGCATCTTATTAAGAGCTATGTCTCCTTGTCAGTTGAAGAGGTACAAACTGTTTTCAGTTCAGATCCGTTAGCTTTAGTGTTGGTGTCATGTGACAGTTTCATGTGTGCATTGGGATCTCTTGAACTCACTGGTTAGTGGATTTTCATCAAACTTGCAGGGTACATCATAGGGACAAGCTCTAGAGCTGATTAAATTTTGGTGACATTGACATCATTTGCAAGGCCAACACAGGACAAATAGTGTCAAATTTATGTCAGATTTATCTTAAAATTCTCAGTATAACACACGAGTACCCACAACACATGTTATTGTGTAGAAAAATATGAAGATAATCAACACTTTTTAGTTGAAAAGGTGTCTCATCTAGGGTTATGATCCATAAAATTTTAACTGTTTGCATGCTGAGTAATTTTGCATGCTTTTTCATCATCTGTGTTTTTTTTTGTTTTTTTTTTACAATTATTTTTTGTTTAAAAAAAAAAAAGCTTTCAGGAATACCATCAGTGTCAAACAATTTGGATCCCGATCAGGCCCGACATTTTGTCGGGCCTGATCTGGATCCAAACTATTTGCAAAGGTTATCATCATATCATCATATCATAATCGGATTTTTGATTAACGTGCAGGTACAGGGGCAACATCCACATCAGTGGGCCCCCTTCCAGATAGCTGGCTTGCTGCACGCATGGCAGATCTCACACCAGATCTCCAGGTATGTCTATCATGAGGGTTGATAGCAGAGAGCTTCCACTCTCTGCAATCCCTCTCTGTCAGCTGCTTCCATGTCATTTTGGGCCTCCCAGGCCCACGCTTTCCATCAACCTGTATGTCAAAGTCTGTCTTGACTGCACCATTGGAGCATTCCACATGTCCATACCATCGGAGTCTTCTCTCCTTCAGAATGAGGTCCAGATCCTCAATGCCAAGCCGCACAAGTAGCTCATTGGACCTGGTGGTGACAATGTCTTGCGGCCTGACATTGCAGATCTGTCTGGTCATTGCCCTGTCATTTCGCTGCAGACGCTGGAGGTTCGGCTTTGTCAATGGCCAAGTCTCACTGGCATGGAGCATTGCGCTCCGCACACGAGCTGTACACATGGCCACGTGTTTTGAAAGCGAGGTGGCGTGAAGAGAGGACTGGTAGCAGCTCTTCAGCAGATAACAAAAGTCACCACTAGCAGGAAAAGAGTTAAAGGAACTTGCAGTATGAGATGCAGCCTCTGTATATTTCGTCTGTCTGTCCATCTATAATTCCATTATAATTTGTTTCTGGAATATAACTCAAAACTCATTTATATACCAGATTGAAACTGTACATATTCAAATCAATGTGCAGAGTAAAACAGCTGTGACATATGCTGTACCCACAACACACATTTATGTGGAGAAATAAGAGAAAAAACAAATATCTTTTGGTGAAGAAAGTGTCTTACCTGGAGCTATGCATACTCTTAACCCTTGTCCTGGCAAATAAATTAAGATGCCACTCGCATTTCTAATTTTCAGCCAATCAGATTACTTGATGCAGGTTTTTGATAGAAATTCACATATTTAATGACAAACAGTGCAGATCCAGATCAGTTGGCTTCTTCAGAAGCCAACTGATCTGGATCTACACTGTTTGCAAAGGCAGGACATATCCGGGTTCAGCAGGACAAGGTTTAAATGTGACCAACCCTACTGGTCTTCATACCTGATAATGTGCCTAAAAAGTAGTGTTGTACAAGCATATCTGAAATGAAAATCATTACCGATTATCAGACAGCCCCAATCGATTGATTGTCAATAGTACTATTGAAATCTTATGATCTGCTGTATTTACTCAAGTGTTTGGACAACTCAACCCCGTACCATTCTTGTTCTAAAATTTGAACCAGTACAATTTTCTACCAGATGTTGTGTCTAAACATAGCTGGATCAGTGGCAAAGAATATAGACCCTATGAGATGCCATATTCTGCGGCTTCTCATCTGGGTCTACATGGTTTGCTCATGCCTATCTGTTCAAATATATACTGTAAATACAATACTTGTGTATATAGAAGTAGGGTACTGAATTCTACATCCCAAGGACTTGTAAAGGTGATGAATGGTAAGGTCAGATTCAGATACAGAAGCTGACTCAGTGTGTATTGGTAGATCTTCTTCCAAGTTCAAATGTTTATCATTCAAAAGTTCTCTTTTGTTCAAAATCATAAATACAAAAGGGGATTCAGAAGAATTTTAACCGAAGACAGTTCAGTCACATCACCTACAAGCATCTGTCCCAAGTGGGTCGGGAACTAATGACAGTGACACTTCCTTACCATTACTTGCATAAGTTTTGTAACACAAAACACAAATGGCTATTCACATATTGAGGTTTTCACGGGAACCAAAAATAGTCCCAGGCTTTGGTCTTTCAAGGCTAGGGTAACATTGTCGGACACCTTTGACACTGAATGTGTATTATCTGAGTTATCTCCCTTTGATTGGCTGAAAGGCTACTATTGAACCCAATTTTACCAAAATAATCCAACACGGGTTTCCTTGGAAAACCATGTTCGAGCAGTTGGTGGTGACAATGTTCATGCAGTTGTCACTGAATTATGGTTCGGCGACAAATGTTTGATAGTTGGTGACTATCCAAACAACACTACTAAATTACAGGTTGACTAGCTGGCAAACAATGTAGAACTTGATCAAACTCCTTATTTTAACAAACCCAATAGGCTTAGAATCTACCTCATAATTTCATAGCTCTAGTTAAGGCGCTTTTTTCAGTCCAAAAGTATTGATATTTTTCTTATTTGTCCACAAAAACATATGTTGTGGGTACTCATTAGAAGCACCTCACCGAGGCGCTTCTAATGAGTACCCACAACATGTTTTCATGGACAAATAAGAAAAATACTGACCTGATATCCACTCTTATCTAGACCTATGTAATTTGTCTAAAATCTGTTGCTTGACTGGCAGATAGTGAAGATCAGATTTAACTGCTCTTCAGGTGCTATTAGATCTGCATCTGTAGTATTTGCTTAGGCCCCACTATCTGAATACATAGGGTAATTAGGAAATATATGCAATTTTGAAACTCCTTTTGATGTTACCATACTTGAAAAAATAGAAGGGGTCCATTTGACTTGCTGATGATCTGTCCAGTGCATGCTGAAGACTGAATGACAAACATTGAAGAACATGATGATTGAACAGCTCATTGGCTAAAGAATAGTCATTAAAGGTAAAGGTGATGCATAGCTTTGTGTCTGTAGGGACAGAGAGCCCACTAGTAGCTGTGTCTTGGGCTACAGCATAGGGAAAGGTGGGGTCAAATCCTCTCCTTTCAACCTTTGCTTCAAGGGTATCCATTCACTGCTGGGTGAACAGAGAGAATTTTTCAGTTAGCTGGGCTAACTGAAAAACTCTCTCTGTTCATCCAGCACTACCATCAGCACCGACAAATGCTTTATCCACTTGGCAACAGTGCTTTAATTTCTTAAAATATAAATCTTCACATGTTTCAGACATGAGCTAGACGCAACCGGCCGAGAGAAGAATAATTATCAGATACAGTGTCAGAAAAACAAAGACAATGCAATAGATCTTGAAAGCAGGTAAGATTTTCGCCTGTGTCAGCTGAAAAGGAGTTTTGCTCATATACAAATGAGCCATGGCAAAAATAATGTGTCTTTGGACATATGCCCACAGGGAAGACTGGTTTCACAGCTCCAGAGAAGGGGGCTATCAGAAAAATATTTTTCTTAATCTGCAATTTCGGATCATGTTCTGTGATAGCTGTAGTTTTCTCCAGAAAATAGGGTTTGGCATTTCATAATGATTATCTCCTAAGGAGACAATTTGTATGAAATGCCAAATTTTCAGTTAAAAGAATATGCACAAGTACTGGTGAACTGCTTAGGAGACTAATCCTGCCCAATATAGGTGTGGTAGGTATCTGACTCACAGGACATGACCTTAATAGTGTTGACTGGGCCGTAAAACCAATTCAAGTGCCAAATTCTATTTTCTTCTATGGAGACAACTTTTATGAAATGCCAAACCCTATGTGCACAATACTGGTTAACCGCTTAGAGGACTAAGCCTGCCCAGTAAACGTGTGGTTAGGTAAACTGACCGCGCTCGACATGACCCTATTGGGTTGACTGGGCCGTAAAACCTCAACAACACAAACAAAATTTTCTTGAAAAATGAATAAGATAGATAAGAAAACTATATGTATTTTAAAATGTTATTTGCTGAGAAGCATCTGTGTGGTAAAGCAGTTGGGTCTCCTGACTGTGGATCACATGGTCCCGCATTTAAATCCCACATAGCTACAGATAAGAGGGGGCATCCAAATAATATTTTTCTTATTTCTTGACGAATACATATGTTGTGGGTACTCGTTAGAAGCGCCTTGCCAAGGCGTTTCTAATGAGTACCCACGACATATATTTTTATTGAGAAATAAGAAAGATATCAGCATTTTCCAGATGAAAAAAGCGCCTTATCTGTTGCTATGATCCCATGTGAGGCAGAATGCCTCTTATGAGTTTATGGCACTCCGTTGCACAGAGCCTCTCATTATCACCTCTACATCATCTTGATATGATTAAAATAATGTTGAAAGAGACATAGAACTCCATCATTGTCATTTTATCATTTGCTGAAAATTTACTCAGCATGCTAGATGTTAATGTAAGCCATGACTTACCTTGTCTCATGTGAGGGTTTTACATTAGAGATCCTTGTTGTCACAGGTCATTTCTGTTGGCATATGATATTATCTTTATCATAAATTTGCTATAAAATATTTTATTTTTTTTGAAGATGTGATACAACCCTGATATCTGTGTGGGTATCATGTTAGCTAAGGCAAACTTCCTGTTTGCTTCGCCACTCAGTCATCCGGCATTTGCAGTTATTCATTTTAATGTTTATATAGTTAAAAAACAATATGAATTCATGAAAGAAATGCACAAAATTTAAGGAAAATATGGGTGAACTGACTGGCTGCTAGATCTTGATGATATTATAGAGAAAAGAAATCAGCTGGCGTAAGACTTCACCAAAACTGGACCGTCACACGTAAACAGATCAGACAAAGGGGCATTGGATATAGTTATAAGATTGTTTTTACAAAAAATGTTGGCAAGGGCTATGATATGAAAAATGCCATGTGATCTATGTTCAGCTATATCAGTATGCATCACTGAAGAATTGTTAGAAATAGTTTCTACTTAGTGCTTAGCATTCTGGGTAAAAATATCTTAATTTATTGTTAGCGGTGATATCAGCGTATATCTGGTGAAAATAAAAGTGGTATCAATCACAAGTGAATTGATATCGTATCATTTCACTAGTGACTGATACGATTTATATTTTCACTCCTCGCTTTGGAAGACTTCGTTTTTTTTTCATTGTTTCAGAAGTGGATGTTACCTCCACTTCAGATCTTTGAACACCTCTAACTTCTTTGTTTCCGAACTAAACTATCAAGTGTTGGTATGCATTTTCTTAGTTAGAATGTAAGGAACATTTTGGTATAAAGATTATTTTGATTTGTCGAAACTTTTTGTTTTTGTCTCTCCAGCGTTTCACATGTTTAGCACTGAACGTCGATGCCATGACGTTCATGCTTTGTTTGGTGATGTACGTTAGTTATGACGTCAAAAACACGCATTGGCATGTAAACAATAAAATAAAAAGAAAATTTACTTTTTTTCAGTGAATACCATAAAAATTTTCGTCTCGTGTAATGAAAACATTCAAATTTTCACTCCTGCATCGCACTCGTGAAAATACTGATGTTTTCATTACACTCGATGACAATATTTATAGTATTCACAGCAAAAGAGTAAATATCCTCTATTTATTTTTCCCAGTAAATAGGCTTTAATATTTCATGCAAATTGTCTCCTTTGAAAATAATTGACTGTTCATGCATATTGTCTCCAACTCCAAAATTTGTATGAAAGGTCAATTATTTTCTGAAAAAAAATAAGTAGTTTTTTGTCTGTGATATTTGCCCAGAGAGTGGTAAAGTTTAATAACATATTCATAGTTATTGTTTACAAATTTAAGCATTTTTATATCATCAGATTGTCAGTGGAGACTGACAAAAATCGACGACTAATGGATGACCTCAATCTGGCACAGAGGCGCATCTCGAACCTTGAGACAGAGGTGTTGGAGATGCGGCAAGCAGGAGATGGTCGAATAGACTTCCAGAATCTACAGCGAGAGTATGATAAAATATTGAGGGAGAATCATGATTTAAAACACAGGTTAGTCGTAGTGTATTCCCAGGTGTAAAAACAAATCCTCAGTAATGAAAAAACAGCAATACAAATAAGATATTTAGGGAATAGCTGAGATTCAAACTTGCAACCTCTGGATCTGCAGGCAGCTGTAGCAGGGTCCCACTGTATTTCCAAACTGGGGTTAAAATCTGCTCTGTTTTCTTATTTTTGTACTCCCAATGTATGGCAGCATCACCCAGGGAAACCCGATATCGGGATATCGGAGGTTGCGAGATTTCGGAGGTAAACAAATGATGTCACCCAGCGACAGGGTATGTACTTATCCATTTTTGATAGCTTATATCTTAATCATTTGATAAAAAAGCTGAGTTGCTCGTTCCAGAGACATAATAATGAATATGTTAAAGCAAATATTTTCTTTCTCAGCTACTTTGTGGAGGTGAAAACGGCATTTGAACCATGATGATCTATTTTTCATCTCATGTTTTGCCTTTTCGATGGCTATCAGCCCGATCATGGTAAATGACATGTTGGTTTATTTTTGCCCAAGGATGGACTGATCTTTTCTTCGACTGTCTTCATAGTTGTTTCAGTTTATCAAGAAAAAATAACGCCTCCGGATGAAATTTAAAGCAAGTACTAGCGAAATTTTGGATAACGGAATATTCGGAGGTACATTGACACATGATGCTGTGGATCTCGGAGGGACTGTTGCTGGATTTCGGAGATATAAAATTGATGGAGTGAGTTCTGTCTAAAAAAGCAATATAAATTAAAACCTGCTCGTACAATTTGGTGCTAAGCCTGTGTGCAAATACTAGTGTCTCTTTTTGTAGCAATATTAATAGGGTTTTATTGGTTTGAAGGAGAGTTTTATGTAATAATATTACTAGAACCAATGCCATTATGTTTAAGAACTTATATGCAATAAAACAGCTTTTCGCTGCAAAAATGATGTTCTGTATGTGAAACGTGATATTTTGAAACCTAAGTTTTGATTGAAATGTTGATTTTTGGAAACTCGTAAGAACCTCAGCGCCGATGTGGTGCCAACGAGTGCCATCGGATCAGAAATAATAAACGTAACGTTACTACTGTAAATCTATGATACATCAATTATTTATAGCAATATCCCAACTCGGCACAATATTCACCAATATCAGTATAAAAACTCTATAATAAAGTTAACAACAGGTGCTTATTCGTCCATCGGGCTGACATTTGTATATCTAATTACAAGAATCTATCTATTTTCTTATACTGAGTCGTTCATATTTGACCATCACCTGTGTTAGGTGGGTTGCTTAGTTTAGAATTTAGCGACAACAAATAATAATAATAATAATAATAATCACACGATGAGCTCTTAAAAATGTTTACAATCTGTTAAGAAGCATACCTCTGAGTCCCAGTCTATACCATACGGGCTTTCAACTCCTCTGTTGTTTACAAATCTTTACGGACAGTCCGCTTATCTAGGCTTTTAAGCAGCAGCCAGAAAAATTACACATTCCCCTGTAATCCCATTTTACTAATATAAGTGAGATTTGCAAGGGGTCTTCACCGCATAAATTTGCTAGCGTGATATAATAATTATATGAGTTGTATCGAGTTGTATCGAGGAACCCTTTTTCATTTTCATTTGCTATCAATAGAAAACATTGCAGATTTTGTAATGTATTCTTCCATACGTGCGTGCGTGCGTGTGTGTGTGGTGATGGTTGGGGATGGGGTGGACAAATTTATTCAAAATCAAGCAAATGGGGGTGGGGGGGGGGGGGGAGAGTTCGTGAACGTAGCCCCATTGTGGACAAATTATTTAAAAAATCAAGCAGATTTTAATCGAAAACACAGGTTACACCGCTAATTTTCGCCTCTAAATCGACATTTTCTGAGCATTTGCACGCCTCCATACGGTCACACATCCCCATTTCAAAACCCACGGGCCTGGGTTTTTAAGCCTAAATTAAATGTAAGTGAAAAATCCATGGAGTGTCTGACCTACCAAACAATGAAACGAGACCTATACCCCTTTCGGGCCAATTATTTTAAAAATCATGCAGGTTTGGCCTTAAAATCATTTTACATTCCTTAATTTTGCAGCCCCCATCGGCGTTTTGTTGGCATCTGTGCCTCCTCTAAGAATAGCCAATAATTCACACACCCGCCCCTTCCATTTCAAAAGTCTGTGTATAGGCCTGGAAACTCACCAAAGGCACAAAACGTTGTGATGAACAAATATGAAAACACGCAGAATGAAATTTTCATGTCTTAAAAAATACAAACTTTTCAGAAAGAAAACTGTTAATTTTCGTATTATTATTTTATTTTTTTTCCATCGAGGCGGTTCTAACAATAACCCGCAACCTATGTTTTTGAGCAGAAACGACGTGGTTCTTAAGCGTACCTCAATACATATTTTAGAGCAGAAACAAGGAAAAAAGAAAAAGATTTATAGCCCTGCAATCCCCACTTATTCTATGTGAAGTCGTGTTTGTTACCGGGGTTTTCATCACCAAGGCTGGTTATCTTGATGTTTTATCTTGATAAGTTTATGGCACATTATTTCATTTATTCTTTGCCAGTCAGCATAAATGCTTTGTTCACTTGCTACATGCCACTCCTGACGATTCAGGTAATCGTCTTCAAGATACTAAACCAGGCAAGATCACGTTTCAGAAAAGATGTTGCCGTTTTAAGAAGAACACACAATTTCCTTTCCACCGATATCTCGTTAACCAATATAAATCTGTCCTCCGACATCCCTGCATCATACCTCCGTCATCCTGTTACCAATAAATATAACAACAACCCTAAAGAAATATAAAAAATCTCCAACTTCAGTATTTTTTTCACATCTGCTATTTCTTGTATAATTTATAGAAATGTTCTAGATTATACAGACATACATACTAAATGAAAAAGCTTTACAGGATAAAAGCTATAAACAATTGAAAATGGAACTTGGGTGAAAAACAATGAAATTTCCTTTTCAAACGTGATTTTGAATAAATAGGAGGATACTTTATATTGAAATTCCATTTTCATATATTAAGCTATTCAACTGAGAAAATATAGGTTACGTTGCTTATCCTCCAGAAACACTTTTTTGATCATTAAAAGAGGATAAGTACATACACTGTCGCTGGATGACATCATTTGTTTACCTCCGAAATCTCGCAACCTCCGATATCCCGATATCGGGTTTCCCTGGGTGAGCATATACTCTTCAATTTCTGGGATTCAAGGCAAATTTTGGTGGTAAAACAACCCTGTGCAGAGGATAAATGGGAATTTTGGGTAGTACCTCTGACTGCAGATCGAGGTTTTGCAAATTCAAATCCCAGCTCAGCCATGTAACTTTTGTAGAGAAATGAAATCATTTCTAGGTTTATTCTTCACCTTCCTCTGAGTCAAGAAAGGCAGTTGTCAGCTACTGGAGACAGTATGTGCACAAACGCTGGTTAACAGCTTAGATGACTAAGCCTGCTCAGAAAAAGTGTGAGTAGGTTAAATGACCAGCTCAACATAACCTTCAGGGTCCGGTTGTTCAAAGCGTCGTTAGCTTAACGAGCTCGTTAAGGGTCATTTCGTTAACTGTTTTAGCGGATTCAATACACAATATTCTAATATTTTTTGCTGAAAAAATGTGAGTAGCTTTTGCACTGCAAAAGCTACTCACATTTTTTCAGCAAAAAATATCAGAATATTTGCGTATCACTCGATGTAAATTTTAACGAATCGTTAACTAACGACATCGTTAGCTTTGAACAACTGGGCCCTGAGCGTTAACTGGATCATAAAACTACTACGGTCATTATCTCCCTTCCGCTGATTCAAGAAGGGTAGTTGTCAGTTTATGGCAAAAGAATGTGCATGTTACTGTTTAACCGCTTAGTTCTTAGAGGACTAAGCCTGCCCATTAAAAGTGTGGTTAGGTAAACTGACCACGCTCGAGATGACCCCTTTGGGTTGACTGGGCAGTAAAACCTCAACACAAACAAAGAAACAAAAAATTCCTAATTCAGACTGAAATTTTCATGGACATATAATTGAGACATAACAAAGAACCGATTAGATTTGGTGACCTTGACCTAATTTTCTGAAAATTCACGCTTGGGGGACATCTGTTTTCTCTAAAAACATTGTTCTTGTGCCACATTTTTCACAGAAAAGCATCATTAAGTAATATTAACCCTAGTCCTTCTGAAGAAGCCAACTGATTTGGATCTGCACTGTTTGCCATTAAGTATGTGAATTTATAGCAACAATCCAGATCAAGTAATCTGATTGGTTGAAAATTAGAAGTGGGTGTGGCATCTTAATTAGCAGGACTAGGGTTAACATTAAAATCATATGAGCCACAACATCAGAAAACTTAACATCAGATGTGCGCCCAACAAATGTTCAAGTCAGCTTGCGCATTTGTACAGTCTGATCAGTCTTTGTTGTTCACATGAAGAAACTTTGCATCATATGCTATCCAAAATGTGCCCAGTAGAGATCCTGATCAGACTGCATGAATGCACAGCCTGATCTGAATCTTCACTGGGTGGACATGTCTAAAGTTATGTTTTCTGACATCGCAGCTCATTTAATTGCTGCACATCACGAAAACATGCCTATATAATTTTGACCCCCTTAAACCCCACCTTTATACAGTAAAACAGGGGTTTACAGGGGTATATATTATTTTCTTATTTTTGCTCAAAAACATAGATTGTGAGTACTCATTAGAACTGCCTTGCCAAGGGGGTTCTTACAAGTACCACAATCTATGTTTTGAGCAGGAATATGAAAAGTATCAGAATTTTTTATCTGAAAATTTTCCTTTTTTGATTTTAAAATTTTCAATATATTTGAATAGGCCTGTTTTCATAATTAATTATAGCTTGACATTTCATGTGAAAATTATGCTAAGTAGATTCATATGAAATGTCAAGCCTTATTTTCTAGTAAAAACAAAATAAACAAAAATAAGAATTTTGAATGTTGTCTGCTACAATTTTGGGCCTTCAATGCCAGCATATGTTATAACTGCCCAATTTAGCATGTTATCCCTCATTTGCTTAGGGTATCATTTCTGATGAAATTCAAGAAAGTGGGTTTTTGTTGTGCATAAAGAAGAAAACGTACTGAGCTGCTGAAAACTGGAATATCAAGACAAATTTTTTCTTATTTGTCCATGAAAACATACCTTGTGGTACTACTTATAAGCACCTTTCCGAGGTGCCTCTAATGAGTTCTGATAACATAATTTCATAGAAAAATAAGAAATATATCAATACTTTTTGGTTGAAAAATGCGACTTATCCTAAGCTATGACACGATCAAGGCCCAGTCGTTCAAAGCATCGTTGGCTTAACAAGCTAGTTAATGACAAACCTGTTAACTGTTGTAGCTAAGGTATTTTCAAATACATTGATTTTTTGCTGCAAAAATGTGAGTACTTTTTGCAATGCAAAAGCTGCTAATTTTTTCAGCGAAACATATCAATGTATTTGCCATGTTTCAAGAAAGAAATTTTAACGTCATGTTAGCTTACAACTTCCGTAAGTTTTGAATAACTGGGCCCAGTATGCCTATCCTCATAGTAACAACTTAACCTGTATCCTGTACATAGCTCCAGATTAAGTAGTTTCAGCTGAAAATTAAAAACATACATTGTCGGTACTCATTAGAAGAGCCTCGATGAGGCACTTCTAATACCGCATTCGACCTAATTACCGCACTGTGCGCTTAGATTTTTCAAGATTACTGAAAAACTTGCAGTAAAATATTCACCTAATAAGGGCACATTTGGAAGAAAGATCATGAGGAGTGCATTAAATGATGCTTATGCGATATTATTTTCTGATTTTCTTTATAAAAGCATATGTTGTGGGTACTCGTTTGAATTGCCTCGACTTGTCGAGGCAATTCAAACGAGTACCGACAGCATATACTTTTATAAAGAAGTAGATAAAAGTACACTAGCTGTAATCTAAAGACTACTAAATTGCTTGACTGTGCGCTTACAGGAGCATGTGCAGTAATTAGGTTGATTACGGTATGTATTCACAAGGTATGTTTTAGTGGAGAAGCAAAGAAAAAATTATCCTGATACTCTTTCTTATCAAGAGCTATACCTTGTATATTATTTTCAGACAAGAGCAAGAATCACTTCTACGTACCGAAGCGGATGACCACTGTCACTCACTGACTAAGAAAATGGAATTTAACGATCAGGTTCATGCCCAGCAGATAGCAGAATTACGAGAAAGACTTGAACAGTCAGCAGCAACAGTGATCAGTCTGGAGTCATGTGTTCGAGACCTGACAAAGACCGATATGTCAATCCCACAGGTGTTACAGCAGGTTAGAGACAATTCAGAAATGGAGTTGAGAAGATACCAGATGGAGTCAGAAGAACAGTACAACCGAAATGTAAGAACATTAACACATAAACAGGAACCTCTTTAACCCTCGTCCTGGGGTGGTCGGGTGGTGGGAAGGTGCTGTGTATCTTACATCACCGGGGCGTCCAACTGATATTAGCTTACAGTTGGGCAAGGCCTGCTATCCTTGTAGTGGGTAAGGGTAGAGGGGGAATGTTTTTATTTCTTCTGTTTCTTCACTTTCATTCATGTTCCTCTTTCTTCCCTGTCCCTCTCTTTCATCTCCTCTACTCTCTCTTCTATCTCTTTTCTCCCTTTCTCTGGGAGACGACACAAAATGACCCATAAGGGTTGACGTGTCGTTAAACCCCAACACAATCAAAAACCCTCGTCCTGCTGAATAAATTAAGATGCCATGCCCTTTTCTAATTTTCAGCCAATCAGATTACTTGATCCAAGTTGTCGATACAAATTCAAATACTGAATGGCAAACAGTGCAGATCCAGATCAGTTGGCTTCTTTAGAAGCCAACTGATCTGGATCTACACTGTTTGCAAAGGCAGGGCATATCCGGGTTCAGCAGGACAAGGGTTAAAACATGGTGAAGGGTCTAGGTGGTGAAGTAGTTAGCCTTCATGACTATGGATCACAAGATCTCAGGTTTGAATCTCGCTGGAGGTAGAATTCAGCTTATGACTGTATGGCGCTTTATTGCACAGAGCCTTTCATTGTCACCCTTCCGTCATCTCGATATGACTTAAATTGTGTTGAAAGGGATGTAAAACACCAAATTATCTTTATGACATGGGACTTTATGACACAGCTTGGGATATTCCGATTTAATATGGCTCAGAGATACATTTCAAAATATTGGTAAAGAGGTGTTAGTGATGTTTTAAAGATGACCAATGTCAATGCCAAGTACACAGTAGCAGCTTTATGACACGATTCATAATAGCATGGCTTTGGATATAAGGCAGTTTAAAGATGGTTTTATGTGACTGGGTGGTTTATATGTCATGTGTCTGGGCATGATATTTCAGTGAGCCAGCACTCTAAAAGCCCTGCTACAGCTTGATGTGACTGAAAGGTTAAAGTGACGTAAAACCCGAATTAAACAAAACCTGTGCTTTGGGACTTAGAGACTTGGGCAAATGGTGAAGACACAGATCAGACACCATTTTCTGCACATTTTATCACTCATCCAGCAATTTTTTAGATATATCAACTTCTTTAAAAATGTGTATGGTAAAGAGTTAAGATATCCCAGTATTTAGGGTATGTATTGTGATAGAATTGATTTTAATTTACTTAACACTTGTCGCTGAATAAATTAAGAAGCCAGACCTATTTCTAATTTTCAGCCAGTCAGATTACTTGATCAAGGTTGTTGTTATAGATTCACATACTTAATGGCAAACACTGCAGATCCAGATCAGTTGGCTTCTTCAGAAGCCAACTGATCTGCATCGACACTGTTTGCTAAGACAGGGCATGTCGTGTTCAGCAAGAGAAGGGTTAATCATAGAATAAGGGTGGTAAGGTTTATAAGACTGACAAAATCTTTCATCTTTTATTGTATGCTATGGAGTAAGGGAGGCAATTGTTTTATATGGCCAATAAAACACATTACCCATTTAAGACTAAATAAACTCCCCTACATTATATAGTGGAATTGTCCAATTTCAATTTAAAGTATGTCAGGCTATGTGATTTAGATATTCCTAGAGATAAATGGCTAAACTGTTTGCAAAACAGTGGAGACCCTGATCAGATGCTGCATTCTGCAGTGTCTGATCTGTGTCTGTACTGTTTGCCAATGCCCTTTTTATGGGATGCAAGGCATAAATGGGTTAATGTTGTAAGCTATGTAATAAGGGAGGTAACTTTTATACAAGACAGACAAAATCTTTGTCTTTATTGTATGCCTTGGAATAAGGGAGACAACTGTTTCATATAGCCAATGAAGCACATAACTCTTTCAGCCCTGCAGACCAAAAGACGGTGTACAGACAGATGAGATGGCTTGTAGCAAGCTGTCTCATCTGGATCTGCACTGTTTGCCATTCTGGGCCCAATTGTTCAAAACTAAGGATGTCGTTAGTTAACGTATCGTTAAAACTTTGATCACTAAATATGGCATATATGCTAATATTTTTGCTGGAAAAATGTGAGTTGCAAAAGCTACTCACATTTTTTCAGCAAAAATAACCTGTGAATTAGATATTGTACTTACTAGAACAGTTAACATTTTGACCACTAACGAGCTTGTTAAGCTAACGATGCTTTGAACAACTGGACCCTGTTTTTTTTTTTTTTTTTTTTTTGAATGGCCCCTCCAGTGGCAACAGTGGATATACAGTTGACTCTCGTTATCTCGACCTCGCTTATCTCGAATAACCGCTTATCTCGAAGTGAAAATCTGGTCCCTGCCTATACATGAAAACCGAACAACAGATGGAAAATATTGTAGAAAAGAGGAGAAATTGCTCCTAAGGAGCAATTTCTCCTCTTTTCCACAATATTTTCAATATATCTCTAACTTCAAAAGTCCAATTACCTATCAGTTTGTTAAATGTGGTTAATCAAATTATTTTTTCCTCAATTCTGCAAACCTGATATGTCGAACTACGGATATCTCGAAGTATTTCAGAGAGTCCCTTGGAATTCGAGATAACGAGAGTCGACTGTACCTAAATACACAGGTAGAAGAGTCTTCTTCAGACATTGGTTGCTCAGTCGGATGTGTGTCCAGCTGGTGATTAGGGGTTGCAGATTCAGTTCTCACTGGGTCTGGCAACATTTTTTTTTTTTTTTTTTTTTTTTGTGGAGATTGATCATGAAATATTTTCTGTAGTCGTTCTCTCCCTTCCCCTGATTCAAGAAAAGCAGTTGTCAGTTTCTAGCAAAAGAAAGAATGTGCACAAGTACTGGTTAACAACATAAAGGACTAAACCTGTCCAGGAAAACTGTGGTTAGGTAAACTGGTGTGTTCAGCATGGCCCTAATGGGTCAACTCAGTCAATCAGTCTACTTCAGAAAGTCCGAGGTGAAAGGTTTAAGAATTGTGCTTGTGTCCCTGTTTTTTCAGATAGCTGCCCTGAAGTGCCAAATGGATAATGATGCTCACACAATTGAGAAAATATCTGGGGAGAAATCATTATTACAAGGACAGATCGGAGAGCTCCAGGCTAAAATTAGAACATTGGAGGGACAGGTCAGTGAAAAAAAAACAGCAAGACAACTTAACTACATAAGACGTCTTTCTAAGATGGTTCATTTTAAGACGGTTTGGGAATTAAGACAGTTTAAAGATGGACCCCAAAAGTGTTTTTTATTTAAACAAAATATGTATAGATTATATAGAAAAGTGACATTTTTTTATGTATCTATACATTTTTGTTTGAATGCAACACAATTGTTTAGCTAACATGGTTTTTACTTGCGATTCCAGCAGTAGTGTTGTAAAGAGGATGTGGTGTATTATTAAGGGTGTCTGAGATAAGGTTGTTAAATCCAAGAATTCTGTTTACTAGCAAAAGAAAATCAGGGTTTGCCAAGTTATTTTGCTCATTTCAAACCTAAATTAGAATGAACCTTCATTAGGAAAAGTACATATGGTATAATTCCTAAAACTTCTTTATTTCACAGCTGTCTGTGTATTTGATGTTTATTAGTTAAGGAATTGTTACTGACAGTGTATTACATGAGAAATTTAAATTTACTGCAGTTACTCTTTTTATGTGACTTACTGACTACAGGGAAACCGTTGATGTTTTGCAACATTTAAACTTCAGCAGGCTTTCAGTACAGCCCTACTTTTCTTACTATTCCTTCTGTTTTCCTGCTTTTTTTTTTTATTTTCTCCCTACTTAGCCCTACTTTTTCTTAAAAGTTCACTACTATCCATACAGTTTGGTAAAAAATGCTTAAAGTGATTAAAATTGCAATATTTTCCTTCACTGGATTTTCTCACTCTGTGTTTATAAAAATAAGGTCAAACTTTCTGGAGTAGTAGAGTCACAACTTTTATGAAATATATTTGTGCTTTAGTCTTAATTCCTTTTTTTTTGAACATTTATTTTGGCATTTCTTTCTCATTATAATGCAGTTCTGTTGTTCAAAGATAAAACTCTTTGCATATTGTATCCTTTATCTGAAGAGATGCATAATTTCCCTACTATCCCTACTTTTCATGACCAAAATTCCTACTTTTGCCCTACTTTTTCAAAATTTTCAGCCCTACGTTTTCACAGGAGATAGTTTAAAGCCTGCTTTAGCCTACTGAAGACAACATCTTCAGACATAACCCTTATCCAGCTGTTCACGACAACCCCTACCTTTGCAGACAGTGTAGATCCAGATCAGATGGCTCTTGAAGAAGCCATCTGATCAGGATCTACACTGTTTGTCATTCAGTTTGTGAATTTGAACGAAAACATTATATGATGTAATCTGATTGGCTAATAGTCAGAAATGGGTGTGGCTAATTAAATTATTCAGCAGGATAAGGGTTAATGATCAGTGACCAAACGAGCTTCAACGTCAACATCCTTTTGGACTTTTGCCCCAGCGAAGATTCAGATCAGCCTGCACATTCGCACAGGCTGATCTGAATCTTCCCTAGACACGTTTTGGATAGCAAAGGAGGCAAAGTTTCTTCATGCAAACAACAAGGACTGATTAGACTCCACAGATGCGCTGGCTGATTTGAGTCTTTGTTAGGCACATATGTCAGAAGGCATGTTTCCTCACAGTGTTTTTATGTTTTTTGTTACTACCATAATAGCCAAAAGTATTGGGACAGACAGGCCTGAACAAACAGTGAAGACCCAGATTAGATGCCAAAGAACATGTTTCCACACAGTCTAACAGAACCATTGGATACTACAGAATGTAGAATGAAGACCAAAGGCCTGGGCCCAGTTGTTCAAAGCTAACGACGTCGTTAGTTAACGATTCGTTAAAATTTACATCGAGTGATAAGCAAATATGCTGAAATTTTTTGCTGAAAAAATGTGAGTAGCTTTTGCAGTGCAAAAGCTACTCATATTTTTTCAGCAAAAAATATCAGAATATTGTATATTGAATCCGCTAAAACAGTTAACGAAATGACCCTTAACGAGCTTGTTAAGCTAACAACGCTTTGTACAACTTGGCCCTGGATGATACTTTGCAGATGCGTAGAGTGATCTGAATCTGTGCATTTTGCATATGTTGGAAGGCCCTTTTTTTCTTGATGCAGCCCAAAAATAAATGAGCCAGTGCACTACAAAACCTACAATAAGACTTGTGCAACCAGCGAAGACTCAGATCAGTCTGTGCATCCATGCAGTCTGATCAGAGTCTTTGCTGATCGCATGTGTCTTCTACAGCCTCCAGGCTATCTAAAGAGGGATAAACGAGAATCCTTGCCATACTGGTTGGCTGTACAGGCTGATCTGAGTCTTTGCTGGTCACACAGGTCTAAGTGTAGGTTCTGTCATGCACTGGCTGAATATGATTGTGTCTGTTCTACAGATTTCCATTCTGGATCATCAGAAGACCACAGTTGAAGATCTGATCAAACAACAGAGAGCACGTTCTCAGGAACAGGTTCAGGAGATGGAGAAGAAACTACATGATATGCAAGAACTTGTGTTCACAAAGATGAGGGAAGCGAACTCGGCAAGGGATTTAAATATCCCTTTAAAAGCGGAGATTGATGCAATGAAAGCCTTACTTGAAGAAGAGGAGAAAAGGTAAGTCTTTCATAGCCAAAAACTGTAATTATTCTAAGTGTCTGGACACTTAAACCCATTGTAGTCTGGAGACCCTTAAAAGGGTAATTGGCAAACAGTGCAGACCTAGATCAGACCCCACAGAATGCAGCTTCTGATCAGGTTCTCCACTGTTTGCAAATAGTTCAACCATTTTTCTCTAGGAATATCTAAATCACATAGCCTGACACACCTAAAATAAAAATTAGAATCTTCCAATATATAGTGCGGGGGAATTCTTTCAGTTTTCAATGGGTTAAAGGAAAAACACGTGAAATGACAAACATACCAGAAAATAAAATTTCTGTTAAGCCAAGCATTTTGGCCATTTTTTTACTTTTTTATTTTTTTTTTTTTATCAAAATTGTTTGTGAAACAAGAAAGCTAATGGGTTTTTAAGATCTCATGAATGTTGTTAGGAAAGTTGCCAGTTTTTTTTAATAAGTGACATCATAATTTCCTTATTAACTCTTTGCATGCTGGGTAATTTTGCATGCTTTTCTGTTGTCTGTGGATTTTTTTTTTTTTTTTTAAATTAGCTTTTTCAAAAAAAAATATTTCGGGAATACCATTAGAGTGTAAAACAGTTTTGATCCAGATCAGGCCCGATGTTTTGTCGGGCCTGATCTGGGTCCAAACTGTTTGCAAAGGTTATCAGCAGAGGACAAAAGTCGCCACTAATGGGGAAAGAGTTAAGTAAGCAAAAAACTAAAATAAATCACATCTGAAACAAGTTTGTGTTGTTTTATATCTGCAAATATGCTTTTTTATTTATTTATTTTCAACTAGTTCATATAAACAGTATATTCTTTTGAACATATTTTTATTTGTCTCTTAAAAGTCTTAAATATCTAATTAAATATTCAAAAATTTGGCACCTATGATCAGCATTGCAGAAACTTTAAATGCCAATATCTTTCTCTTTTCCCAAATAGTTTTTGTTGAATCTGCTCAAATTTATTTGTTTTTAAATCTAAATATTTTGTCATACAATGGATTTATGCGGCATTCCTTTTATACCTCAACTCAAGTTGACTCTGGCTTGATAGGAACTTGGGCCATTCTATTTTGAAAACTCAACCGAGAATTCACAATGCTGATAGCAGCAAAATCGGATTGTCCAATATTATGTATGTGGCAAAAGGGCAAATGCCACATGTAGGTATAGTGTCATTTGTCAAGTGTTTGATTTGACATATAGGCGTAGTGTCATTTGTCCAGTGTTTGATTTAGTAATTTTACTACAGCACATTATGGTACCTCAAGTAAAAATACATTCTGCTTAATTCCATACCTATCTGGAGAAAAATAATACAAATATGGTCATTCAAAAAGTGCATAATTTTGCTTTGCCCCATGAGTATATCTATTTCCAGGTTGATATTGATCTATTTTGCTTTCTGTTTATGTCTGTGTTGTAAAGTTCTTTCCATAGAAAGAGGATTCATTAAAGAGAGGTGTTTGGTATGAATTCTATGATAACTTTTCTGGGCCCAGTTGTTCAAAACTAACGATGTCCTTAGTTAACGATTCGTTAAAATTTTAATTGAGTGATACGCAAATATGCTGAAAATTTTTGCTGAAAAAATGCAAGTAGCTTTTGCAGTACTCACATTTTTTCAGCAAAAAATATCAGAATATTGTACATTGAATCTGCTAAAACAGTTAACAAAATGACCCTTAACGAGCTCGTTAAGCTAACAACGCTTTGAACAACTGGGCCCTGGTTTCTCCATGAAAGCATATGTTGTGGGTACTCATTAGAAGCAATTTATTAAGGCACTTCCCATGACAACTCACAATATATGTTTTTATGCAGCACTGGAGAAGATTATTCCAGAATTATCTCCAGATATTCCTCCTTAACGCTTAGCACTCTGAGTAAAGTTTTCAGCAGATGGCATTTTGAAATATTTTTCTTATTTTTCCAGGAAACAGGATTTGACATTTCATGCAGACTGTACAATTTGTATGAAATGTCAGATCCTGTTTTCTGGGGAAAAATAAGAAAACTATCAGTTCTGCTGAATTTGCCCAGTGAGCATGTCCTCTGAATAGGCATAAGGCTGTGAAACCAGGGCTCTCAAATATTGTTTCCCTCTAAGTTCCATAGGTTTAAAGTAATGGACTAGGCATTAATTTTGGAGATAATTTAGGATTATTTATTATTTTTGTACCAGACCATAACTCACCGGGGTAATTCCAGTACCCACAATATAGGTTTTGGTGCAAAAATGATATTTGTAGCTCTGAATAATCTGTGAATCTTCGGCTTTGAATATTTTAGCCTGATGCATATAATGTTATATACTTTTTATGACCCCAGCCATAGAGTTATAAAGAGACTATCCTATATTCTTCATCATTTGGAGTCATGCACATGCGTTTGATGTCATTTTAGTAGACACATATCAAGTACATGTACTATTCATGCTGAGGGAGGTAATCAATTATACAAACTGTTAACTTGGATTTGTATGTTTTGCTTGGTCAAAATAAATAAATGAAAATAAAAAAAATAAAACTCTTTTGCTAATGAAAATACTTATAAGTAAAACTTCACTAACTCAAGCAGACTTGGGACTGTCAAAACTGGTCCTAACTAGGGCCCAGTTGTTCAAAGCTAACGACGTTGTTAGTTAACGATTCGTTAAAATTTACATCGAGTGATACGCAAATATGCTGAAATTTTTTGCTGAAAAAATGTGAGTAGCTTTTTCAGCAAAAAATATCAGAATATTGTATATTGAATCTGCTAAAACAGTTAACAAAATGACCCTTAACAAGCTCGTTAAGCTAATGACGCTTTGAACAACTGGGCCCAGAGCATGTTCCAGCCAACTAATAATTTTATTTATCGATACCCATAAGAAATGTCTGGGTGGCCGTGTGCTTCGGAACACGAGGTCCCAGGTTTGAATCCTGCTAGAGGCAGAATTCAGGTCATGACTGTATGGCATTTTATTGTACAGAGCCATTCGTTACCAACCTCCTGTCATCTCGATACGACTTAAAATGTCAAAACAGAAATAAAACACCAAGTCATTATCATCATCCAACCAACTAGAGTTGATTTCTGCATAATGGCCAATTTTTATGGAGAAATAGTAAATGTTATCCAAAAAATTAGCACAAAAAACTCCATAAAAAGTCCTTGGCTATTGCTGTTGATAAAAGGAGTATATCCAGAGTATTATTTTTCTTACCATATTTATCCTAAGTATTGGGACACCTTAACTCTTGACCATACTTGTTCTAAAATTTGAGATAAGTATATTTAACTCCATGTTGATGTGTCTTAAATAGTGTTGGATAAGTGGCAAACAATGTACACCCTGATCAGATGCCACGTTCTGTGCCATCTGATCTGGGTCTACACTGTTTGCTCAGGCCTGTCTGTCCCAGTGTTTAGGGTAATTATGGTATTTTTTTTTTTTTTACAAGACTTATCTTGTGGGTATTTACTAGAAATGCCATTGTGATGCATATGAGTACTCACAACATTTGATTTTTGTGAAGACATAATGAAAATATCAGTTGTTTTAGTTGAAGAGAGCATCTTATCCAGAGCAAAGCATTAGCAAATAAAAAGTGGCACTCAAACCTGTTTCAACAACGATACCAGTTCAGTTGATTCAGTTGACGTTCTAATTTCCAATACTGCCATTCATGGGCTTGGTGAACAGTCACTTTTTTCTTGTATGGTAGTTGCTAATTGATCGACATGCTCAGGTAGGAGAAATGATATTGCCCCCATGGTAGCTACATACTGTATTATATACAAAAATTTGTACATGCATATTTGACTGCCTGAAAAGGTCGGATGGACAATATGAGCTTGATGGAGCTGACTCTGAGGGACCATTCTGATCTGAATCTTGAGATATTTATTGGAAATTGATACACTTTCAAGTGAAGGCAGGCAAGTGTCAAAATTGTTTCGTCTCCCTTCTGAAAAGGGGTCTAAGGAAAGACTCTGCTTTTCTAAAGGGGACTGGTGTGCAGGAATGCAAACAGGAAGTCACAAAAGTTGTCCATTTTAAAAAACAGGAAAAGTGTATCTGGTTCCCTTAATACTTGTATTTTATTTTAGGCCTTACTCAGGCCCCGTGGTTGTAAGAAAATTTTCATGCTCAACTCAGCTGAGCATGAAATTTTTCCTGCTAGTAAATCTCAAGTTACTAACAAATGCAAATTCGTTCTTGCTTAACATAGCTGAGCATGAAAATTTCTCTGCTAATAAATATGAAAATGCCAACTATTGTTGGCATTTTCATATTTATTAGCAGAGAAAACAGCTGAATTAAGCATGAAAAAAGTTTTATAACCTGAGGCCAGGCATGTTGTTTGAATAGTTAACCTATCATATTTACCCTATTTCTTCGGACACTTTGAGGTAAATGGGTACACCTGAAGAATTAGCTGCCGTTTTTCAGAAGGTAGACAACTTTTTTCACTCCCCATTTGCTTTCCTGCACACCATTCCCCTAAAAGGGGTCTACTGTATAAGGAAAGGATGTTTTCCCAGACTACTCTTTAAGAAGAAAATTTGCTCCAAGATATGATACATATCACGATACTATTTTCATGCATAAATCACAGCTTGAAAGTTTTAATACTCTTGGAAAACAGGTTCAAAACCATCTCAGAGGTTCATTCTTGTGTAACAATGCCTATGTAAAATGCCCCTGTTTGTCATCAGTGTATTTCAGTAACATTTTAGATCTTTGTAATTTGTTATAAAAATTATCTTGAAATATGTTAAAGCTATCATTTTCTATGGAAATTGTATTCTTGGGTGTATTGTCAGGTATCGTGATACTAGCCCCGCGATACAATACGCATATCATCAGAAAAAGTATTGTGATACGATACAATTTCAATGAATTGTTTTGACTCTACTTAGAGTGTATCTGTTTCCCTTGCCTCCTTGCCATCTCAGCCTAGTATTTGAACATGTCTGGTTTACTAATGGTACTTGATGCTGTATTGAAAAACTGTTGGATGAGTGGCAAACCTTGTAGACTCCAGTCATATGCTTTATTCTGTGGCATCTGATCTGGGTTTCCACAGGCCTGTCAGTCTGAATATTTAGGGTAAATATGGTATTAAACATTGATATGAAAATGACTGATTATTTTTATTTACTGGAAACAGATTGCAATGTAAAGAAAGTTCTCAGTAAGTGATAACAGTTTGATGTTTTAAAAACTAATTGAAACACTTTTGTCAGTCACCATTACTTGAGTCTGCCACACAGAAAGGGTCTGTAATGTAAATATGAAAGGCAAGAGCCATATCAAGAAAGGTATCCATGGAAATATTTATATGGGCTTTCCAGCATCCGTAAAACTTCTTTTTAGTGTGTGTTTCTCTTTCCTATTAATTTTACATGCATGCATATATACTTAATATCAGAAGAAAAAAGATTTTGTTCCTGAATCAGAACCCCTCTTAGGAAAAAAAAAGATTGTCATCATACCACTGTTTTAAAAAACATTAAATTTACAGCTTTTAAAAAATTGTATCATAAGAATGAGATAAAGGCAAAAATAAAAAAAAAAATAAATAAATAAAAACAAATAAAAAAAACAACTAGAAATGTGTTTATAAAACACTATGCCTCCAACTATATATGCTTGTCCTACAAAATGCCAAAGTTGAAAAGGGGCATAACTCTAAAACAAAATTGATTCATTATTTTTTCCAAAAGTTATTCAGATGATCTACTCCTCAGCCTCAATAAGTTCACGAAGTCTCAAGGCTCTAGCTCTGACAGTTATTAATGAGATATCTTGCTGACATGAAAAGTGTGATGAACAATAAAACAGACCAATTGACTAATAGATGGATGACCTAAAAGCATTTTGAAGTTGGGGGTATAAAAATGGGACAGTATTCATGTAGGCTTTTATTGTATGTACATGTACTAAATTTGATAAAAAAAAAAAAAGAATAAAATTTTTAATTTTAATCCTAAAAGTGGGTGTTAGGGTGGTACGCTCTCCTACTGAAACTTTTGGAATGATGGTCCCACCAGAGATGGCAGATAGATTCTTGCTCACTTCAAACAAGGTCAGAGTTTGGGCCTTTATCGTGGTCTATCCTATTCTTCTTTCTTTATCACTTTCTTTGGGATACAGCTCTGAATAATCAATATATTTAAACCTCAACACAATAGAATTTAGCTATTTTTTTTTTGTATAATACTGCTGGAAAGTCTGCATACATTTTCATGGAGAAATAAGAAAGTACATTATCTAATTTAAAGGTATGAGACATCTTCCTGGCAAATAGAAGAAGGAGTATCAGGCTAATTTTTCCTTAATTCTCCACATAAACATATGTTGTGTCTACTGATTAGAAGTGCTTCTAATGAGTACCACAATCTGTTTTCAAGGAGAATTACTGTATTCTACCTAATTACCGCACATGCTTCAATAAGCGCACAGTCAACCAATTCCGTAGTCTACAGATTACAGCCAGTGTAATTTTTGTCTACTTCTTTATAAAGGCATATGTTGTGGGTACCCATTTGAATTGCATTGACTTGATGCAATTCAAATGAGTACCCACAACATATGCTTTATAAAGAAAATCAGAATAGAAAAAAGCACAAAAACATTGCAAAAAAATCATTAGATAAGTCCTTTGCTGATCTTTTTTAAGTGTACCCTTAGTATAGGTGGAAACATATTTTACCACAAGTTTTCCCAGTAATTGTGAAAAACCTAAGCGCACGGTGCGGTAATTAGGTCGAATACGGTAAGAAAAAAAAAAATCAATGTTTTTGCCTGAAAAATGAGCCTTATCTAGAGCTACCGTATTAATCCGCCTATAAGACGGGGATTTTTCCCAAAAAAAAGCCCCCAAAAATCCAGACCCGTCTTATAATCGAGGTCTTTGGCCATATCGGTATTTTCGGCAAAGTCCGGTGGTGCCACGTGGTCACGGAAAATGCTGATCTTCGAAACTGGTAGAAGGATATAATGTTTACCTTCGTCCCTTGATAGAAATAGCAGCAAGGTAATTTTTTAGGTGAAGTACCGAATTTTTCTGTGTATTACTCGCACCCGTGTATAACACGCACTGAATATTTGCTAAATAGTTTTGAAATAAAAAAAAAGATGTTCCTATGTAAAACACAAAGAATTTATCGGTGCATTATTTACTAAATTACCAGATACTAAGTGTGTCAAATTTCACTAGGATTGAGTTGAAAATGGCCGAATTCGGAAGGTTTAGAGTAGAAACAGGCCGAATTTACGATAATGCTAACTGAATTTCCATTGTGCAGCTCTGTTACCATGGGCCTCAGGCAACTTGATGTAGTGTAGGCAGTTCTTTGCTTCCCCACTGCAGACGCTATGACAATAAAAATGTAGTTATTTCTTTTGTATTCTCATAATTAACACCTTCTTTGTGTCACTTTGTGTCACTTTCTTAACTGAGACGTGAAATTATCAACTCAGTGCCTCAGGGCAATGCAAACAACAACTAAAGTCGACTAGTTGTCATTCTGACTGCCAATTAACCAATTAAGTGCACAGATGTATGCTGGTAGTTTTTTTTTCTTTATCATAAACATTGTTTATTTCAAACAATTTTTTTGGTAAGTTGGAAGAAAAGTTAAAAAAAAAAAAAAGAAGATAAACATATGGTAAGAAAATAAAAGATAAAATGCAAATGACCGATCTACCTACCTCAAAAGCCCAGTTGGTTTTGTTTATTATCAATAATTTTAATAATTGCAAAAAATTAAATACTTTTTTATTTTTTCAATGTATGATCGTTTGTGCCAATATTTATGTTCTACCAAATTTATTTCCTATTTTGAACTACAATAAATCAGTTGTGCAGGCTGATTTATTCAAGTTACGGTGTGAGACTTGTCAAAGTCCAGTAATCAATACAGATTCATATGCATATGCCTGTTTGAGTAGTTTCCCTTTGAAGAGATCATATGATCAGCAAAATAAAAAAGCGTAAACAAAAAGAGCATGGACATGAAAAGGATATCAAATTACTGCAAATCAGATGGAGTTGCTTGTTTTGAGCTGACAGAACCATGGTATGGGCGAGATAGGTATAAAAAATCATGAATATCTCATAGCAATCATTCTATTTCGCATTTTTACCGGGCGATCGTGAATGTCATGAGTTTTCGCGACCGATTATTTTGGCGATTTCTGTCCCAATTTTGGTGTTCCTATAAATAATACACATCGGATTTTTGTAAACGTTTTCTGGGTAAATAAGGTGCGTGTTATACACAGTTCAATACGGTATGCATGCTTGTAAGTGGTGTTGGAAGTTTTTTTAATTGTACTTTAGGATTTTCTGAGTGGCAGGGAATATCTCCGACAGGCAACTTTTTTTAACCCGTCTTATAATTAAGTAAAAGCAAAATCCTGCCTGGAAAGGGCCCAAAAACAGCCCCCGTCTTATAAACGAATCGTCTTATAGGCGGATTAATACGGTAAGATATTGGTCCTGATCAGACTTTATGGTGCACAGGCTGATCTTGTCATGTGCACAGGCTGATCCAGTCCTTTCATGTTCACAAATATGCTCTCCCAACAACACACACCTTTTGTTTATTTGTTTTGTCTGATCATGACCTACATTGTGACCCGCATTTAAATTTGAATTTCACTTTCATGTTGATTTGGTGTGATTTCACTCCTCATCTTAAAATGTTAACCCTTGCCTGCTGAACCCGGATATACCCTGTTTTGCAAACAGTGTAGATCAAGATCAGTTGGCTTCTGAAGAAGCCAACTGATCTAGATCTGCACTGTTTGCCATCAAGTGTGCAAATTTATAACAAAAATCTGGATCAAGTAACCTGATTGGCTGAAAATTAGAAGTAGGCGTGGCATCTTAATTTATTCAGCTGGACAAGGGTAAACCACTAATGCAATGTCTTATGCACCAAGACTGCCACCTCACTTTGATCTTTTAATCCTTAATCTTTACTACTCTCTGAGTTAATTCAGCAGACAACAAATTGGTGATTTTTATGCACCCACCTTTTACAGAATGGTAGAAAGGGCATGTTACCCCTGTCTGTCCATCCATCTCCATCCGCATCCAAGATGGCGTTAGCAATTTGCGTTTTTAAGTTTTTAGCCATTAGCAGTTTGTGTTTTAAGTTTTTCAGGTGGGGGCATTCGTGTCCTTTGGACACATTTCTAATTTATCTTATTTTTCCCAGAAATCAGGATTTGAAATGTCAAATCCTGTTTTCTGGAAAAAAAAATAAGAAAAATATTTCAATATATCATCTGAAAATTTTACTCTGAGTGCTAAGTGTTAAAGGGCCATTCAAATTGTAGTTGATGAGTGATGACATTCTACACTTTTTTTTTTTTTTTAGAAATAATAAGGCCTGACCTTTTATGCAAATTTCACATGAGGTGTGAAATCTTATTTTCACAAAATACAAAAATGAGTATTTAAGAATGATGTCTGCTGCTGATGTAATTGGTGCTTAAAGGGAGAACCATTAGCACACTGATGATGAAGTAACCGGAGACAAGCAAGTAAAACTCTACTTGTTTTGTCCAAGAAAATAGTGTTTGACATTTCATGTAACTAGGAGACAATTAACATGAAATGCCAGGCAGATTTATGGTGAAAGAAAGAAAATAATAGTTTAAGGTGAATGGGTAACACTCCAAGGGAGAAAATCAGGCCTGAAAATATTTGCATCCCATCTCAAAGGGGGCCTAATCTTAAAGGAAAGAACTGGCTCCCTCGGGGAGCCAGTTTTTTCCTTTAAAGTAGCCCCCTTTGAGAAGGGATTTGTTTAGAAGGGATGCAAATCTTTTCTGCTGGTGTGGTCTACTTTTGAAACAAATGACAAACAAGTAATACTTTACTTATTTTGCACTGAAAAGGAGAGTTTGATATTTCTTGTTAACAGGAGACAATTTACATGAAATGTTAATCTGATTTTATAGTGAAAGAAAGAAAATATTAGTTTAAAGTGAATGGATACATCTTCAAGGGAGTTAATTTGACTTGAAAATATTTGCTTTCCTTCACAGAGTGGTTATGGGGTGGGGGTGGGGGGGGGGGGTACTCTGGGAGCCAGTTCTTTCCTTTAATGATTGGGTTTTATGACACGTCAACCTATGAGGGTCATTTGCATATTCTTTCCTTTAAGAGTAACCCCCTTTAAGAAGGGATTTGTTTACAACGGATGAAAATTTTTTCTGCTGTTGTAGTCTACATTTAAAATAGGAGGCAAAAACTTCTGTTTAGAGTGCTTTCTCTTTGAGATTAGTCAATTCACCTAAATTGTCATCTAATGTATCAAACTGTAGTATACATAGATTAACATATTGCACGGCTAGACAAATCTCAGCCTTACCACATGAGCATGGCTAAATACTTTGTGTGTCCCTTACACAAGCAAAATGCAAGAAAAGAGTGTTAGTGTTGGAACAGATGTCTGAGAGAATGGTGTAGACACAGATAAAATACCCCAGAATGCAGTGTCTGATGAGAGTCTACAGTACTTGTTAGCCACTCATCTAGTAGTTTTTGGACAAAATGCTCAGCTTAATGGAATTTTATTTTCTGGTAGGTTTGTCATTTGATGTGTTTTTCCCTTTTAAGCATCCAGATACTTAGAACAATTACACTTTGCCATCAGCAGGTAGTAAAAATAGACTTGTTTTGATTTTAGGACACTTATGGGTGGGGTTTAAGGTGTCCTAACATTTAGGGTAAATACAGTACAAACAATGATACTTACACTTGCAATTTAAGGGGACTGGATACATTTTCAGGGGAGGTAACTATTGTTAAAGCTGTTTTGCACCCTTCTGAAAAGGGATCTACTCTAAAATGAAAGAATTTGCTCCCCTAGGGAGCAAATTCTTTCCTTTTAGAGTAAATCCCTTTTCAGAAGGGGCTTGTGTGCAGGAAAGCAAACAGGAAGTCAAAAAAGTTGTCTCCTTTGTACAGAATGGCAGAAAAGCTTCCAGGTGTATCATTTTCTCCTTAAACATACTGCATTTTTATGAGGTTTGTCTAGTATCAAAAAAAAAAAAAAAAAAAAAAAAGATTTAATTTAAATTTTATAAAAGAGATACATGTATACTTCATTAATGAAGATAAGACCTTAACTATTTTATGCTAGATTACCAAACAGTATACCTTTTTGTTGGTATCTATATTTTTACCATAACAAGACCTTATTAGATCGTTATCCGCCCAGTTCAGTATGACAAATAGAATTGATATACTTCAGAAATGGTTCTTACAATGGCTCTTTTAATCTGTATTTAGCATTCCTATTGTTGTCGAAAATAAAATTTTAATACCTAATGTAAAATATACATGCATATAAAATACACTCTTAAATTTAGCATATAGAGTTTAAAAGAGAAAGAGAAAAATCCAGTTATTATACCATATTTACCCTTGGTATTTGGTCATTGGACAAACAAGTCTGAACAAACAGTATAGACCCAGACCAGACATCACAGAACACATGCTGACCAGGTTCTACACAGTTTGCCATCATCCAGCAGTTTTTAGAAAGTTGGGAAAAAAAAATAATAAAAATTTAAAGGCTCCATATTCCTCGAAAATAGACATTTTTTATCCAAGAAATGTTTAATAAATTGATATAAGGCATTATACAATCATAAAATGTGGCCTTTAAAATTTCAGTTAATCTTTTGTTCTTGAACTGGATAAAAAATGAAACGATTTTTTATCATATTTCTGAATTAATGTTGGTAAAATTAATTCAGAGATACAATAAAAATCGTTTTGATCCAGTTCACAAATGAGAGACTAACTGAAATTTTACAGGCTGTTAGGTGCCACATTTTATGATTGTAGTAATACCATACATCTATTTATTAAACCTTTCTTGGATAAAAAAAATTGTCTATTTTTGAGGAATATGGAGCCTTTAAGAAATGTTAAAATTTTGATCCTCATCATGCTGAACCCAGATATACCCTGCCTTTGCAAACAGTGTAGATCCAGATCAGTTGGCTTCTGAAGAAGCCAACTGATCTGGATCTGCACGGTTTGCCATTAAGTATGTGAATTTATAGCAACAATCTGGATCAAGTAATCTGATTGCTGAAAATTAGAAATGGGCATTGCAATTTAATTTATTCAGCATGACAAAGAGTTAAGAGAAGTATGATAAAATGTCTGAATATTTTGGGTATATACAGTACAGTGAGCCAAACTAATGGAGCCAAAAAAAACAAAACATAAACTGTTTTAATATGTTTCACAACTTTATTCCATTTTCCTTGGATGCAATATGCAAATTGACAAACTAACTTGTGGTTCAGCTAGTCAGATCATCAAATTGTCAGTGGTATTTTATTAGTGCCTGTGTGAATAGTGATCTGGTTTTAACCCTGGTCCTGCTGAACCGGGATACACCCTGCCTTTGGAAACAGTGGATCTGTACTGTTTGTCATTTAATATGGCAATTTTTATCAACCTGAATCAAGTAATCTGACTGGTTGAAAGTTAGTGTGGGCATAGCATCTTAATTTATTCAGCATGACAAGGGTTAACAGCAACACTTTTTGCATAGATGAAACAAGTGGTCACTAATAAGATTTTGATCACTAATAAACTATTTGCCTACGTTCTCAAAGGAGGCAGTTACTCATAAAGGGGAAGAGAATTCTTTCCTCATAGAGTGGCCCCCTTTGATAAGTGATTCATCTATCAGGGAATGATTCTTTTCTCCTGGAGTGGCACCTCTTTGAATAGGGAAACTGAGACTTGCAACTTAGACTGCTTTCTTTTGGATATGTATATTCATTTTAAACCTTTCACCCCTGAGTTTCTGAAGTGGACTCTTCCATCATCAAATTTGATCACATTCACTGATGCATTAATAATAGGGATGTCAGTCATAAATCAAGAACAAAATGGCAAACAGCTCATTATGAGCCATCTCATCTGGATCTACGCTGTTTGCAAAAGTATATTTCTTGGTCTACAGGGCTGAAAAGGTTCAATTATTGGACAAAGTTCAGTTTGTGGTACTAAAATATTGACATTGTTCATAGTAATGTTCAATGGGTCGGATAAATCATTTGAATCGGTAATGGCAGAATATATGGTACTTAATAGTGTTTAATTGCCAACACTATAAACATTTAAATGTATCGGTTATTCAATTGAACTGAGTTTTGCACTTTAAAAAAAAACAACTCTTATTGCTAATATTGATTTCATTTTTGGTTAATTTTGGAGTATATTAATTGTATACCTCTTCAGTTTTCATTTATTCTTGCTTTTTTTCCTAGTTGGAATAGTAATTTCATTGCAGGATTATATTTTTGATGTTTTTTGGATTGTAAAATAATTGCAGATAGGGTACAGGAAAATCAGTGTACATGTACTGTATTTACCCTAAATATGCAGACACTGTCTCCTTACTGTACTGATTTTTAAAATTTAAAAAGTCTATATGACTACCAGTAAGGATGTGCCTAAAAGTGCTGGCCAAATTGCAAACGACCCTGATCAAACTGCACCTTTAGGAGCAGTTTGATCTGCACTGTTTGCAGATCCTGATCCAAGTGCTCCTTTAAGAGCAGTTTGATCTGGGTCTACACTGTTTGCCCAAATATCTGGTTATTCCAGAGATTTAGGGTAAATATGATAGTAAACAGTGAAAAACTTGACTGGTCCACAGAGATGTAGAGGGTGGTCTGGTCCTTGCTTTTACCCAGGTGCTCTGTTAGCTTGTCACCATAAGGCTTGACATACTTGTGAATTTAAGGGAAATGGATACACTTTTTGGGGAGACAACTCAGTTATTTCTTCCTCTTTTCTGGGAAGAGGACTACTCCTGAAAGGAAGGAATTTGCACCCCTTGGGAACAAATTCTTTCCTTTTAGAGTAGACTCCTTTTCAGAAACTTTGTGTGCAGGAAGGCAAACAGGAAGTCACAAAAGTTGTCTGCCTTTTAAAACATGGCAGAAAATCTGCAAAGTGTATGCAGTCCCTTAATCTTTTGTATAGATTATAAAATTTTGGAATTAAAGCATATAACTGCAGATTGTCGGTGGTCTTAAAATTTACATGCTTCCATTCTTCATTTGCAATTAATGAATTTGATTGACCAGTTCAAACTGATATCAATGGCTTGATAAAATTGTTGACTGGTTGTGGATGAGTGGATGACTTGAAAATAAAATTGTTGACTGGTGTGGTTAACTTGATAACAAAATTGTTGACTGGTGTGGATAACTTGAAAACAAAATTGTTGACTGGCTGTGGATGACTTGAAAATAAAATTTTTGAATGCTTGTGGATGACTTCAAGAATGACAGGCAGAACAGAAGCAGCAACATTAATGTCGTTGAGTCTCCTGCTTCATGGAATAATTGTAAAACTTGCTACAATTGATGGATAATATGATCTGCCTGTCTTCCAGTGACAAATTTAACAAAAATACAAAGTCATGTCTGTAATAGTGATGCCAACTGATTCCTTAAAGTTTATAAAAGCGGAGAATGTAAGACGGTTTCAGGAATTGAGACGAACACTGTGTCCTGCAGACGAAATTGTGATTAAACCTATAAGGTATACAGAAGTATATGATGTCATGATAAATTGATAATTTCTCAATTTTCAATCAACTTTGTAGGTATATTGTGTGTGGGGAAGGGTTATCTTTAGAACTTCTTCAGTGAGGCAATTCTAACTAGTACCTAGAATACATCTTTTGGTGCAAGAATAACAACAAATTTAACTGCTATAATAGCCAGGCTCCATAGTGCAGTGGATATTTTATGGAGATTGATCATGAATAGTTTCTGTGTCCATTCTCCCCTTTCCGCTGAGTACTGGTTGACCACTTAAAGGATTAAGCCTACCCAGGAACAGTGTGAGTAGGTTAACTTACTGCATTTGACATGGCCCTAATGGTTTGATTGGGCCGTAAAACTTAAACCCATACTCAAATTTCAGATATTTTACATTACATGACCCCATTGGGTTGAATGGGCCGTAAGACCACAACACAAACAAATTATCTATAAGCAAATGAGTTCCCCACTGGCTAGCGAGAGAGGGACCATAAGTTTGCTCTCTGACCATCATTCCACCCTTTGGTCTGCCCTTCTGTTCTGGTTACCCTTTGGTCTACCTGAGATCTCTTGCAGGGCATATCTCTTGCACTGTATAGCCAAGGCTTCCCAACTTTGGTGTATGACCTCTAATCTACTTTATAAAAGAAAACCTGGCTGATGTATATCCCTATGGCCTAAGTTTACCAAATTTAGGGTGTGGGTACATCTAACAAAGTTTATTATGTCACTGTACATGTTTAACAATATTTCTGTAAAATTGACTGATTAAAACTTATTTAGTTTAACCCTTGTCATGCTGAATAAATTAAGACTCCACACCCACTTCTTATTTTCAGCCAATCAGATTGCTTGATCTGGATTGTTGCTATAAATTTACATACTTAATGGCAAACAGTGCAGATCCAGATCAGTTGGCTTCTGAAGAAGATCTACACTGTTTGCAAATGCAGGGTATATTCGGGTTCAGCAGGACAAGGGTTAATATTAACTTGTGTGATAATATTGAGTAGATTTCTCCATAGTACCATAATAACCCTAAGTGGTTGCCGGTTGGACAGACAGGCCTGATTGAATGGTATAGACTCAGATCAGATGCTGCAGAATACAGTGTCTGATCAGGGTCTACACTGTTTGCCACTCATCCAGCAAGTTTCAGACACATGAGCAGGTAGTAAAATGGACTTACCATAATAACTCTAGGTATTGGGACAGACAGGCCAGAGTGAATAGTGTAGACCCAGATCAGATGCAGCAGACCAATATTTAGGATAAATATGGTATTTAGATTTCAGGTTTATGTGCCTGTTACCATAATAATCCTAAATGCTGTGGCAGGTAGGCCTGAGCAAACAGTGTAGACCCAGATCAGATGCCACAGAACTCAGCACCTGATCTGAATCTAAGTGGTTTGCCACTCATCCAGCAATATTTAAACACCTCAACAGATAGTAAATGAACTTGTTCAAGTTAAGGACGAGTATGTAAGGAGTTAAGCAGTCCCAATCTTGAGGGTATATATGGCATTAATGATTTTAGTTAATTATTCATGTATTCCAATTAGTGGCTTCAATTAGTGAGTTGGTGAGAACTATAATTAACCCAAAATAACTGGACACTCTTTACCATACAATTTACAGGAAGTTCTAGAGCCTATTTTATGGGGAAAGTAAGAAAAATATTGTTAGTTTGTGGTCTGCTGAATTAGCCCCAAGTATACATGTTACTTTCTAGAATATATGCATAGCTCTTGATAAGAGTGTATCTAGATATTTATTGTCTCCAGCTTTTTTGGAAAAAAAAAAAAAAAAAAAACAAAAAAAAAAAAGGGGACATTGTTTTCGGATTTCCGTGTTGTGTGGCACATGGCTTGTAGTAGGTACAATTGTGAGCGCAACACCTCCAACAGTTTTAGGCCAATTTTTCTGAAACTTTACAGGTGTTTTAGTCATGGTCTGAAGTTGTCTTGTGTATGCAACTCCTCCTTCATGTTTGTTTTGAAACTTTGCACACTTTTTCAACCTGGTCTGAAGATTTACATGTGATTTGGACATTATGATCAGATTTTTTTTACATTGTCACTTAGGTACATTGTTGACCTGGTCAATTTTGGAGGAGTTTTTATAGGTGCCTGGGGACATTTAATTCTCTGAATTTGCTTGTTTTTTTTTGTTTGTTTCTTAATGAAAACATATGTTGTAGGTACTCATTAGAAGTACTTATAGGTACTCATTAGAAGTACCTCAGTACAACATAAGTTTCATCTACAAGACTACAAGACAGAAAAATGTGGACATTTTCTGGTTGAAGAAAAGCATCTTATCAAGAGTCATGAGTCAATGGAGATGGCTCCAGATAATAAAGGGTATCCACATATATATTGTTCTTATTTCTTATTTCTCCATGAAAACTTATGTTGTGGTACTCATTAGAGGCACCTCATCGAGGCACTTCTAATGAGTACCCACAACATAATTTTTCCTTTAGAAATAAGAAAAATAACAGTATTTTTCGGTTGCAGAAAGTGCCTTATCTGGAGCTATGAATGGAACTAATGTGCTTTGGTAACTTTTTATTTGTATTTTGCAGGTTGCAGACACCACTGACACCACTTAGTTACCAGCAGACGTCATACATTAGTCCTCAGCCAACACTACCCGTCATCCCACCAGCTTCTCAGGCACCACCCATTGCTCCACGTTCAGCCCCGCCAGGGTCACTGGCACAGCATGTCACTGCCAAGGATACCACGTTCATTACACAGTCAATGCATGAGCCACTTATTCCCTCCGCTCCATTGCTTTCCCCTGTCATTACGCAAGACCTCGAACCGCCTGTCTCCTCGGAGCCATTATTTACCATATCAGCCCCAGTTTCAGCAACTCTAGATTCCAGCATGCAGGATTACACAGTAGCGACAAAGTATACCTATGAAACAACTCCTAGTATTAACAGATTACAGATTGAACCATCGTCATACCAGATGGCTCCACCAAGAGTAGTAGGACCAATATCAAGAGCTAAATCAGCACCTGGTTAGTAGTTTTGTCCTGATGGTCAATTATATTCCATTATAATTGATCATTTGTCACTTTTGCCTCTTGTCAGAGTTATGCCCTTTCCAACTTTGGCATTTTGTATGGACAAGCGTATAGTTGGGGGTATTGTGTTTTACAAAATTTTCAAGTTTTGGTCTCAAAAAAATACATCTTAAACATTAAAGTGCTAAACAAATTTGTAGCAGACAACATTCTAAAATTGATTTCCTCTCAAAAATAGAAAAAATATATTTCAAAGTGTTGTCTGCTGTAGTTGTGATGAGTGCTTTATTAGTTGACATGGTATAACACAGTTTAGTTCATAGTGTACACAATCTAAAGCAGAGAGTATTTTAAAACATTTTTCATGTTTTGTCCATGCAAATAGTGATTGACATTTCATTCAGATTGTCTCTTAAGTAGATGGATCACATGAAATGCCAAGTCATGGTTTCTGGGAAAAAAATGAAGGAAACTATAACACATTTGTGTGCTGATTTTAATATAGGCATACCGTATTTGTACAAAGCATGCCATAGGAGTATATAGTTTTTGTTATGCCATTCATCTGTTTGTATATCAGTCTATCCATTTGTCTGCCAGTCTGTAAGCATTTAAGTTAAAATTTTGCATTAAAGAGACCTTTGAGTAGATTCAGTTCATTTTAGTTTGGATGTTATAAAATGATCCATAGATTTCCCGAACCTCTTACCGACCTAGACATCAGGGTCATTTAGTGACCTTGATGTCAAGGTCATGAACTTAGAAATTTTGCATTAGCTTGGCAATGGCACCAGATGAAGGTATACAGTAACAGGACTCGCAGGTCACTTGCTCTAGACATCATAAGTATTCAGACATCTTAACCCTTGTCCTGCTGAACCCAGATATACCCTGCCTTTGCAAACAGTGTAGATCCAGATCAGTTGGCTTCTGAAGAAGCCAACTGATCTGAATCTGCACTATTTGTCATTCAGTAAATTAATTTATATCAACATCCTGGATCCAGTAATCTGATTGGCTGAAAATTGGAAGTGGGTGTGTCATCTTAATATATTTAGCATGATAAGGGGGTTAACTCCTTACTATACGGGTCATAAAATTTGAACAATGGAATTATCCCTGAGAGCAAGCCCATTTTCCTACCTGTTGATATGCCTAAAAGCTACTGGATGGATGGCAAGCAAATTTGACTGACCAGATGCCATGTTGTGTAGGATCTGATTTGGGTCTACACTCTTTGCTTAGATCTGCCTGTCTAAATACTTACTGTAAATATGATAGTGAAAGGTAACCCTACTCTTAAAGGCCATTCAGAATTGTTGCAGATACATTCTCAATGCAGACAATTCACATGAAATGTGAAGCCCTATTATCTATGAGAATGAAAACCAAATGTTTTGGAATGTGGTCTGCTGCTGTAGCAACTGACACATTAAGGATTAAATTTCTCAATTTCAGCTCATTCTCAACGACATACTGTTCCACTTGTGCCAGCCAACCTCGGCCAAGGGAAAGATTATTTTGATGAGATGTTCAAAGATCTCACACGGGAAACACTGTACACGCAAACACGGCCAAAGAGCAGCCCAACTGAGCGTCAGCCCGTCGAGCCAGAGCCTGCCGTTAGCACCGAGAAGCCACCAAGTCCTCGGGCAGAGTCACCTGTAGAGAGGCCACCAAGTGTGCGACCTTCTAGCGAGAGGCCACCAAGTTCAGTTTACCATGATTACACAACAACTACTTCAAGGTAGGATAAGGAAAAATATATATGAGCTGCAGAGTGAGAAAATGTACCTTCTGATATATGTGTCTGCACAAGGAAGTCTCAGATCAGTCTGTGCATGTGCACAGTCTCATCAGAGTTTTCATTGTTCACACGAAGAAACCATGGATCTTTGGCTGTCCACAATGCCCCTAATGAAGATTCTAATCAGGATTCTATTTATCTTTAACACTTTGGCCAAAGCAAAGCTTATCTAGAATCCTTTTTCATCACTTTTGCATATTTCAAGATACCAAGGGGTATTGAATTATTGCTTTTCTTATTTCTACATGGAATCGGGAGTTGTGGTTCTTATTAGAAGAACCTTGCCGAGGCGCTTCGTATGGGTAGTCACAACATATGTTTACGTGGAAAAGTAAGAAAAATGTCAGTACTTATCTGGATCTATGCAAAGTTTGATTCCTTGTTTTGATTTTGTTTTGTTGTTTTCTAAAAGAAGTGCAAGCTATCTAATATGTTTGGCTTTGCTAATGAAGTTAGATACACATAATGAGGTGGGATAGTGGATCTAAAGTTGTAGTGGTTCAGATGCTGTCATTTTTCAAAGTTTTCAGACAGCGTTACCTAGCAACAAAGTGGATACACCATTCATAGCCTCTGTTTGTTTTTTTTTTTATACTGGAAAAGTCCATACACATCTCGTAACAGCTTACAGGCTTTCTATTGGTTTTGCACATTGTCACCAAATTTACTATTTGCTGGCCTAATTAATGCTTAGCATTTTTGGGAAGCGTCCAGGTAGCAGAGTGGTTAATGCCCTCGACTTCAGATCATAAGGTTCCAGGTCTGAATCCTGATGGAAGCCAAATTCAGCTCATGACTACATGTATACAGTGCTTTATTGTAGATAGTCTTTCATTATCACCCTTCCAGCGTCTTGATATGGCTTAAGAAATGTTGAAAGGGACATAAAACACCAAAACTGTCATCATCTTAGCATGCTAGGTAAAAATTTTAGCAGATGACATTTTGAAATATTTTTCTTATTTTTCCAGGAAATGGACTTTGATATTTCATGCAAATTGTCAATTAGCATGAAATATCAAAGTCTATTTTCTCGGAAAAATAAGAAAAATATCAGTCTATCATATGTGATTTAGCCCAGAGAGGAGTCATGGTCTGATAGTAACAGTATTTACACTAAGGATTTGGACATTTTATCTCCTTATCATACTTGTCATAAAGTTTGAGCATGTCCAGTTTACTACCTACAGACTTGTCTAAAAATTGCTGAATGAGTGGCAAATAGTGTTTCTGCAGCATCTACACTGTTTACTCAGACCTATCAGTCCAAATACTTTGGGTAAACACAGTAAGTATTCTACAATTTATGGCTGTACCAAGTAAAAGAAAAAAAAAAAACAGCATAAATATGCATAGAGTGATGGCCTTCACCCAGTATAGTTCAAATAATTAACCCTTAAAGTGCCAATCACAACTGCAGCAGAAGACAATTTTTTTTTATTTTTATTTTTATTTTTTTTTTTTTTGATTTTTCATAGAAAACAAGTCTTGACATTTCATGTGAATCCAAGCAGACGATTCAATGAAATTTCAAGACTTGTTTTCTCTGAAAAATAAAAAAAATAATTTTTGAATGTCGTCTGCTATAAATTTTGCTTGGTGCTTTAAGGGTTGACATACAGTCGAACTTCAATAGCTCGAACATGAATGACTCATTTGCCTTGGCTGATTCGAACCCATTTCCAGTCGCTGTGAAATACTTCCGATAGCTCAAGAAAACAAATATTTAGGGAATTTTCTTATTTTATCATGATATTGTATGTTGTGTGTACTCATTAGAATTGCCTCATTGAGGCAATTCTAATCACTCAACATACCATTATTGTGTAGAAGAGTGAAAATTTCCAAAAATTATTGCCATTTGCCTCCTGACCTGCCACCATGATTAACCCTGAAGTGGTTCGAACAACCCATGTCTTGAACGAATTTCCATGGTGCCAAAGGTGTTCAAGCAATTTAAGTTTGACTGTGTGTTACTTTTGACAGAGTGAAAGCTTGGTATTTCATTCAGATTTTCTCCTTTAAAGACAGTTTCTGTGGAAAATAAGATAAATTGGTGCTATTAGTATAGATATGCACGCATTAAGACACATTTCACATTTGTTGCTGACTATTCAAAGGGACATAACTTAAATTTCAGCATGAGTTTTGAGACAAGGTTTGTGGCTTACCTTTAGTTCTTTACCTGCTTTGGTTTGGTCACATTTTCCTGCACCCTTTTATACTTTAATGCCTTTGTTACATTAGCATGATCTATTTATGTAAATAACATATGTGTATGTACAAGTAGTTATAAAATTTCCTTTTTGTAGATAGCTAGGGTTAACCCTTTATGTGCTAATCACAACTGCAGCAGACAATATTTTGATTTTTTTATTTATATATTTTTGGAAAATAAGGCTTGACTTTTCATGCAAATTACCAGAATAGCAGGCAATTCATATGAAATAAAGTCTTATTTTCTCTGAAAAATAATAATAAAAAAAAAAGTCAGAATATGTCTGCTACAGTTTTGCTAAGCACTTTATGAGTCAAATTACAGTAGGTTTCTATATATCTGATACTTATTAAAAAAAAAAACAAAAAAAACTTGAAATAATCTTTCTTCGGGTTGATATTGAGTGAATCAACAAACTGGGCCTAGTTGTTCAAAGCATTGTTAGCTTAACAAGCTTGTTTGTGGTCAAAATGTTAACTGTTCTAGTAAATTCAATGTCTAATTCACTTGTATTTTTCCTGAAGAAATGTGAGTAGCTTTTGCAAATGCAAAAGCTACTCACATTTTTTCAGCAAAAATATTAGCATATCTACCATATTTAGTAATCAAAGTTTTGACGATAGGTTAACTAACGACATTGTTAGTTTTGAACAACTGGACCCTGATTGATGTGGTTCACCCAGTCAGACTCTTCAGAATTTCAGTTAAGGAGACTGAATACACCTGGTAGAGTTTCTGGCTGTTTAACAAGGGAGACAACTTTTATGACTTGCTATTTGCTTTCCTGCACACAAAGACCCTTCTGAAAAGGGGTCTACTCTTAATAGGAAAGAACTTGCTCCTTTCCAGAAGGATGCAGAAATGATTTTCCACACTGGTAAAAGTTTGATCACTTACGAGATTTAACTGAAAAATTTAAATGATTTGATTATTGGAACTGTAGGAATTACTTTGCCGTTTCTTATTTTATCCCCAGTGTATGTGTATATGTGTTCAAACAATGATACTTAGGGGATAGATTCTAATACTCCAGTTAATCACTGAGCCTGAGATGTTACCACATATAAAAGTCAGTTATTTTATTTACCTGCTTGGGGTAAGTATAGCATACTTTACAGTAACTACATTTGTACTGAGTCCCTCTATGTCAGCTTGTGTGATAGCTGATGTTGGCATTCGATGGCCATATGTACCTAAAAAATGCTTTTTCTTGTGTTCATAGCTTCAGATAACAGTTGTTCTCAAAAGAAAGTTTGTTACTTTTGCAGCTTAACCCTTATTCTGCTGAACCCGGATATACCCTGCCTTAGCAAACAGTGCAGATCCAGATCAGTTGGCTTCTGAAGAAGCCAGCTGATCTGGATCTGCACTGTTTGCCATTAAGTATGTGAATTTATAGCAACAATCCTGATCAAGTAATTTGATTGGCTGAAAATTAGAAGTAGGCTTGGCGTCTTAATTTATTCAGCAGGACAAGGGTTAATTAACATATCCTGTGGGTACTCACTGAAATCACATTCCCATGAGTATCCACGGAATATGGTTTGGTGCTAAAGTAATAAAAATTGTCTTAAATCCTCAGTGGTCATCTTATCTAGATCTGGTCTTGTGCATACTGCAGCTGATTAAATTTAACCCATTTATGCCCAGTGGATTCTTATACTTTAATTCTTTGGGCAAGTTCATTTCCTATATAAGGGGTGTCTGGTTAGTTTTTATTTTTGTCATGTTTTGTAGAAATATCTGTTTTTATTTTTGTCATGTTTTGTAGAAATATCTGAACTTAAGGCAAACAGTGTAGACCCTGAAGAGATGCCACATTCTGCGGCATCTGATCTGGTTCTACACTGTTTGCCAATGTCCCTTTTATGGGATAATAAGTTGAAATGGGTTAAAACTATTTTTTTTATAATTTAATGACAGTTATTGCTACTTTAAAAATCTGAGGTAATATTTGAAGTTTTTGTTAGCTTTTTTATGTTTGGTTTGTTTCAGTTAGTGAATGTGTCATGTTTTTGTTGTTTTTTTTTCCTTCCTTTATTCAGTAACATTGCACTATTGAGATGACTCAAAATTAAGACCTTTGTGCTATTAAAAGCAGCTTTGGGCAGTCTCAAAGGTGGTCTTAATAGCTAAATTGTACTGTATTTGGTTTCTGTTTAACCCATTGTAGACTGAATGAACTCACCCACACTATATATTGGAATAGTCCAATTTCAATTTTAGGTAGGTCAGGCTATGTGATTTAGATATTCCTATAGAAAAATGGCTAAACTATTTGCAAACAGTGAAGACCCTGATCAGACACTGCACTCTGCGGCGTCTGATCTGGGTCTGCACTGTTTGCCAGTTACCCTTTTAGGAATCTCCCGACTACAATGGGTTAATTTGGTGATCTTTTTGCATGTTGTGTTTTAGTATTTATGGAAGACAACAGTTTAAAAAATGAATTTGATGTGTTGAAATTATTTGGAATTTTAACACTTACCGTGCTATTGGCAAATTCAGAAGATGACCAATTGATGATATTTTTTTCATTTTACACAGTAAATAGGATCTGACACTTCATGCAAATTGTCTTCTAAGGAGACAATTTGCATAAAATGTCAAATCCTCTTTTCTTGGAAAAATCAGAAAAATATTTCAAAATGTTGTCTGCTGAATTTTTTACCCAGCATGCAAAGTGCTAAAACTGTTCTATTTTTATTGTATATTTTACATTCCTGATCTAGTATATTTACCTTATGGTAGAGCTGGGTGTAGTTGAAGAAATGTGTAGGGATTTCTTTCCCACTGTCCCAGAAATGCTGGTATTCTGTCTTCATGCCAAAAAACTAACAGGAGTACCTGATTGAAAGCAGCTGGATACCAAACCTGGGCATTTGTCCTCTGTTCCTCTTATTAGTGCAAGGCTTATAATAAGGCTGTATAGGAAGAAACATCATAGTACTCACTATTTCCTGTGGTGATGGGGTATGTGTGTGGGTGGTCTTGGGTTACATCGAAGGTTACAAATGTCCAGTGCATTAGTTCAAGAACAAAAAGACTCAGCTCATACTTTGATAAAAGCAGCATGTGGTGACTGTAAAACATCTTCCCGTACTTCACCATAGTGCAGATTATATTTTTATTTCCTTTGGGATCATTGAACCTGTTCTGGTTTCTTTGAAAATTGAATATCGCTTAAGCCAGTGCTAGGTGGTGTATGCAGCTTCATAAACTTTATTTTTGCCTTAAAGCGCCAAGAAAATCTGCATTTGAAAATGTCGTCTGTTTATGTCGTCTGCTGAATATTCTTGCAAACTTTTTGAACCTATTTTTGCATTCAGGCAAACAGTGTGGACCCTGATCAGACTGCTCCTTTGGGAGCAGTCTGATCTGGGTCCACACTGTTTGCAAAAATGACTTTTAAAATCACAAGCAGATGACAAAGCAGACGACAATAGTTGTGACAGGCGCTTTAAGGGTTAAGAGACTTAATCCTAGTCCTGCTGAACCTGGATATGTCCTGTCTTTGCAAACAGTGTAGATCCAGATCAGTTGGCTTCTGAAGAAGCCAACTGATCTGGATCTGCACTGTTTGTCATTAAGTATGTGAATTTGTATCAACAACCTGGATCAAGAAATCTGATCGGCTGAAAATTAGAAGTAGGTGTGGCATCTTAATTTCTTCAGCATGACAAGGGTTAATAAAACTGAGTCTCCAATTTTGTTCATTTGTATTTTCTTTGTTTCCAAAGGCAACCTTTTAGATTTTTCATTGTAAATTAAAGTCAACAATACTTTGTATAACATGTACAGATATAAGTTCCACTAAATGAAGTAATGAGTGTACAATATACTATTAGAAAGACATCTTTCTCTTGGCGGAACAAATATCTATGTAATGTGCTAAAGACTCATGTGCAGCATGAGAAAAAAGCCCTTATATTTTCTGCGGTCATTCTCTTCCTTCTGCTGATTCAAGGAGGGCAGTTGTCAGGTTTTGGTGAAGGAATGTGCACAAGTACTGGTAAATGGCTTAGAGGATTAAGCCTGCCCAGGAAAAGTGGACCAGCTCATCATGACCTTAATAGTGTCGACTGGGCAGTTAAATCCTTACCCAACCAACAACCAACCTTATGTCATTGGCATACATCAAAAGCCCATCTTAGCCTGCCTATTTGCACAGTCTGATCAGGACCTTTGCTGTGTGCTTACAGAGTCCTTTGATAGCATAGACTGAATCGATGAACAGAGAAGGCATGGTCTGATTGATCCAGTACAAAGGCTGCTCTGTGACAGCTCTGTTCACATGTGACTTAATCAGTTTTCACCCATCCAGTAAAATTGTTGTTAGGTAAACTGACCTCGCTCGACATGACCCCATTGGGTTTACTGGGACGTAAAACGTCAACACAAACAAACAATCGCTTTTCTAAAAATTGGTTACATTTCAAATAATCTGTAAGGGAAGTGGTAGCTTTATTTAAGCTCTCGTGCTTTTATTCTCTTGTACAATGAAATTAGGATTAATATACTTTCAGATTATTAATATAGTTAACCCTTGATGCTTGGCATGCTGGGTAAAATTTATTGGCAGATGACATATTAAGATAGTTTTTTTTTGTTTTTTTTTCCTAGAAAATGGGATTTGGCACTTCATGCAAATTGTTTCCTAAGGAGATAATTTGCATGAAGTGTCAAATGCTATTTTCTAGGAAAAGTAAGAAAACCATCATCAGTTTGTTGTCTGCTGAATTTGCTCATAGCATGTAAGTGTTAAAGTGCTAATCACAACTGCAGCAGGTGACATGTTGATTTTTTTTTCATATTATTTTTCAGAGAAAATGAGGCTTGACATTTCATGTAAATCATCTGCTAGGCTTATTTTGTCAGGAAATAATAATAATAAAATTAGAATGTTGTCTGCTACAATTTTTTTAGCGCTTTAAGGGTTAATTCCTAGATTACAAAAAAGGATATAACTAATATATATAGCACAAATAGAGGATATTCAAATGTTTGGAGTGAATATGACTTTTATTTCATTGAGTAAAGTGAAAAAAATGTATATTTCATGAGTGCCATTTTTTTACTTCACGAGATGAAATAAAAGTCATATTCACGACAAACATTTGAATTTTCTTTTTATTATATACATCACTTTCGATAGAAGAGATGCAAATCTTGCATTTGCAAGGGAAAGTCTGACACGCAGTTTTGTCCCTTGGCGCCATGACGTTCATGTTTTGTTTTGTTTGGTGACGTTAGATATGACGTCAGAAACGCGCATTGGCGTGTAAAAATAAAATAAAAAGAAAATTTACTCTTTTTCAGTGAATACCATAAAAAATTTTCATCTCGTGTAATGAAAACATTAATGTAAATAAGAAAAAAGTAGCTGGGGGTGGTCGGGAGGTGCGAAGGTGCTGTGTATCTTACATCACCGGGGCGTCCAACTGATATTAGCTTACAGTTGGGCAAGGCCTGCTATCCTTGTAGTGGGTAAGGGTAGAGGGGGAATGTTTTTATTTCTTCTGTTTCTTCACTTTCATTCCTGTTCCTCTTTCTTCCCTGTCCCTCTCTTTCATCTCCTCTACTCTCTCTTCTATCTCTTTTCTCCCTTTCTCTGGGAGACGACACAAAATGACCCTCAAGGGTTGACGTGTCGTTAAACCCCAACACAATCAATCAATCAAAAGAAAAAAGTAGATCCAGATCTTATATTTTTCACTGCTCAGAGGAGTGAAAATATAAGTTTTATATTTTCACTAGTGAAAATATAAAACTTATATTTCACTAGTGAAAATATGCATTTTATTTCATTAATAATTCTCTATATTTCATTACTTTGTATATAATAAATATATTTATTGGCTGAACTAGAAAATTTCTGTTTTTGAAGAACTTGGATTCTTTTTCAAAATATTTGTATTTATTGATATATGCATGCCTGCATTCCCTGCTAAACCATCCTAGATTCTTAACCCTTGTCCTGCTGAATAAATTAAGATGCCACTTCCACTTCTAATTTTCAGCCAATCAGATTACTTAATCCAAAATGTTGCTATAAATTCACATACTTAATGGCAAACAATGCAGATCCAGATCAGTTGGCTTCTTCAGAAGCCAACTGATCTGGATCTACACTGTTTGTAAAAGCAGGGCATATCTGGGTTCAGCAGGACAAGGGTTAACATAGGGTAGTTCAGTATGAAGCCAATTCCTTGATGATATACATATAAAGTTCCCATAGTTCCAGATAATTTTTCTGATCGAAAAGTACTGATATTTTTCTTATTTCTCCATAAAAACATATATTGTGGGTACTCATTAGAAGTGAGGCACTTCTAATGAGTACCAACAACATAATTATGTTTTCGTGGAAAAATAAGAAAAAAATATCATATGGATAGCCCCTCTTATCTTGAGCTATATATAAACTCTGCAGTTTCTGTCACAAGTACTTTGTTTTTGTTTTTTGCAGGGGTGATAGGATGGTGGGTAGGGTTTGCTGTTATTTGCAGGAAGGGGCCATTTTAATTATTTCATCTATTTATGTGATGTCATTTGCTTTTTCACTTGTCTTCCTTTTTTCTTCTCATCTTCCAACTCTTTTGTCTTTTTTCTCTCTTTCTCAGGGAGACAACATGAAACAACCCACAAAGGTTGAAGTGTTGCCTGCTTTTATTTAAATTCAGCATTTACTGTTTAAGCTTTTAACTTTGGAACCTCTCTAATGTACTTGTGCAAAGTTAGACTCCGTCCCTCTCCAGATAGCAATTTAAGTAACAGAAAAAGAAAAAAAAATGTTTCATATTTTTTACGGTTTCTTATCTCAACCACAAAAAGATGTGCTTCTTTTATTAGAATCATTGCATCCTCCTCCCAGCCATCACCACTTTATATAGTAAAGGGGTTAGCGGGCCCCCGTAGCCTAGTGGATAAGAGAGTTGACTCTTAATCCATTAGGTTTCTCACCGCTGTGGTTCGAGCCTCGCTTGGGTCACATGTGGGAAAGCCAAGTTCTGCTTACGGATGGTCAGGTGGTTTTTCTCCGGGTTCTCCGGTTTTCGCCCACCTTTGATGAACGATCGGCTCGATATAAGTGAAATATTCTTGAAAGGGCCGTAAAACCCAAATCAAAAAAAAAAAAAAAAGTAAAGGGGCTCAGATAGGGAGGAAATTCATGCAGTAGCCAGCAAAGCAATTTGGTGTGATGAGGGTGCTTGCTGTAAATTGGTATATCATTATGAAAACACGCCTATTCAAATATATAGAAAATTTTACCCGCCAAAAACTGAAAATTTTCAGACAAAAAACTGATATTTTTTTCATAACTTCTGCTCAAAACATAGATTGTGGGTACTTGTTAGAACTGCCTTGGTGAGGCGGTTCTAACGAGTACCTACAATCTATGTTTTTGAGCAGAAATACGAAAAGTAATGTATACCCCTGTAAATCCCAGTTTTACTGTATAAAAGGGGGGTTTAAGGGGGTCAAAATTATATCGGCATGTTTCTGTGATGTATTCTGCAGTATTGCATGATTCTCTTAGTGATCAGACTACAGATTACATGTGGATTCACATGCTGGTCTGGATCTTTAAGCCTGCAATTGCCCCAAAAGCAGGTTTTCACATGGCACAACTCAAATGCCATTTGCTAATATTTAAATTTAGCTTCCAAAGAGTTAATAGGTACTTTTGTATATGTTAAGGCAAATGCTTTCTATTATTCTTTGATCTATTATGATTACTGAATTTGAGATAAACTGTGAGTAATGATTTTTTAATGCTTTGCATGCTGGGTAAAATTTTCAGCATACGGCATGTTGAAATAATTTTGCTCATTTTCCCCAGAAAACAGGATTTGACATTTCATGCAAATTGTCTCCATGGAGACAATTGCATTGCATGAAATGTCAAGTCCTGTTCTCTGTTTAAAGTAAGATAAATGTTACCTATTTGTGGTCTGCTGAATTTGCCTAAAGGGTGGTAAAGATTAATTAAACCTAGGTCATATTCACCAAGATACATATTTAGTCTGGGTCAAAGGCAATGTTATTGTACAGCAAAACATACCTAACATAGAATTTGGGATCACTGAACACAATTGATCGAGATCTAGACTACCATAATATTTAACATTAATCCAGACAGTCAGCCTGATCAGTGTAGGACTTTTGGATCAGGGCTGATCCTGTTTTGCTGTTCCATGGCAAGAATTTAGACACATCACCAATTTGTCAAACTGACATATTCAAATATTAGCCTTAAAAATGTTAATCACAACTGCAGCAGATGACAGTTGTTTTTTTTTTATTATTTATTTTTTTTTGTTTTGTTTTTACAGAGAAAATTAGGTTTGACATTTCATGTGAATTGCCTGCAGATGATTCACATGAAATGCCAAATCTTATTTTCTCTAAAAAATGATAATAATAAAAAATAGATTATTGTCTGCTGCTGTTTTGCTTAGCACTTTAATGGTTAGTATAAATATGTAAAGATTAAGGTGTCCATATATTTAGGGTAAATATGGTAATTTGAATTATAATTAATCTTTACTACTCTGGGCTAATTTAGCAGACAACAAATTGATAGTATTTTTCTTATTTTTCCTAAAAAATAGGCTCTGGCATTTTATGCAAACTGTCTTCCAAGAGACAGTTTGCATGAAATGCCAAAGCCTATTTTCTGGGAAAAATAAGAAAACTATTTCAAAATGAGTTCTGCTGAAATTTTTACCCAGCATGCTAAGCATTCAAGACATTATTGAGAACAGGCTGTGCTGTTAAACAAAGTCCAAATAAGGTGTTTTTTTTTTCACCAAAAAGTACTGATATTTTTCTTATTTCTCTATGAAAACATATGTTGTGGTACTCATTAGAAGTGCCTCATTGAGGCACTTCTAACGAGTACCCACAACATATGTTTTCATGGAGAAATAAGAAAAAAATATTTGTGGATAGACCCTCTTATCTGGAGCTATGTGTGATCTATTGTCTATTCTGGATAAAAAAAAAAAAAAAAAAATGTTTTATTTGATAAAGCTAATGTATGCTTGTTTTCATATGATTTGCTCATATTGGTGCATTTGAATCAAAATGAATTTAGTTAGATTAAGGGGTCAAATCAGATTAAAGAAAGAGTTGCATTATGATTATTATCTGCCGGTACTTAAACTAGAGGATCTAGCAAACTGAGCTTGGGTTGTTGTTCAGGGTTTAAGGTTGCATTATTTTGGGAGTTAACCCATTGTTAACCCATTCTCCCACACTATATATTGGAAGACTCCAATTTCAATTTTAGGTATGTCCGGCTATCAGATTTACATATTCCTAGAGAAAAATGGCTAAACGATTTGCAAACAGTGGAAGCCCTGATCAGACACTGCATTCTGTGGCATCTGATCTGGGTTTGCACTGTTTGTCAATTACCCTTTTACGGGTCTTCCGACTACAATGGGTTAAAATCAGGCGTTTGAGTGGCCCATTCTACTTATTTATAATATTAGTGTACCTTATCAAAGTTTAGGAAAAGTGTAAGTCAGCTAACTTGCTCAACATGACTTAACAGTGTTGGCTTTGTTATAATGTTAAAATTCCTCAAAAATAGAGATTTTATTATCCAAAAAAGGTTTAATAAATTGATACATGGTATTAATACAATCATAAACTATGGCACCTGACAGCCTGTAAAATTTCATTTAGTCTCGCGGTCTTGAAATGATTTTTTATCGTATCTCTGAATTAATGTTGGCAATATATATATATATATATATATATATATATATATATATATATATATATATATATATATATATATATATATATATATATATATATCAATTTATTGATCCTTTCTTTGGAAAAAAAAAGTCTATTTTGAGGAATATGGTGCTTTTAAATTTTTACTTCCAAGTTCTTCATATTATTATAGCAAAAACTATTCCTGAAACCCAAATGATTGTTTAAGGTATGAAATAAAATTCATAATTTGAATACAATGTAATCATTTGGGTTACACACCTCACAAACCTTTCATATTTGGAACAGCATTGTAGAAGACGGCTTCCATTCTATGGTGGGGCTGAAAGAGCCAAAGAAGTGTAATCATCAGGAAAACGCGCCTATATAATTTTGACCCCCGTGAACCCCACTTTTATATAGTAAAACTGGGGTTTACAGGGGTATACATTATTTTTCTTATTTCTGCTCCAACATAGATTGTGGGTACTCGTTAGAACCGCCTCGCCGAGGCGGCTCTAACGAGTACCCACAATCTATGTTTTGAGCAGAAATATGAAAAATATCAGAGTTTTTTATCTGAAAATTTTCAGTTTTGGGAGGTGAAATATTCTATGTATATTTGAATAGGCGTGGTTTCGTAATGGTAATGCAGATACATGGCTCCAGAAAAGAAAGTCATCTGCATAAATGTTTTTCTTATTTCTCCACGAAAATATAAGTTGTGGGTTCTCAGTAGATACACATTAGAATTTCCCCAGTTCGGCACTGCTAATGAGTAATTATACTATATGATTTTGTGGAGAAATAAGAAAACAGTTACCGTAGTACTTTTCAGTTGAAAAAAGTACCTTGTCTGGAGCTGTGCAGCAGTTCATCATTAACCCTTGTCCTGCTGAATAAATTAAGATGCCACACCCATTTCTAGTCTCCAGCCAATCAATTACTTGATCCAGATTGTTGATACAAATTCACATACTTTGAATGGCAAACAGTGCAGATCCAGATCAGTTGGCATCACTTACCACTGTCACATCCAGAAAAAGTTACGAAATGACTGAAACATTGTTGACAATGATAAACCTCAACTCAAACATAAAAAATAATTTTGCAAGGAGCCCTGAAAGTGTCCTGCTAGACCTGCCCAAGGTGCCTTTTTGTACCTCCCATTAAAAGATTACTAATCAATGGCCATTTGAATGCTACATAGTTACCATTGTTTAATCCAAATGGATGGATTATCGCCACTCTGGAATCAAAAAACTTCACTTGAATTGGCAAATACAAGTTGATCAAGTATAATTCCAAAGTGTAAAAATTTTGCCAAAAGACCGCTGGATCTATTTTGATATGGCTTTATGCATAATGCATTGGGATTTGAACTTTTCTAACTTCAGATTGATTTAATTTATCAGGGCCCAGTTGTTCAAAGCATCGTTAGCTTAACGAGCTCGTTAAGGGTCATTTCGTTAACTGTTTTAGCAGATTCAATATACAATATTCTGATATTTTTTGCTGAAAAAATGTGAGTAGCTTTTGCACTGCAAAAGCTACTCACATTTTTTCAGCAAAAAATTTCAGTATATTTGTGTATCACTCGATTTAAATTTTAACAAATCGTTAACTAACGACGTCGTTAGCTTTGAACAACCGGGCCCTCGATTGTAGTGAAATTTATCACATAATAAATATTTGTGTTTGTACAATAAAAAGTAATAGGAACAATTTTATAGAAGGTGGAAAATTGAAAGAAATCAAGGGTTTTAGTGTTGAGCTTTATTAAATTGCATATTACCTATAAACTAATATTGAGTTGTAAGAAGATTTGGAAAACACCTAACCTTGTTTCTATTTTATACATGCTTACGAAACAACATGCTAAATTTGAATAAAATAAATTGATTTGAAACTGTGTTAAGTTCTGGTATTGAGGGGAAGATATTTTCCAGAATAGTAGTTGTGTTTTCAGCTGTAGTTTCATTAGTAAAATATAATTAAGTGTTCATTTGATTATTGTGTAAATGATGGGTGATTTTGTTGGCAGTGCTGTGGGAGATATCAAGATTCTCGAGGTGAATCAGGAGGGACGCTATGTACGACTTGTCAATGAAGGAAAACAGGTAATTTATCATTCATAAAATCTTTAACCATAACCACTCTCTGAGCTAATTCAGCAGGCGACAAATTGGTGATATTTTTCTTATTTTGCCCAGAAAACTGGATTAGGGATTTCATACAAATTGTCAGAAATGTTCTGCCTCCCTTCCGAAAAGGGATCTGCTCAGAAAGAAAGGAATTTGCTCCCAATGGGGTCTACTATAAAAGTTTACTCTCCTGCTCCCCTTGGGAGCAAATTATTTCCTTTTAGAGTAAACATATTTTCAGAAAGGGCTTAGTGCAGGGGAAAGCAAACAAGAAGTTACAATTTCCTCCCTTGTACAAGATTGTGGGATATTAACTCTTTGCATGCTGGGTAATTTTGCATGCTTTTTTGTCATTTGTGGATTTTTTTTTTTTTTTAAATTAACTTTTTCGAAAAAATCTTTCAGGAATACCATCAGAGTGTCAAACAGTTTGGATCCAGATCAGGCCCGACATTTTGTCGGGCCTGATCTGGGTCCAAACTGTTTGGAAAGGTTATCAGCAGACGACAATAGTTGCCACTAGCAAGGAAAGAGTTAACCAAGTGTGTCCAGTCCTTTTAAGAAAATATATCTTGTGACATCCGCCTGACAAAGACTCGGATCAGCCTGTGCATCCACGCTGTCTGACCAGTCTGTTGGGAGCTCATTTGCTAGCCAAACATCCAGTGTTTCTTCAGACAGACAGCTATTAATCTGGGCCCAGTTGTTCAAAACTAACAATGTCATTAGTTAACCATTCGTTAAAATTTACATTGAGTGATACGCAAATATGCTGAAAATTTTTGCTGAAAAAATGTGAGTAGCAAAAGCTACTCACATTTTTTCAGCAAAAAAAATCAGAATATTGTATAATGAATCCGCTAAAACAGTTAACGAAATGACCCTTAAGGAGCTCGTTAAGCTAACGACGCTTTGAACAACTGGGCCCTGCATTTCAGACTGTGTTAAATAATCATAGCTCTTGATATGGTGCTTTTTTTCAACCAAAGTTATTGATATGTTTCTTATTTTTCACAAAAAAACATGTTTAGGTACTCATTAGTTCCTCTTTTAGATGCTTTTAATGAGTGGGTACTCATTAGAAGTGCTTCGGTGAGGCATTTCTAATGAATACCCACAATGTATGTTTTCATGGAGAAATAAGAAAAACAATTACCTGATGAACAGGTAGATTGGAGTTTTCATAGGAATGCACATGTCATATTGTTTTCATAGGATGCACATATCATACTGAGGCTCATTTCTTTATTCTGCTGCAAATATAATTTTTGAAGAGAATTGAGTGATATTTTTCTTAATTTTCTAATGGCAGGGCTTAACCCTTAAAGCGCCAAGCAAAATGTGTAGCAGACGACATTTATTTTTATTTTTTTAATTTTTCAAAGAAAACATATCTTGATATTTCATGAAATATCAAGACTTGTTTTCTTTGAAAAATTAAAAAAAAAAAAATTCAAAATGTCGTCTGCTGCAGTTGTACTTGGCGCTTTAAGGGTTAACATTTTATTTGAATCAACTGAGAAGAGATACCATATTTACCCCAATTTTGGTAACTACAACTTCTTACGTACTAGTCCTAAAATTTGTACAGCTTCATTTTATTGTTACCTGTTAATATGTCTAAAAAAGATGGATTTGTGGCAAACAGTAAGGACCCTGATTAGACACCATGTTTTGCATCATCTGGTCTGGAACTATATTGTTTGCACTGGCCTGTCTCTGAAGACTAAGGTTAATACAGTAACTGTAATCTTAGAGCAAAATTCAGATATGGATGATTTCAGTAAAAATATAAAATGAGCTGGGGCACAGCATTTCCTACAAGATTGTATGTGTATCCATTCCAGTGAAGGCAGATCAGCTTGTGCATTTGTGCAGTCTGATCAGTCTTCACAGGCACTGTAGCCAAGGATCCAAAACATCTTCAGGCAGACAGTGGACTGATCAGACTGCATGGATGCACCAGCTGATCTGATTCTTTGCTGGGCTCACATGCAATTTAATGTAAACTGTTTAGCAGATGATTCACATGAAATGTCAACCCTTATTTTCTCTGGAAAAAATTAGAATGTGATCCACTGCAGTTGTCCAAATATTTAAGATAAATATGATATTGCTAACTGATTTGCTTAAATATACATTTGAACTGAAATACTGTGTTCTTCATTTTTTTAATATGTTAATGTACTCGAGAATAATTTATAGTAGAATCATTGCCATCAAATATGTCAAATGAAATTGGATTTCAAATATTTATTGGTAAGTATAAGCACAATGATAACATTTATGGACCTACAAGTTTTTCTGGGCAAATATTGAATTTTTACTTTCTGAATAAATAGACTACCGTGGTATGAATAAATTTACTATGTACAAACATGAAATTTAAACATATTTAAAAGCCTGTCTAAATTACACGTATTGTTTGCCTTTTTAACATTTAGCTTTAAAGTTCTAGACAAAATTAAGATATCCAGTTACCTAAATATTTTTCTTATTTCTCCACAAAAACATATGTTGTGGGTAATTATTAACTATTAATAAGAAGCGCCTCAGCGAGGAGCTTCTTATGAGTACCCACAAAATATTCTTTTGTAGAGAGATAGAAAAATATGGATAGTTTTTAGTGGAAAAAAAGTGCATAATCTATAATGTCCAGGGCTATGATGTAGCACTCTTTAGGCAAAATTATTAACCCTAGTCCTGCTGAACCCGGACATACCCTTTCTTTGCAAACAGTGTAGATCCAGATCAGTTGGCTTCTGAAGAAGCCAACTGATCTGGATCTACACTGTTTGACATTCATAATGTGAATTTATATCAAAAATCTGGATAAAGTAATCTGATTGGCTGAAAATTAGGAGTGGGTGTGGCATCATTATTTATTCAGCATGACAAGGGATAAAGAAGTTAATAAAACAAAAATCATCTCGTTAGAATCTTTTTAAAGAGAGGATGCTAAATAAAACTTTTGTAGGAATACAGGATGTGCATCGAGCCCTGACCGCAGGGTAAATTGGATACATTATTCAAAAATAATTGCTTCTAATTAAGGACACAGTCAAACAGTTTCTGAGTCTTCAGATTACAACCCCTGTAATTTTATCCACTTCTCCATAAAACCATATGATGTGGGTCCTCCTTTAAATTGCCCTAGTTCCGTAGGAACAGAACAGTTCTAACGACGCTTTTTTTATTATTAAGTCAGGAAAAAAGCACACAAAGTACCATTAAACAATCCTCTGAGGAAATTCTTTGCTAATTTTTATACCCGCACCATTCGAAGAATGGTGGAAAGGGCATATAGTGTTACCCTTATCTGTCCGTCTGTCTGCGCCAGCATTCTAGATGGCGTTAGCAATTTTCTTTTAAGTTTTTCAGGCCTTAGCAATTTGCGTTTAAGTTTTTCATGCAGGGACATCCGTGTCCTTTAAACACATTTCTAGTCTGTTTTTCATGTGCCCTTATTAGGTCTAGTCACCTTATGACAAGTTTTCCAGTAGTTTTGAACACACACACACACACACACACACACACACACACACACACACACACACACACACACACACACAAAAAAAAAATGGCCACACTGTGCGGTAATTAGATTGTGTACAGTATTCATTGGTCACTCAGGTTTATTATTTATAGACATAAATAGTGATTTATAAATAGTGATTTTCATTGTACTTGTTCTGTCTAAACCAGATTGCCCCCTCAGAACACTCAATCAATATTTTTTGTCTTATTATTTAACTGAGATAAGACATGTATTTTCTTGCTGAAAAGAAAGAATGGTTTTGATTTAATAGATAAAAATCCACATCAAATCAATCTTTCCAAAGTTTGTGTAATTAGAGAACCATGTCACAGAAAATCTGACACTCACTGCATAGCTCCAGATAAGGCATTGATATGTTTCTTATATTGTTCTAAAAGGATATGTTATGGTACTCATTAGAAGTGCCTCAGTGAGGCACTTCTAATGAGTACCATAACGTGTTTTTGTGGAGAAAAAAGAAAACTATACACCTAATATCCCCTGTAATTTATAGCTATGTCAACTGAATCCATTTTAACCTAGAGACTCCCTAAAAAGAATCAGGGTCTACACTGTTTGCATTAACTACAGGAATTTCTATAAAACCTAGTATGTGTAATAATAAAAAAACTAACCAGACACCCTGCTATTGGAAATACACCAGCCCAAAGAGTTGTGGTGGAAGTGTCTGCATGATGAAAATGGGTAAAAGGGCACAGCTCTAGATATTAGGGATAGTAAAGCCTTTTAGGGGAAGAGGATGAGAACATGAATTATATGATGGTAAAGCCATTGCAGAAGACTAGATATAAATTAGCTAGCAAATAAGGTTTCATTAAAACTGAAGCTAGAATACAGTTGTAAACCTGATTGGACAAGGTGCAAGAAAATTGGGAGGGATTTGTGTGGGGTTGTGGGTGAGCAGGTTAGATGTTGTGTAGGCAGGATTTTGAAAATGTAAGTGAACAACAATGTGAGAAAATGTACTTTCAGACATGTAGGCCAAGCAAAGACTCAGATCAGCCCAGGTACAGTCAGAGTAGTTTTTGCTCTCCACCTGGAAAATTCTTGGATGTCTAAAGAGCAACCATCAAAGGCTGATTATAAGGCTGTATTATTAGATAAATAGCTCTCATATGCTTACTTCCCTTTAATTTTTACACATTTTACATTGCTTTTGATGGAAGTTTCCAGATGGCCTAGCTGTTAACTGACTGTAGTTCATTAAAACATTTGAATCCTACTGCAACTCGTGACTGGAGGGTATTTTTGCACAGAGCCTTTCATTATCACCCTCCCATCATAGTAATATGACTGTTGAAACAGTCATACAACACCAACTCATCATCATAGCCTTGGATAAGAAGGTATTCAGATATATGTTTTTCTGATATCTTTTCTCGCTTGACTTCTAATGAGTACCGTCAGCATATGTTTTTGTGAACAAGGAAGAAAAATATCAATACTTTTTGGTTGAGAAAACATCAAAATAAAACAACAACAAAACACACATATACTGCAAACACATGTGCACACACATATGCACGCACACACACACACACACACACACACACACACACACACACACACACACACACACACACACACACACACACACATCTTATCTAGAGATATTGAAATTTTTAGTTGTATTATGATGCTGTTTGTTTGTTTGTGTTGAGGTTTTACGGCCCAGTCAACCCAATGGGGTCATGTCGAGCGCTGTCAGTTTACCTAACCACACGTTTACTGGGCAGGCTTTGTCCTCTAAGCGGTTTACCAGTATTGTGCACATTCATCCGCCAGAAACTGACAACTGCCCTTCTTGAATCAGCGGAAGGGAGAGAATGACCGTAGAAAATATTTCATGATCAATCTTCACTAAAGATTATGATGCTGTTCAGCATGAAAGCTTTTTATTAGAGGGTTTTGGATATAAAGTTGTTTAAAGGTAAACCCTGAAAGTTTTGTATCCAAACAAAAATGATTATATAGAAAAAAGGACCATTTATGGTCAGTTTTCTATATAATCTATACATTTTGGATACAACAGTGTTGTTTAGCTGACACTGTTGTTTGCTTTCGATCACAGCAATAGTGTTAAAAAGAGGTTGTGGTGTGTTATAAAAAGACTGTCCTGTACATTTTATTCATATTCTTACAGGAAGTAGAATTTGGTGGTTACATGATACAGCAGAATGTTGGAGGACATCCTGTGGCTGTATACAGATTTCCTCCACGTACAAAGTTCCCCGACTCTTCCACTATTACTGTGTGGGCAGGGATGACAGATCCATTAGAACATCAACCTCCAAAAGATTATGTGTGGACAGAGCAGCAGAAATGGGGAACTGGACCAGAGTGTACAACAATATTATGTAAACCAAATGGACAGGTGAGTTATACAAGAAACGAGTTTTTTAAGACATTTAGAATAGTGATACTTTCCTGACTTATTATACATCCGTATGAAGTTTTAAATTTGACTTAAAGGAAAATGCACTTTAAATATTTAATTCACTAGAAGATAAAGGTCACATTAAGTTTAGCGGTTTGGTGAAAAAATGATGAAATTTGGTTGAGTAATAAGAAAGTTATTGGCTTTGAAGATGTAGAAAATGCTGCCATGGCAGTTGCCATTTTTGATAGTGATGTCATAACCACTTAAAGAAATATGCAAGAAATAAATCTGAAACATCTGAAACAATATTTTATTGCTATATAGGAATAAATGTGTTTGTTTGCATGAATGCTATCAGTTAGCTCACAAGAGAAGCATATTCTTGTGAACTGGCAGCTTTTGTGTCTTACAAAAAATAAATATCTAATTGAATGTTAAAAATGGCAGTGCAGATGCTCACAAGTTCAAATTACAATCTCTTTTTTATTTCTTAATCCTTGTCCTGCTGAACCTGAATATATCCTGCCTTTGCAAACAGTGTAGATCCAGATCATTTGGCTTCTGAAGAAGCTAACTGATCTGGATCTGCACTGTTTGCCACTCAGTATGTGAATTTATAGCAACAATCCAGATCAAGTAATCTGATTGAAGTAGGTGTGGCATCTTAATTTATTCAGCAGGACAAGGGTTAACAAACTTTGATCAAATTTGTGCCAAGATATTTACTAATTTTTATTTCACACTGAATAACTTCATGAAATGTTTTCATAAAAAATGAATGAATTAGTTATATCTGAGGATAAATATCTGTACAGGCCATTGCTTGGACAACAGCTGCTCACAGATTTACGAAGAACCCATATGAGGACAGTCCAATCAGGCCATCTTCTGAAGTGGATCATGTTAACACTGAGAAAGAAACAGCACAGGAAAATATTCTCACAGAGGTCAATGTTAATCTAAATGAACCGAAACCTGAACCAGTCTTTCTTAGAAGGTAACTTAATGAATTTTTGTTGCTCTTTCAGTTACGAGTATTAGTGTAGAATGACCTTGAAAATTAGTGCTCACAATTGAAAGGCCCAAGATATACTGGATCCTATTCATTTATAGAATATTGCTTGGGTCCAAATTAACTCTTAAAATGCTAATCACAGACAGCTGTAGCATTTTTTTTTTTTTTTTTTTTTTCAGAGAAAAGGCTTGAAATTTTATGTAAATCATCTGCTAGGCAGGCAATTCATATGAAATTCCAAGCATTTTTTTCTCTGAAAGATAATAGAAAAATTAAAATACCATCTGCTGCAGCATGTAAAGGGTTAAAAACCATATTAACTAAGAAAAAAAGGAGCATGTTATATTCTTTATTTTGTATTGGCCAATATATTCTTCAGTAGGAGATTTTCGTAAGTGTACAGGTGAAGCCCTGATCAAGTAGTGAAGAGTTGCAGGCTGATCTGGCCCTGATTCAGTGCACGCAAAATTTAACTCAAGTATTCTGTCACTAGTCCTTATCATACTTGCTTCAAAACTTGAACAACCATTTTCACAATCTTAGAGATAATGCATCTAAAAAGTGAAGTAGGAATAGTCCTGTCTGATAGGCCTGTCTGTCCAACTATTTAGGGTAGATATTGTAGCCAGTATTGTAAATAACAATGCACAGTGGAACCTCCACTGAAGTCAGATCTCTCTTACAGCCACCTGCCTATAGCTATCATTTTTCTGATATACTGAAGTGAAGTTTTACTGTGTTTTACCTCCCTAGAGCAATCACCATCTTATAACAACCACTTTTATTTGTTCCCAAGAGTGGCTGTTGTATGAAGGTGTAGAATTTTATGGTAATACATACTGTGGGGCTGCTGTAGGGAGGTTATAGAGTTTTAAGGTAATGTAACATGGGGTTGTTGTAGGAAGGTTGTAGAATTTTAGGGTAATGTACTGTGGGACTGTTGTAGGGAGGTTGTAGACTGTTAGGGTAGTATACCATGGGGCTGTTGTAAGAAGGTTGTAGAATGTTAGGGACATGTACTGTGAAGTGTTGTAGGGAGGTTGTAGATATTTAGGATAATGTACTGTGGGCTGTTATAGGGAGGTTGTAAAGTTTTAGGGTAATGTACAGTGGGGCTGGTTGTAGAATTTTAGGGTAATGTACTGTGGGGCTGTTGGAGAGAGGTTGTAGACATTTAGGGTAATGCACAGTGGGGCTGTTGCAGAGAGGTTGTAGATATTTAGTGTAATGTACTGTGATGCTGTTGTAGTGATGTTGTTGATATTTAGGGTAATGTACTGTAAGATGTAGTAGAGAGGTTGTAGATATTTAAGGTAATGTACTGTGCGGCTGTAGTAAAGAGGTTCTAGAATTTTAGGGTAATTTACTGTGGGGCTGTTGTAGAGAGGTTGTAGATATTAGGGTAATTAATGTACTGTAGGGCTGTTGCAGAGCAGTTTAGATATTTAGGGTAATGCACTATGGGGCTGAAGTCGAGAGGTTGTAGATATTTAGGATAATGTACTGTGGGGCTTTTGCAGAGAGGTTTAGATATGTATGGTAATGTATTGTGGGGCTGTTGTAAAGAGGTTGTAGATATTTAGATAATGTACTTAGTGGCTGTTGCAGAGCAGTTTAGGTATTTAGGATAATGTATTGTGGGGTTGTTGCAGAGCAGTTAGGTATTTAGGGAATGTACTGTGGGGCTGTAGTAGAGAGGTTGTAGATACTCGTATGTAGGATAATGTATTGTGGGGCTGTGGCAGAGAGATTCTAGAATTTTAGGATAATGTACTGTGGGGCTGTTGTAAAAAGGTTGTAAATATTTAGGGTAATGTACTGTGGGACTGTTGTAAAGAGGTTGTAGATATTTAGGGTTATGTACTGTGGGATTGTTGCAGGGTGGTTTAGATATTTAGGGTAATATACTGTGGAGCTGTAGTAGAGAAGTTTAGGGTAATGTACTGTGGGGCTGTTGTAAAGAGGTTTTAGATATTTAGGATAATGTACTTAGGGGCTGTTGCAGAGCAGTTTAGGTATTTAGGGTAATGTACTGTGGGGCTGTTGTAAAGAGGTTTTAGATATTTAGGGTAATGTACTGTGGGGCTGTTGCAGAGCAGTTTAGGTATTTAGGGTAATGTACTGTGGGACTGTTGTAAAGAGGTTTTAGATAATTAGGATAATGTACATAGGGGCTGTTGCAGAGCAGTTTAGGTATTTAGGGTAATGTACTGTGGGGCTGTTGTAAAGAGGTTTTAGATATTTAGGATAATGTACTGTGGGGCTGTTGCAGAGCAGTTTAGGTATTTAGGGTAATGTACTGTGGGGCTGTTGTAAAGAGGTTTTAGATATTTAGGATAATGTACTTAGGGGCTGTTGCAGAGCAGTTTAGGTATTTAGGGTAATGTACTGTGGGGCTGTTGCAGAGAGGTTTTAGATATTTAGGGTAATGTACTGTGGGGCTGTTGCAAAGAGGTTGTAGACTTTTAGGATAATGTACTGTTTGGCCGTTGTAGAGGTTGTAGATATTGAGGGTAATTTACTGTGGGCCTGTTGTAGAGATGTTGTAGATATTTATGGTAATGTACTGTAGGGCTGTTGCACAAAGGGTTTAGATATTTAGGGTAATGTACTGTGGGACTGTTGTAGAGAGGTTCTAGAATTTTTGGGTAATGTACTGATGGGCTGTTGTAGAGAGGTTGTTCATATTTAGGGTAATTTACTGTGGGGCTGTTATAAAGAGGTTGTAGATATTTAGGGTAATGTACTGTGGGGCTGTTGTAAAAGGGTTGTAGATATTTAGGTAATGCACTGTGGGACAGTTGTAGAGAGATTATAGATATTTAGAGTAATATACTTTTGGGCTGTATTAGAGAGATGTAGATATATAGGGTAATATACTGTGGAACCTCCACTAACGGTCACTTCATAACAGCCACCACCCTATAATGACTACTTTTCTCTCACTGTACAGTTTGACTATATAAACATTTATAACAGCCACCTCCATACAACAGCCAGGGCCCAGTTGTTCAAAGCATCGTTAGCTTAACAAGCTCGTTAAGGGTCATTTCATTAACTGTTTTAGCGGATTTAATATACAATATTCTGATGTTTTTTGCTGAAAAAATGTGAGTAGCTTTTGCACATCAGCATATTTGCGTATCACTTGATTAAAATTTTAACGAATCGTTAACTAACGACATCGTTAGTTTTGAACAACTGGGCCCAGTTTTGTTATTCCCAACAGTGGCTGAGGGAGGTTATACTGCATATATATGTATATGCTAAGAATAGAAATTTCAGGCATCTGTTAATATTTCAGAGAGAAACAATCACCACCATCTCTTCTTGCTCAAAAACATCCTCATGGTTCAAATCCCAGTCGTGAGACACACCCACATACTGGTCAACCACGTCCATTTACTTATGGTAATGATAACAGTAGTGTTAATAGACAGTCAAGGGTACAGACAACAAGACCAGATCCTATACAAGGTTGGTATATAAGAACTATTACAATTTGCATGCTGAGTAATTTGAGCAGACGATATTTTGAAATATTTATCTAATTTTTCCTAGAAAATAGGGTTTGATATTTCATGCTATTGTCTCCTTAGCCTTTTTTTTCTGGGAAAACCTGTCTTAAGCAGCCACCCATGGGAAGCTTAAAATGTGGCTGCTGAAGGCAGGTTGCTGCTTAATACAGTTCAAATATGTAAGTCTACGAATTTTGGAGCAACTTTCCTCTGGCTGCTTAATACAGGTTGGCTGCTTAATAGAGGTGACCACTAACACAGGTTTGACTGTATTAGGTCATTCTCCCTTTTCTCCTGATTCAAGAAGGGCAGTTGTCAGTTACTGGCAAAACTATGTGCACAAGTATTCATTACCAAAACACGCCTATTCAAATATATTGAACATTTCACCACTAAAAACTGGAAGTTTTCAGTTAAAAATTCTGATATTTTTCATATTCTGCTCAAAACATAGATTGTGGATACTCGTTAGAACCACCTCGCCAATCCGGTTCTAACGAGTACCCACAATCTATGTTTATGAGCAGAAATATGAAAAATAATGTATACCCCTGTAAACCTCAGTTTTGCTGTATAAAAGTGGGGTTTAAGGGAGTCAAAATTATATAGGTATGTTTTCGTGATGTGGTTAACTAACGTTTAGAGGACTAAGCCTTTCCAGGAAAAGTGTGAGTAGGTTAACTGACTGGCTTGACATGACCTTAACAGTGTTGACTGGGCCATAAAACCCATAATAAAGTAAAGCTAGGTATATTGCTCTGGACAGTCATGGATACAGCATACCTTTGGAGTGGGTGTTACAGTTATAGCAGTTGGCTTGATTCACTGAGTCCCAAGAAGCATCCAGATATAAGTGGCTTTCAAGTATTTGTTAAACCTTAAAGTGCCAGTCAACAACAGTAGATGGCATTCTATTTTGTTTTGTTACTTTTTGAGAAAAAATAAGACTTGATATTTCATGTGAATAATCTGCTAGGCAGATGATTCACATGAATTATCAAGTATTATTTAACCCTTGTCCTGCTGAACCCGGATATACCCTGTCTTTGCAAACAGTGTAGATCCAGATCAGTGAAGAAGCCAACTGATCTGGACCTATGCTGTTTGCCATTAAGTATGTATATTTAAAGCAACAATCAGGATCAAGTGATCTGATTGCCATTGGCTGAAAATTAGAAGTGGGAGTGGCATCTTAATTTATTTAGCAGGACAAGGGTTAAGCACTAAGCAAAAATGTTTAAGCCTTATTAAAGCATTCAGGAAAATTGCAGCAGTCAGCTTGCTAATTTTTTTTTTATTATTTTTTTCACAGAAAATAAGACTTGGCATTTCATGTGATTCTTCTTCTAGGCAGATGATTCATAAGAAATGTCAAGCCTTATTTTCTCTGAAAAAAAAACAACAAAAAATGTTGTCTGCTGAAATTGTGATAAGTGTTTTAACCGTTAAAAGAAAAGAACTATATTTCTAGGTCAACCATATGCTGGAGGACCAGCCACTCGAATAGGTAGCGCACCCTTGCGAAAATATAACCCAGTAGCTAGTGGAAACATACGAGGGAGTGGAGCATTAGCAAATAGAAGTGTAAGTATGCTGTGAAGGAATTAGATCTGTAATGCAATTCATTTCATAAATAGAGGACTTTGTAAGGATTAGTTTATAATTCTGGGATAATTTTCTGCAGCTCTCCATAAAAAACATATGTTATGGGTACTCATTAGAAGTGCCTCAGCTGAGGCACTTCTAATGAGTACCCACAACATACGTCTTTTACGGAGAAATAAGAAAAATTATCCCAGAATTATCATTAAGTACTTCATAAGTCCTCTGTAAAAATCAAATAGGCTGTTTCAAGCAAAAATGTTAGGTTTGACATATGATGAGAATGAAACCCTGGATCAGGATCCATATTCATGTTATCTGCAGTCTGAGTCATTTGCATAATTTATGCAAATTTTATCCAGTAAATCAAATAGGCTGTTTCAAGCAAAAATGTTAGGTTTGACATATGAGAATGAAACCCTGGATCAGGATCCATATTCATGTTATCTGCAGTCTGAGTCATTTGCATAATTTATGCAAATTTTATCCAGTAAATCAAATAGGCTGTTTCAAGCAAAAATGTTAGGTTTGACATATGATGAGAATGAAACCCTGGATCAGGATCCATATTCATGTTATCTGCAGTCTGAGTCATTTGCATAATTTATGCAAATTTTATCCAGTAAATCAAATAGGCTGTTTCAAGCAAAAATGTTAGGTTTGACATATGATGAGAATGAAACCCTGGATCAGGATCCATATTCATAAGTTATCTGCAGTCTGAGTCATTTGCATAATTTATGCAAATTTTATCCAGTCCATAGTTGTTTGTTGGATAGCACAAAAATTTCTAATTTGTTCATGTGGCCTTGAAACTATATAATAGTTAAATTTTGTACAAGCAGAAATAGCCGATATGACAAGCAAATGTTTAAAAAATCTTCAAATACTGTATTTACTCTGAATATTGGGATAGACAGTCTTAAAGGCTCCATATTCCTCAAAAATAGACATTTTATTATCCAAGAAAGGTTTGATAAATTAATATATGGTATTAACAATCGTAAAATGTGGTACCTGTCAGCCTGTAAAATTTCAGTTAGTCTCTCTTTCTTGAAATGAAATGATTTTTTTTAATCTTATCTCTGAATTAATGTTGCCAACGTTAATTCAGAGATACCATAAAAAAAAATCATTTCATTTTTGATCCAGTTCAAAAATGAGAGACTAACTGAACACTTTATGATCGTATTAATACTATATATCAATTTATTAAACTTTCCTTGGATAATAAAATGTCTATTTTTGAGGAATGTGGAGCCTTTAAGCAAACAGTGTAGATGAAGATCAGATGGCACAGAATGCTGCATCTGATCAGGGTCCACACTATTTGCCACTCATCCATCAGTTTTTAGACACACCAACATGTAGAAAATTGAACTGTACAGACAGTTATGGTAAGGAATTAACCCTGGTCCTGCTGAACCCAGATATACCCTGCCTTTGCAAACAGTGTAGATCCAGATCAGTTGGCTTCTGAAGAAGCCAACTGATCTGTATCTGCACTGTTTGCCATTAAGTTTGTGACTTTGTATCAAAAACCTGGATTAAGTAATCTGATTGGTTAAAATAGAAGTGGGTGTGGCATCTTAATTTATTCTGCATGACAAGGGTAACTTAAAGTGATCCTATATTTAGGGTAAATATGTTACATATCACGAAAATTACTCACAGTATTCAGACACCATAACTCCTTAATGTACTTGTCATAACATTTGAAAAAAAAAAAAAAAAACTATTTGATTGCCTTGTGATATGTCTAAAATCCAGTGGATGAGCAGCAAACAATGTAAGTCCCAATCAGACTGCTCCTTTGGGAGTAGTAGTGGTACTCCTTTGAAGTGTTTTGATTGGCACTTCCGTACATCTAGATAAGCTGCTTTTTTCAACTGGTTAATTCTGATATTTTTCTTGTCCCCATTAAAACATGTGATGTATATGAGAAGTGCCTCAGTGATGCTCTTCTAATAAGTACCCTCATCATATGCTTTTGTGGAGAAATAAAAACAAATCATGTAGCTACCCCTTTTATCTGAGACTGTACACTTCTGATGAGTATCCACAACATGTGTTCATGGAGAAGTAAATTTTTTAACCTTTTATAATTTAAATAAACAAAACAAAAAAACAACAACACCAATTCTGGAACTTTGCATCTGATTCCATTATACATGTTCTCTATTCTTTTATTCTGACTTTTAGCATGGCCTTATAGGAGTACGTATAATGATGGTTTAATTGTGTCACGTCAATCAAAATGGGGTCATTGAGCTGCTCAGATCATAGCTCTGGATAGAGAGAGTAATCAAAGATAATTTATAAAAAAAATTGTTATTTTTACCGAAACATATCTGGGTACTCAATGGGTGATTACGTTGAATATGGTAAATATCTTAAAATTTCTAACACTTAATTGGATACCTTTTTGGCTTAAATTTTATTTTGTGTAGTAGTTTCTTAAAATACTTAGTGGACTGACAAACAGTGTAGACCCTGATCAGACTGCTCCTTAGGAGCAGTCTGATCTGAGTCTGCACTGTTTGTCTGTGCCATTTTGTCTGGAACTTTGGTGTTCAGAATTTCAGCCCATTTACTATATTCAACGGAATCATTGAGTGCCACAAGATGTTTTTTGTTATGCTCAGACACCCTTTGATGATTGATGTGGCCAGATCACATGCTAACTGGGGCTTTCTTCTAGAATCTAACTTTAGCATGAATTCGCTTAATTAAGCTTAATGTCATTTGAGAGGAAATTCATCTATGTGTGTGTAAACAGCAAAAACTTTCGTAGATAAAGGAAGTACAATGTAACCTCTTTATAAGACGGATATGGATATAACAGATATAGACGATTTAAAGGTGGACCCCAAAAGTGTTTTTTATCCAAACAAGAATGTATAGTTGTCATTTTGCTATATAATCTATATGTTTTTGTTTGGATCCAACACGTTTGTTAACACAATTTTTGTGTGTTTTTGGATCCCAGCAATAGTGTTATAGAGAGGTGGTATAGTCAGAAGATGTTTACTGTAAAAACGCTAAATAATATTCAGCTGAATTCATTGGTCCCGATAAGGTGATGATTAATGACAATTTTTGTTATTTTGATCATTGAGGCAATGCCCATAAATATCCATGAGACATGAATTCCAGGTCTGAAAATAGCAAAACTTATCTTCTATACACCCATTTTATCTGGACCAATGATTGATTATTTTTTAAGGGTGGATTTATTATAATAACCAGTGGAACTTGGAACATTTAATATGTAAGATATGCATGTTTTATATTTCCAAAGAATTTTTTATATTTATTATACTACACTGAACTTTGTTTCACATATATTTTATTTTGCTTGTTAAATCTGGTACAAATCCACCTTTTTTTGTTGCTTATTTCTTTTCTCTGGATAAGGTCGGGTTTGACAACTTTAGGAGATTTAGGAGACAGTCAGCATGAAATGGCAAGCTCTATATTCTCAGAAAAGTCAGAAAAAATGTACATGTATTACATTTGTTTGCTGCTGTTAATGCTTTAGTATTCTCTGGTCTAATTCAGTAGCAATAGTTAAGGCGCTTTTTTCAATCCAAAAGTATTGATATTTTTCTTACTTCTCCACGAAAACATATGCTGTGGGTACTCATTAGACGCGCACATATGTTTTTGTGGAGAAATAAGAAAAATATTTACCAGATACCCTCCCTTATCTAGACCTATGACTGACTGTCAACAAATTCACAATATTTTTCTTATTATAGCCCCGCTTTGAAAAAGTGGGGCTATACTGGATTTGCCATGTCTTTCTGTGATTCCGTGATTATGTAATTCCATGATTTGGTGACTACAAATTTTGCTTCACAACTTTTGTGTTTATGGTCCTATTACAATGAAACTTATACGACACTTGATCTCTGAGGTAAGTAAGGTGTAGTCGCAGAATAGTGTCCGAGGGTCTATAACTCTTGGAGTTTTGTCCCTTGGTTGGTTTTCAAAAAATTAAAATGCATTTCACTCAGTAACTTCTATGTTTATGGTCCTACTTCAATGAAACTTATACCACACTTGGTCTCTAAGGTAAGTGAGGTGTAGAGGCAGAATGGTGCCAAGGGCCCATAACTCTTGGAGTTATGTCCCTTCATAGGTTTTCAAATTTTGCCATTCTTGAAAATTTTCGTAACAGATTTCTCAGGAACTATGAAAGCTAGAAAGCTGAAAGTTTGTATAAACATGGACAATGACTGGATGTATTGTGTATACCACAATAGTAGCCAAGGGTCTGCAACTCTTGGAGTTATGTCCCTTTGTAGGTTTTCAATAACATAAGTTTGTGGTCCTACTTCATTGAAACTTATACCACACTTAGTCTCTAAGGTAAGGATGGTGTAGTGGCAGAATGGTGGCCAAGGGCCCATAACTCATGGAGATGTCCCTTCATAGGTTTTTCAAATCTTACCATTCTTGAAAATTTTTGTAACAGATTTCTAAGGAACTATAAAAGCTAGAAAGCTGAAAGCTCATATCAACATGGACAGTGACAGAATGTATTGTGTATACCGGAATAGGGGCCAAGAGTCCATAACTCTTTGAGTTGTGTCCCTTGTAGGTTTTCAAAATATAGACTGCATTTTGCTCAATAACTTTTATGTTTGTGGTCCTACTTCAATGGAACTTGTACCACAATAGGTGCTTTGAAAAAGTGGTACATGCATGGACAGTGGGTTCATGTATCATGTATTCAGGAATCAGGGCCAAGGGCCCATAACTCGTGGATTAAAATCCCTTGATAGGTTTTAGGATGCCATGTTACCATGTCCTACAATGGTGTTACCTGGTAAGGATGAATTCAAAATGTTTCAACACTATATGTATTTCTCCTCTGATAGAGCTGCAGCGGGGCTACAGTCAGATTTTCTGACAGCTCTAGTTTTTCCTAGAAAATAGGCTTTGACATTTCATGCAAATTTTTTCCTAAGGAGACAATATGCATAGAATGCCAAAGCCTGTTTTCTGGTAAAATAAGAAACTAGCTCAAAATATCGTCTGCTGAAATTTTAACCCAGCATGCAGAGCGGTAAGTCCAAAAGTCCAGCAGTTTAAAAGTCAAAATTTTCCCCAGAAAACAGTGTCAAGCAGAAAGACAGTTCAGTTGAATTCTCTCGTAGCTTGTATGAAATGGGAAGGAAATAGAATATTATTTGTCATTACCATGTTTACCATAAGTTTTAGGGCAGACAGACCTGACCAAATATGGTGTCTACTCTGATTGCCACTCATCTAGCAGTTTTAGACACACTAACAGGTTGTTGTTGTTGTGCGGACCAGGCACCCGAGGCACATAGAGGCAGCGGCGATTGCTTTGATGTAGATGTATTTGTACAGCCTTGCTTTCATGGATCACCCATGCACACTTGGTGCCGCTGCCTGTCACCAAGCGCCGCCCTGTCCACTTTATACTCAACCCAGGGCACGTCGAGTATGAGCTAGGCGTAATAATGGTCTGAAAATTGTCTCGACCCGAGCGGGATTCGAACCCACGATATCCCGCTTGAAAGTCGAGTGCGCTAACCACTAGGCCACCTAGCCCACACACTAACAGGTAGTAAAATGTACTTGTTAAAAATTTAGGACTAATATGGTAAGGAATTAAGGTGTCTCTAGGGTATATATGGTAATATAAGTTTTGTCTGTCACATGGTTACAAGCAGTTTTGAACTATGTGTTGGACTGAGACGTTTTTTTTCATAATACCTTGCTGAACTGCCTACTGAAAATGGCTTTTTATTAGGATATTTGAACACTTAACTCCTAACCATACTTGTCCTAAACTTTGAACAAGTCTATTTTCTACTTTTTCATGTGCCTAATGATATTTTTCTTATTTCTCTACAATAGCATGTTTTCATGGAGAATTAAAATCTTTTGTCTTGATATCTGGACTACAGTTTAATACATATTTACTCTAAATATTGAGACTCTAACCCCTAACCACACTTGTTATCAATGGTGAGCAGGTCACTGTTACTTGCTGTTGATACAGCCAGTTAGATAAGCAACAAACAGTAGACCCTGATCAGATGTCATATCCTACCTGCTGTCCCAATACTTAGGGTAAACATGGTACTGAGTTTGTATGGATGATCTTGCAGTTCTGTCCCGTTATGGGGCAGATTTGTAAATTTTCTTTCCATATGACTACTTTCATCACTAATCTTAACCCTGATCCTGCTGAACCTGGATATACCCTGCCTTTGCAAACAGTGTAGATCCAGATCAGTTGGCTTCTGAAGAAGCCAGCTGATCTGGATCTGCACAGTTTGTCATTAAGTATGTGACTCTGTATCAACAACCTGGATCAAGTAATCTGATCGGCTGAAAATTAGAAGTAGGTGTGGCAATTTACTCAGCATGGCAAGGGTTAAGGGGGCATGATATACTTGGTAAAATGTTCATCATTTCTGCTAAGACAGACAACTTCTGTGACTTGCTGTTTGCCTTACTGTACACAAGGCCCCTTTTGAAAATGGTTCTAAAAGAATTTTGACAAAGATACCTTCCCTGAAAGTATCAGCTCCCCTTAAGTAACTAATTCACGAATATGCAGGAAAGTCTTGATAACATTTTTCATTAGCTGGTCTCCATAGCACAGTTGGTATCATGTCTAACTGCAGATCCAGGGTTAGCAGTTTGAACCCCAGCTTGCCTACATAACTTTCATGGAGATTGATCATGAAATAATTTCTGTGGTCTTTCTCCCCCTTCCACTTATTCAAGAAGGGCAGTTGTCAGTAACAGGCAGAAGTATGTGGACATTTACTGGTTAACCACAACAGATTTAGCCTGCCGAAGCACAGTGTGAGTAAGTTAACTGGCTGCTCCTGACATGACCCTAATAGGTTGACTGGGCTGTAAAACCTCAGCTCAAAAAACATGGTTTATTATATTATGGCTGTGGATATAACACTGGGAAAATAGTCCCAGCAATTATCATATTTAAACTCAAATGTATAAGTTATATGTATGTGGACAAATAACTTTTTCTGGCCAATTTTTTATATACAGTAAAACCTCGATCAATGACTCGAACACTGAAGACTTGTTTACCATGGCTAATTTGAAGTTGTTTTTGAGTCTCTAGGAACTTCTTCCAACAGCCCAAGAAAACAAATATTTAGGAATATTTTAGGAATCTTTCCTATTTTATCATGAAAATTTATGTTGTATGTACTCATTAGAATCACCTCATTGAGGTATTTCTAATGAATACACTTAACATACCATTATTTCACAGGAGATCGAAACAACATCCATATATTATTCCCATTTGTCTCCTAACCTGGCACTATAATTAACCCTCAATGGCTCAAACTACCCATGTCTAGAACAAATTTCCATTGTGCCAAAGATGTTTGAGCCATCGAGGTTCAACGGTACATGCAATTTATACATAACAACAGATAAGGCGCTTTTTTCATCCAAAAAATGCTGATATCTTTCTTATTTCTTGATGAAAACATATGTTGTGGGTACTCATTAGAAGCGCCTCACCAAAGCGCTTCTAATGAGTACCCACAACATATGTTTTCGTAGGGAAATAAGAAAAATAATATGTGAATACCCCCTCTTATCTGTAGCTATGTTTATACATTTTTGTTTCGATACAACATGGTTGTTTTACTAGCACACTAGCTGTCATGTTATAAATTGGTTATAGTGTATATTGAAATTGTAAATTCGTACTAATGGAAAAATAGGAATAGAGATCTTAACTCCAACTGCATGTTGTTATGTAAAATACTTAAAGCTGTAATTTGACCCTTTCATTGAGCTTGAGTACTTTTGCTGTGCACAGATTATGTAGATTTATTTGGCAGGTAGTGGATGGTTAGATCTGTTGTTTTTGGCACATTCTTTGTGGTGAAGGAAGTTTGAAAAGATTGCATACCAAAGATATTTTTTATATTTTGTTTTAGTTTGTTTTTATTTATTTTTTTTTTATTTTTTTTCATGGAAAGGTCTTTATGCTTTTGTTTCTTTTTCTCTTTTTTTTATACTGGCAAGCTATGACATACAGTTATAGCTATCTAAATTGCAAAAATCCAGATAAGCTGAGAAATTAGAATTTTAATATTATTATACAGTCTCTTTAAAAGGTTTGCTGTGATATTGTATAAGAATATAATGTTAGAAACATTTGGAGTTTCATCGAATAACAAGCTGTTGAGCCATAACATTCATACAGCATCTCACTAAAAATAAAATGCTCACCATTTTTGTTTTTGACCACAAATGAACAACCACAGCCAAACCTTGCATTTTGTTGTTTTATTTCAAGCTTTTTTTTCAGTTAAATTTACCCTATATTTACCCGACATTCAGACACACAGGCTTGGGTAAGCAGTGTGGACCCAGATGAGATGCTGCAGAATACTTAGTTATCTTGGTACTTGATGATCAAATGTGAGCTGATGATCAAATGTGTTGAGCTGTTGCACCTGACACAGACTGATATTATGGGATGTTACACATGACAAACAGACTGATATTGTAGGATGTTTCACATGACAAACAGACTGATATTATAGGATGTTACACATGACAAACAGACTGATATTATAGGTTGTTACACATGACAAACAGACTGATATTATGGGTTGTTACACATGACAAACAGACTAATATTATGGGTTGTTACACATGACAAACAGACTGATATTATGGGTTGTTACACATGACAAACAGACTGATATTATGGGTTGTTACACATGACAAACAGACTGATATTATGGGTTGTTACACATGACAAACAGACTGATATTATGGGTTGTTACACATGACAAACAGACTGATATTATGGGTTGTTACACATGACAAACAGACTGATATTATGGGTTGTTACACATGACAAACACTGATATTATGGGTTGTTACACATGTCAAACAGACTGATATTATGGGTTGTTACACATGACAAACAGACTGATATTATGGGTTGTTACACATGACAAACAGACTGATATTATGGGTTGTTACACATGACAAACAGACTGATATTATGGGTTGTTACACATGACAAACAGACTGATATTATGGGTTGTTACACATGACAAACAGACTGATATTATTGGTTGTTACACATGACAAACAGACTGATGTTGTAGGCTGTTATATGTGGCAAACAGACTGATAGTGTGGGATGTTACAGATGGCAAACAGACTGATATTGTAAGATTTTATAGCTGGCAAACAGACTGATATTGTGGGATATTGCGCATGGCAGAGACTAATATGGTGGGCTGTTACACCTGACAAACAGATTGATATTGTGGGATGTTAAACCTGGCAAACAGACTGATATTATGGTATGTTACACATGACAAACAGGCTGATATTATTGGATGTTACACATGACAAACTGATTGTAGGCTGTTTCACATGGCGAACAGACTGATGTTGTGGGATGAAACACATGGCACACAGACTGATATTGTGGGATGTGCACATTACAAACAGACTGATCTTGTGGGATGATACACATGGCAAACAGACTGATATTGTGGTGTTGGCTGTTACACATGAGAAGTAAACTGATATTGTAAGCTGTTTCACATGGCAAACAGATTGATATTGTGGGATGTGCACATGACAAACAGACTGATATTGTGGGATGTTACACATGGCAAACAGACTAATATTGTGGGATATTACCCATGGCAAATAGACTGATAATGTTGGATGTTGCACATGGCAAATAGACTGATATTGTGGGATGTTGCTCATAGCAAACAGACTGATATTGTTGTGTGGGCTGTAACACATGAGAAATAAACTGATATTGTAAGCTGTTTCAGATGGCAAACAGACTGATATTGTGGGATATGCACATGACAAACAGACTAGTATTGTGGGATGTTACACATGGCAAACAGACTAATATTGTGGGATATTACCCATGGCAAATAGACTGATAATGTGGGATGTCACACATGACAAATAGACTGATAT